>CM053502.1:132700197-132720929 GCA_028627145.1 Eidolon dupreanum | reverse complement strand
GTTTATCAGCAGACTAGATGAAGCAGAAATAAGGATCAGTCAATTCAAAGACAAGGCAATGGGACTCACCCAATCAGATAAGCAAAAAGAAAAAAAATGAAAAAAATAAACCTAGCTTAAGAGGCATATGGGAAAACATCAGAAGGACTAATATTCACATTATAGAGATCCCAGAAAAAGAGGAGAACGGGGAGAGAAATCTTGTTTGAAGACTTGGTGGCTGAAAACTTCTCTAACCCGGGAAAGGAAATACACATCTAGATCTGGAAACCCTAGAGAATTCTAAAACAGATGAATGCAAAGTGACTCACAACAAGATACATTATAATTGAAATATCAAACATTGAAGACAAAGAGAGAATCTTAAAAGCAGCAAGAGAAAAACAACTTGTTATGTACAAGGGAACTGCCAGGGGATGAATAGCAGTTTTTTCAGCATAAACTTTGTAGGACAGAAGGTAGTTGCATGATGTATCCAAAGTGCTGAATGAAAAACAAACAAACAAACAAACAAACAAACAAACTTTCAACCAAGAATATTCTAACCAGTAAAGTTATTCAGAATTGGAGAAGCAGTTTTTCAGACAAGCAAAAGCTAAAGGAGTTCACCCTCACTAAGCCAGCCTTACAAGAAATGTTAGACTTCTCTAAACTGAAAATAAAAGGTACTAATTAGTAACAAGAAAACAAATGAAAGAATAAATCATACTATAAAGATAAATATACAGTCAAGAAAGTGGATTAATTACATAAAGCTAATATGAAAATTAAAAGACAAAAGTACTAAAATAACTATGATTACAATAATTAGGTAAGGGATATGCAAGAGAAAAAATGTAAAATGTGATGGAGGGAGACTAAAAATGTTAAACTTTAAAATGGGATAAAACAATTATACTCCAAAAACATGGATAGCCTAATAGAAATTGATAAATTCTTAGAAACATACAACCTACCAAGACTGAATCATGATAAATATAAAATCTGAACAGACTGATTACTAGTAATAAATTGAATTAGTAATCCAAAGCCTCCCAACAAATGTCTTGGTGAATTCTACCAAACATTCAAAGAAAAATTAATGCCAATTCTTCTCAAACTTTTTCAAATAATAGAAGAGGGGATAGTTTTTCCAAACTCATATTATGAGGCCAGCAATACCTCAATACCAAAAGAAGACAAGAAAATAAAAATGCAAGCCAATATGCCTGATGAACATAGATGCAAGCCCTTGACAAAATATTAGCAAACCAAATTCAATGAGGCATTAAAAGGATCATAAAAGATAATCAAGTGTGAATTATTTCAGGGATGAAAGGATAGTTCAACATCCATGAACCAGTCAGTGGATATACCACATTAACAAAATGAAAGATAAAAATCATTTGGTCATCTCAATAGATGCAGAAAAAGTATTTGACAGAATTCAATATCCATTTTTGATAAAAACTCTCAACAAAGTGGGTATAGAGGGGATGTACCTTAACATAATAAAGGCCATATGTGACACATAATATTATAATCAATAATGAAAAGGTAAAAGCCTTTTCTCTAAGATCAGGGAAAAGGCAAGTACTCCCACTCTTGCCACTTTTATTCAATATAGTATAGAAAAGTCTAGGTAGAGAAATTAGACAAGAACAAGAAATAAAATGTACTTACTTTGAACAGGAAGAAATAAAATGGTTACTACTTGCCAGTGACATGTTATATGTGGAAAACACTAAAGATTCCATCAAAAACTGTTGAATAAATGAATTCAGTAATGTTGTGGGATACAAAATTAATATGCAAAACTCCTTTGAATTTCTATATACTAATAACAAACTACCAGAAAGAGGAATAAACAGTAAGATTTACAGTGCATTAAGAAGAATAAAACTGAGGAATAAATTTAACCAAGGAAGTGAAAAACCTGTATATTGAAAACTATTTAATATTAATGAAAGAAATTGAAGAAAACACAAATAAATGGAAAGATATTTCATGTTCATAAATTGGACAATCAATATTGTTAAAATGTCCATACTATCCAATGCAAACTACAGATTTAATGCAATCCCTCAAAATTCCCATGGCATTTTTCACAGAAGTAGAATAATTAATCCTATAATTTTATTGAACAACAAAATCCGAAAATGACCAAAGCATTCTTAAGAAAGAAGAACAGAGCTGGAGGCATCGTACTCCCTATATTCAATCTATACTGCAAAGCTATAGTAATTAAAACACTATGGTTTTGGTGTAAAAACAGACACATATATCAATGGAACATAATAGAAGACTCAGAAATATACCCACACATCAGTGGGCAGTTAACTTTGGGAAAACTAGATAGTAGCATGCTCAAGAATAAAACTTGATCACTCTCTTACACCACACACAAAATTAACTCAAAATGGATGAAAGGCTTGAACATAAGACCTGAAATCATAAAACTCCTAGAAGAAAGCACAGGTGGTAAGCTTCTAAATATCAGTCTCAGTTATAATTTTTTTGAATCTTACTCGAAAATCAAAAGTAACAGAAGCAAAAATAACAAGTGGGACTTCATTAAAATGAAAAGCTCCTGCACAGCAAAGGAAATCATAAACAAAATGAAAAGGCAACTTACTAAATGAGAAGAAAATATTTGTAAATCATATCTCTAATAAGGGACTGATATCCAAAATATATGAAGAACCCATACAGCTCAAGAGCAAAAAAATCAATTTTTAAAAAAGGCCAGAATATTTCGAATAAACATTTTCCCACAAAAGATATATGGATGCCAACAGGTACATGAAAAGATGCTCAACATCATTAATCATTAGGGAAATGCAAATAAAAACCACGATCAGGTGTAACTTCATATCTGTTAGAATGGCTATTATCAAAAAGATAAGAAACAAGTATTGGCAATGATGTGGAGAAAAGGGAACACCTGTGCACTGTTTGTTGTTATGTAAATTTGTACAGCCACTACAGAAAATAGTATGGAGTTTTCTTTAAAAATTAAAAATAGAACTGCCATATGATCCAACAATTCCACTTTTGGGTATTTACCCTGAACAAGCCTGATCTCGTCTGATCTCAGAAGCTAAGCAGGGTTGGGCCTGGTTAGTTCTTGGATGGGAGACTACCTAGGAAGACCAGGTGCTGTAGTCATAAAAAATAAAAAAAATAAAGGAATGTAAGCTGACAGGGTCCTTGCAATCTGTGAGGTCAACTGAGGATTGCCTCACCTAAAAAATAAAAAGAAAAAATAAATAAATTAAATGAAATATTGCTATCTGTGACAACATGGATGGACCTTGGGAAAACTGTTAAGTGAAATAAGTCAGAGAAAGACAAATGCCATATAATCTCCCTTATATGTGGAATCTAAAAAGGTCTTCAAAGATCAGAAACAAGACAAGGATGCCACTCTTGTGTTCAACTACACACACACACACACACACACACACACACACACACACAGAGTCCACGTTCTGGATCTAGATAGCCTATATTCTCCCAGTAACATTACTTTTTCTGCAAATTTCTCCTCCAAATTCCTACTGTTCTTTTATTACGCATGCATTTGGTAATAGCTTCGACCATCATTGTATCCTATATTCGGCTAAATATAATAATGAGAGAGGAAACTCTGATAGAGAGTAATAAAAGAAACAATGAATAGCTCTTTCTCCAGAGGGATTATTCCTAACATCCTCTAAGAGTGAATTACATTCATTATAATAGTTTACATAAATATTTTCACATTCCTCTCATCATTATGGACCATAAATGTTTTAATCTAGAAATTCTAACATACTAATAATTTAATATACAATTAATATTCAGTTTAAAAAATGTCATCCTTTATGAAATTGCTTTAGGTTGCAAGTACATGGCTTGTGCAGAGTAATTAATCAGCTGCTTTTGAATCCATATCATATTATTTGACTTATAACCTCTGATAATGATTATTCTTATTACCTATTATGAAAAATGTTTTCTCTAGGCCTAATTTTATCTTTATTGAAAATTACTGTAACTCTTCATTATTGTATTTTAATATATTGTAAGAACAAACAGAAGATCAATTTTCATTATATTTTTTAGTAACAATGATAAAGCCTTTCCACATTTACAAGTAACAAAAAGCCTTACACAACATTTCTGACAGAAAAAAAATTAAAAAGCTACCATGATATACTGTGATATCATATTAAAACAGCTCCGAGAATTTACTTTCATACTGGTCTGAAATACTGGTCTTATTTACTTTTTCTGAGCCCTGGTAAATTCTTTCAACCATAGTGTCTTCTCAGAGCATTCAGGCTCATCTAACAACATCTAAAATCAAATTGAGTTCACAGGAGTCTTATCACATGGCATTATTCTACTGGTATTTCTGTAGCCACACTTAGACTGAATTAGAATGATAACAATAATAATACCAAATAGAGGTTTTGTGAGCCTACTATGTACCAGATGCTATGTTATACATTTTACATTTATCATTTTATTAGAATACCAACTATGAAATAGGTAATAATATTGTTCATTTAGGGAAGTTCAGGGGCCTATGGTCACTTAGCTGACAAGTCATATAAATAGCATAAAATGCATAAGTGACTCCATGTTCTATAATTATACCAACTCCTTACAGCCAAAATGAAATCTAGGTGTCCCATGATTCATTTATCATATAACTAAATCTCATTCTTAATTGTGGTCCTTGAAATTTTCAATGAGATAATATATCTTGTTTAATGAAAGGAACCATTTAATGAAAGGAAACCTGTGTTTGGATAACTCAGGTGTTAAGCACATAACAGTAACGACACTATTGTTGATTTTTGTTTAACAAATGACTTGTATTTTATCATTTATAGATTTATATATATCACAGACTAAAAATTTGCATCATTCATTGAGTTTGGTAAATTACTAATTCATCCTCACAATTGTAAAATGTACATGTGATAGTTACTGTCATGGTTAATTACAGTAATGACATTTTTAAGAGTGTATGGATAATGTTCTAGTGCACAAATTATTCCCTTTTGTGCCAGTGTTTGGTATCTTTCAAATCTCTATTTATTGCGCTAGTGAGGTGGTTAGCACCTCTCAGGACCGGTATCCTGACTTCACTTCCAGCTTTCCTACAGTCATGAGGATGCATGGAATAAGTACACATGACCCAATACTCAGAGCCTTTAGTGATTCCAGTACAAAAGAACATTCTACCATTAAAAAAAGTAAACATTGGATTGGTTTATTTACTTCGTTCCTGTCATACTTGGCTGCTTCCAAAAAAGAAGCCCTTTTTTTTTTTTTGTCTGTCTACTTTCTCAATTCTACTGGACAAGGAACACTATTAGAGAAAAATCTCTCTCTCTCTCTCTCTCTCTCTCTCTCTCTCTCTCACACACACACACACACACACACACACACACACACACCTTCATGCCCATACTTGGATGAGATTCTCCAATAATGTGTTCTTGACCAGCTCTGTTTCACAATTTTTAATGCTATCATCACTTTCACTGAGTACCGTAAAGACATCACATCTAGTTATTAAACAACCTTACCTCATATCCTCATTTTATTTTGGATGAATATTTTCACTACTTGCATTGACCAAATTCTGGCTCTTATATGTGGCCACTGCTTTCCTGGGGCTGCTCAGTGTGCTGGCACCATGAAGTAAAAGCTTGGATGCAAATAAGAATTCTCAGATGACCTCATTACTCTTTCCACCCCTTTGCTCTTATTTTCCAATCATCACACTATTTAATTACTGCCATCTACCTCCTGACCACTGTCCTACATTTTGAGGCTCATATTCTTTCTGTACATGAATTTCAAGGAAATTAATACTCATATAAATGAACTTTCTTCCAACTATCACTCATAATTTCTTGACATCCCCAATGTTAACTTCATTATCTTATTAGACTTGAATAAGAATGTTCCACACATATTCCTTACAGTTAAGAAAAATGCAATGTTTTCCTCATAAAATTTGTTATAAAGAAAACGAGTATAATACCAAACAGAAAAAAAAGACTCTTAAATATCTGTTTTGAACTGAAAGATAAGGAAAAGGAGATAGATTTTAAAAACCAGTCTTCTTCCTAGCAGTTACTGCAAATTATCTTTTAATTTTATGACTTGAAATAGTAATTTTTAAGCCTCAAATACATTAACACTTTCCATTTAACTGACATATATCTTTTGCTAAATGTGAATCTTATTAATTGAAGTGCTCTACTTTTAAATCTTACTCTACTATTACACCTGACAATTAGCATTGTATCTTTTCATCCTGTTACTCAATAACTCCCAGTTGATATTCAGTCTCTTTAGCTTGTTTTTACCACTTTCTATTTGAATGGTCTTAGACTGCTTACTTAATTCTTTGTGCTTCAATTATTTCATTTGTAAAATGAGTTAATAACTTAAATGTCTGTTGTAATGAAGGATTCAATAAGAACAATAAGAACAGTTCTTGGCACACAGTGATCACTAAATAATTCTTAGCCATTCACATTAATCATATTATTCATATCATCATTATGATTCTATTATTTTACTATTCTTCAAATTAGTCCTTTCCTCATTTTTCTTCCTTCCTTCCTTAATTATGATTTTTCAGTGTTTATATGCTCTCTTCCCCATATCTTGTTGTTCTGTTCAGTTTACTGTTCCTGTACCCTTAAAGCAAAATGCCAATAATAAATTAATTCCATAAGCAGTCTCTGTTTCTCTACACATATTTCTGAGTGCTTCTGAAGAAAAATCATGAACAAAAACTGCTAGAGTCATTAGAATTCATGGTTCCAGATATCAGCTGCCAGTTCAACACTTTTTGGCAGTTCTATTATAGGTACCTAATCAGCAGCTTCGTTATTCCCTATGGTGGCTATTAAAATTTTTCACTGTCCTCTTCAAGTCCCCTTTACCACCTTTTATTTCCTCATTATCCAGAGATGATCGTGTTTCTTCGCAATATAAAATAAAAACAATTATATGGAACCATCCTGAATTTCCTAACATTTGTCATTTATAAATTTATCTGAGCTTGATATCAAGTATACTTCCTATTTTCCCTGACATGGAGCAAAATTTGTACCTCCACCTATTGAAGTCTAAGTCATCCATCTGATTTTATTTTATCCTGGCCTCTCCTATCTCTTCTGGGAAGCTACTCTATCATCCATATTTGATTCTTTGCCTCAAAATAAAGACTCCATTGTATTTCATTAAGGGCAAAAAAAAATTCTTTTTCAAGCCCTATTCCTTCTTGCTACAGCCAAACTCTCAGCAAGTGAAGTATGTACTTATTGTCTTTATTTTCTCAAGATCTATCTACATACCATTCTGGTTTCTACTTACTTATTCATGAATCCACTTTGGTAAATGAGTTTATTAAAGCACTGTTTATAATGGTGACAAACCTGTGATAAGCATCATGGAATCTATATATCTATGTCAATCTATCATGGGCTTTGTCCTTCAGAAGTTATTCAAATTCATTTTGAGAGACAAAATGAATAGTCTGGAGCAAAAATACAGGGAGCTATATTCTACAACCTGTTTTCTTTCACTGTACAGAGGTTCAGGATACCCAGGAATGGCATAATGTTCTCATCTTAATCAAATGTGGCAAATGGGGATTTCTGATGCTGCTTTAGTAAATTGGCATTTTTTTTTCAGGTCACAGCAGTAATTTTCAAAATTATATACATTAGGGGAACTTTCTGTATGTGGTTCTTTTTGGCTCATTCATTGCATGTCATTATAGAACCTTATAATATAGTGACTGTTAGGCTGTTCCACTGGGCTCTTGTGGTTACACAGAACCCTGTTAATTGCTAATGCAGCAGGGAAGGGCCACAGGCAAAGTCAGTAGAGCTGTGTGAGCCTTTTTCAATAAAACCCAGAAACACTACCTTCAACAGTTATTCTATCATAAAATGTAATTATAAATATATTTATCTTCTCCATAATTTTTGTTCATAGCATTTTTTTCCATGGCCAGATCTAATGACTTGCATAGAGGCTTTGGTGTCAGACACATGTAGGATTTAGTTTTCTCTCTCCCACTTTCTAGCTAAATTATTTTTTGAAGCTATTTTCTTATTATTTCCTTATCTCTTAAGGTTTATAATGTCAAATTTCAAAGTTGCCAGACATAGGCCTAACACACATAAATAATAGCAATAATCACTTTTATGTACAAACTTATGAGGTAGGTAAGATTATTATCTTCATTCTATAAAGAAATTGTGATTTTGTGATTTTGAGATATGATGTAAACGCTGAAAATGACTCAACTGGTCAAAGATAGAACTGAACCCAGATCAGTAATTCTCTTGGATTAGGTGTATATATGTGTGTGTTTTATTCTTTTATATGCTGCTATAACTTTAGGTTGAAATGCTGCATGAAAGTATTACAGGTTGTCGCACTAAGATCAAAAACACTGAGTGTTCTATTTAAATTTGAGAGTTTAGATTATTAGGAATTTTAACTTTGAGATGTAAGAATAACCAATTACTAGGAACTATCTCCCTTGCTGTAAGCAAGGCAGTATGCTAGTAGAAGAAAAACTGATCAGTTAGATGAGCTAGTGCCATCATAATGCAGATGTTTCCATTTTAATTCTATAATTCTAAAAACTAAGGATTTTATTTAAACACATATACACGAATACATACTTGCAATAAATGTAGCGTAGTAGTTCCAAATTTGAAATATGTATTTCAAATATGGGAAAGGAACTCAATTCCTTAGTTTTTTTCATCTGTAAAATGAAGTACAGATATGATTGTTTTATAGATAAATTAATGACAAGTTCATAAAAGAGGGCAAATATCGTTTACTAACCACATTGCTATGAGGTATTCTGATTTTGTTTTGTGGCATTCTGCTACTATTACTTTCATGTCCTTCATTTTCATTTGGTTTTTACCCTTTCACTTAGAATGCTACATACCTATGCAAGAAAAAATGACTTTCCAGTAAACAAAATTGTGTTTCTTTATAGTTTTTACTTTTTTCTGCATTTGAAATGTTGCATTACAATGTTTTAGACTTCCTTTTTCTGAGATTCACTATCCGCAGAGATAGATATATATATGTTCTTCTTTCTTTCCAGTTTATTTTCAATGTCACATTACTATTGGCTGCAAATTCCCTAAAATATATGTAAGTTCCTGAAATAATAAGTTTTGATCATGTTCCATCTATAAATAAAGACATGTATTTATTTGTTTATTTACAGGTGATTACCTGAATGAAAAACACATCACATAATTGGAATTATTTTTTAATTTCCCATGAAATTTAAAGTAAAGTAAACAATGAAAATTTGTAACCTAAATGTAACAATGTAACCTAAAAAATTATTTAGTTTGTATTTACTATTTAGATTCCTTGGTAGACTAAGAAAGAACTCATTTTTGTTTCTCAATGTATATTTTTTAATGACTTCTGTGCATTTGATGACTTATAACAATAAAAATAAACTGTCCTTAAAGCACTAATTGTCACTGAAAAGTTCACAGGTGAAAATTTGAAATGTAGCCATAGAAATCAAAAGGAAAGTCTATTTACTCATCTAATGTAGCAAATAATATAACAAGTACATTTATTAAAATAAGATAAATTTTCTAACATATTACATAAAGAGTCAATTCCTTAATCTGTAGATTAGCAATAGGTAAAACTTTTATAATGTTTTGCTATAATATGTTTCACTTATTTATTCACTGACAGAATATCAGACCGATTCAAAACAGAAAAACTTTGTAATAGACTACATTAAATTCTTGATTCCTTTATTGTGTGAAATTTAGTCTAGAGGAAAGAATCTCCCTCTTATTGATTGTGCTACAAACAGGTAGACTGGTAATTATCAAGTATCTCTGCCTTGTTTTGGCATTTCATCACCTTCAAGAGCTATTATTGACTCATATATTCAACTACTATGACAATAATGCCTTATTTAGAAAATGTATTGTGACAGAAAAAAAAGAGAGCACTAGTCAAAGAGTGATTTATAGTTTCTGAGAACTTTATCATATAATTCAGTGTATAAACACATTAATATAGCTGTATCAAATAAGGAAATGTTGAAGGTTTGCTTTTTAGTTTATTTATTATACTCTAAATTGTATAAATAGATTTAGACATGTGTGTTTTGAAATTTTCGAGCAATATGTAAACTATAGGTCACCTACCGTAAGATTTCATTCTCATACATATCTCTATAACATTTCTTTATCCTTTGGTGATTTACAAGAGAAAATACTATAGAGATAATTTTAATGTCAAGCAAGATCTTTTTATTGTTTAAAAAAATCAATAGTATTTTTATTTTAGTTTAATATTTTTTGTATTTAATTATGAAAAGCTTTACCCATTCTCTTACATACAGAGGTACACAATGAAAAAAATTTTTAATTAAGATCTTTATAGGTCTTATATTTCGTGGGAACCCTGAAAATATTTCGGTTTGTTCCCTTGACTGCTCCATGAGAACCAGACAGCAAAGGGGAAGCTGGGCCTTGGCATCTTGTAATCGACAGTCAGACTTATGGACAATAGCAAACCAGCCCCAATGAAAGGAGTAAGGCTCGTCTAGGCTAATAGGATCTACACAAATAAGATTTAAAAATTTTCTCTGAACAACAGTGGATTCATTTTTACTTGCTAACAAGTAGTACAATGCCTGAAATATGACGCTTCTGTCATTTAATTATCATATCTGCTTGTCAGTCATCAGGGAAGAAAGTAATTGATAGCAGCTGTTGTAAACAGTTTGTATCTGATCTTTGGTTCACCAAGACTTTTTTTTTTAAGTTATGGAAAAGTGGCAAATACAGTGCATCTAATTTATTGTGCTACAATTTTACTTTAAAAATATATCATAGCCTGCCTTGCTTAGTATACTTTTTGGGTAGAATTTTTCACATTAAAGCCTACAAAAAAACCTGGTGTATCTTGAAAGTATATCAAGTGTCAACAGTTTTGAGGTGAAAGGGAGTTAAACAGTGACACATCCATGTGACATATGAAATATATGATTAATTATGATTATTAATATTTGGTACTCATTATATTTTTTATACTTTTATTGTCCCACTTGTCAAAATCTTGTTGTTCTTGGAATTAAAAAAATATATTTGAATTTAAAATTTCAGAAAAGTTGCAAAAATAATATAGAACTCTCATATATCTTTCACCCAGGAACACAAGAAATTAACTCTCTGTAAAATTACTAGAAAATGTTATATAAAAATATTATATTAATTTATTCAAGTAATGTTTAATTAATACAATGCAATTGTAGTCTTGGGAAAATTGAAGATAATGTCTCATAGACTTTTACATGAGTCAATATTGCTTTGCATAATTTATCTCTAAATCACAGAGATTGACCAATACCTCCAAACTAAAGAATTGAAATAAAAAAATCAATGAAAAAATTAATGAAAACAAAAATTTATGGGTAAGAAGAATTTTAAAATACTATAATAAACGTACTATCACGTTGATGTGGAAAATGAATTCCGCTGGTAAAGAGAAATGTGGCAGAAGCTTTCTGTGCTCCACCAACGTACTTTTAGATCTACTTACCATTTCAGTGTCTGTCAGCCTGATTTCCAGTAGTCAACATTTGCATCATGGTTATTGTACCCTTGAGTTTCCAGAAAATGCTTTGCCTATGGACATACCTGTTTGGAATTGGCTAAGATTTAATGTTTCTTTGGAGAGAGCCCTTAACCAATGGATGATTGGTGGATACAAAAGTAATTATTCCAGCTCCTTTATCCCAGGATAATTTTGAAGCATGTACTTTATATGTTTCCAAGATTTCGCTCAGTAACTCTCCCTTTAGTGGCTGTCTGCACTTCTTTTTTTTTTTTTTTTTATCACTTTCCCTCTCTCCTTGCAGTGTCCCCTCTGCCTTACACATTGAAGATGAATGCTTAATCCTTCTCTCAGGGTCTTCTTCTTGGATGAGGAAAGGGAGATTAATTAAGATAATATATATCATTAATAATTATTTTAAATCTATGATGCAGACCTCTGGCATTTTTTGCTAAGTTAAAACAGTTGGCTTTCTGGATTTTGGTGTAATATGCATACCTCTTTTCCAAACAATGAGAATTCACCTTAATTTTTGAGTTCATTTTTTCCCAAGATAACAAAATTTTCTAATAAAATTATGAAATAGTGAATCCTGATGAATCTTGATGAATCTTGATACTTTTTAATTGAGTAGAAATAAACAGTAAGAAAAGATTCTAATGGACATGAAATTGAGGTACAATTCATGCTCTTTGTCCTCTCACCAGAGATTCATTGGTGCATTTACAGTCAATACAATGCCTGCCAATGATATGAAACAACTACAGCTCTTAACTTTTAGTCACACCATGTTCTAATTTTATGATTTAAAAATTGTGATGGGTATCTCTCTTTATTAAATTATCTAAAATGTTTTTTTTTTTCACTTTTGAGCTTATGCTCATTAAATGAATGTTAAATGTCAAAATTATTGAGCAAAATAGTGTAAGGGTAACAGTGTGATGCTTTCAAACATAATTATAAAATAATGGAAATAACAGATATAGACATTTAGGAATTTATAACTCTTCAAGTAGGAGGGAGTGCTAGTAATGAGTTGTAATAGGAATTATGAAAAGGGCATTTGCATGTGTCTTTATTCAACCCCTTTCTCAATGTCACAATTTCCTTCCATTTTTGGAGATCATTCTTGTTTGGAGAATCAAATAATCTCTTGGGGAAATTCACCACCAACAACAGTAGCATTCAGGGCAGAGGAATTTTCTTTCCACTGTAACTCAGTAATATGAGATCTTTAAAAGTATGTTGTCACTCCCTTCATAGTCTGAATACATGTATTTTTTTAGGGTATAAATGCCATATTTGGTATAAAAGAAATTATGAATTGGTTAAGCATGTCTCTACTTTACCTATCATCTGTATATCTTTATGTCATTAATATATGATACTTAGATTCTTATTTTCCATATTAATACACAAAAAGTTTCCTTTGACTTCTCACACTAACCTAAGCTTTTCAAAATTATTTATAAATTAAACTCATGTAAAATAAAAAAAAGATTTTATATTGCCTGTCCCTTATAAAAATCAAACTGTCAGCAGTATGGACTTAACAGCTATATGATTAGCATATGTTCTTATGTATTGTCAAAAATAGAAAGGACTTAATAATGTTTGTTTTTCACATTACTTAAAATTCTGTCTTTGTAAACAGGATATATTCTTGGTTGTTGACGAATGAGCTACTGAGATTTTTAAAATTCTACTGTCATACTCTCTTAAATGGCTATTGCTTAATTTATGGTAACCTGCCATTCCTATATAACAGCTTTGCATTCAGTGTTTTACTTAATGGACTCCATTTAGCTCAGGAAATTTATGTTTCACATTATCATGGGCTTTGTTTCTCAGGTAAACCAGCATCAAAATATTATAAAGGAGAGGGAGAAGAAACAAAAGTCAAATAGAAAATGTATTTGCAGTCCTAAAAGGGATCACTGTTTTCATTTTCTATTCCATAATGAATAAATGGCTAATATTGTCTTAACTTTGGAGGTGACCTTAGTACACTTTAAATAATGAAAGAGAATGGTTTATGATGATGTATTTTATGCTATTACATTTGGACATGTATAAATGATGTACAGAATTTCTATAATGCATCAATTTACCCATTTTATCTAAAGGTACAGTACCTTTCTCTTTTTGGCAGACTATGTACTTCTGTATAAAATTATTTCAAACCATACTCAGAACAAAATATTCTCAATTTACTTTGAAATATAAGTAACATAAAAATATAGATTTAATTTTATTTAATTAAGTATAGCTTCTGATATGTAACAGTGCCTTATGTAAATATTTAATAAACATATAGATAAACAAACTTTTGTCTATATGAAATATTTTATAAATTAATTATGTATATGCTAATTTCATTTTCATAATATTCATGTTATTTCATATTACTCATTCTTAATAGTTCAATTAAAAATTTACTTCAAGAAGAGCTCTTTAGTAAAGTTCAAGAAAATGTCATAAAAGTCAAGATTATTTCTTATGTTACTAGAACAATAATATATTCTAGTATGTATTATTGCAGTATATATTACACTGGCATCTCACAATTTAAATTAGACATGTTAACACGATATACAGGTGGCTGGGAATACTCATACCTATGATAATCAGGCTACTTTCCTCTGTTATTATATAGGATAAAAAGACTATTATCTAGAGATAGTCTAAGGATAGTGAGGATTACCAAGCCAGAAGAAAGAATAGGGCTTAAATGTTCTCACTACAAAAAAAGTAATGGTAATTATGTGGTGTGATGGAGGTGTTAGCAAACAATATGTTGTAATCATTTTGCAATGTATAAGGGTAACAAATCAACATGTTATAGACCTTAAACTCACACAATGTTATCTGTCAATTATATCTCAATAAACCTGGGAAAAATGAAAAAAACAAAGAATGCTCTAGGGGTAGGAACACAATATCATTATTGCTTATAGTCAGTAATTAGAAATTGATTAAAATCTAATTCCATAGCAGCAAATTTGATTATGCTGGCAGGATTAGAAATGTAATATTTTTAAATGTGTGGATCTCTTGTACATTTATTAATTTTGGTTTGTTATTCACTTATGTTAAGGATACGAGTTTGAATTCAGAATATGTATTATTTAATTTTCAGAATTTTAGGTTCATTTTTTTCTTCTCAGTAATCATTGTTTTATTTAATTCTTTGCTTTCTACGTACTATGTGACATGTGTGGCTATGTTACATGTGTGGCAAGTAAATACTCAGAAAATTAACAAATTTTATATAATTTTAAACATTGCTACCTTGTTTTAAGTTGAATACTATTAATTTTAATTTCAATTATTCTTTTTAAAATTAATTAATTAACTTTTTATGGTGACATTGGTTAACAAAATCCAATAAGTTTCATCTGTACACTTTAACAGTAAGGCATATATATATTTAAACTGTGTGTTTACCTCCCATATTTAGATTTCCATCTGTCACCACATATTTGATCCCCTTTCTCCCATCTACCTCTCCACTCCCCCACCCTCTACTCTCTGGTATCACTAGCCTATAGTCAATCCATCCATGAGTCTTTGTTTGTTTGTCCTGTTCCTTTGTTGGGGCATGGTGGTGTGCACCTGTAGTCCCAGCTACTCGGAAGGCTGAGGTAGGAGAATCGCTTGAGCCCAGCAGTTCTGAGCTGTAGTGCGCAACACCAATTGTGTGTCTGCGCTGTTTGGCATCAATATGGTGACCTCTCCTAAGCAGGGTACCACCAGGTTGCCTAAGGAGGGGCAAACCGGCCCAGGTCGGAAACAGAGTAGGTTAAAACTCCCATGCTGATCAGTCATTCTTAAGGTGTGTTGGTTAAGGTATCCTGGTTAAAATGGTTACTTGGTTTTCCAATTAAATGAGTATTAACATCCTTATCCATAGTATTGGGCAGCTGATTCTTGTTAATTAAGACAAAATATATCTTTGTGTTTATTATTCTGATTACTCAAATAAGAATAACAAAATTATTAACATCTACTTTTGGGTTTCAACTGAATTAATAGGTTTGGCATTTTAGATTACCCTGAAACAACTCTAAAAAATCTGAATATCTTTCTATCCATACATTTCATTTTAGAATAATTTATAACATAATTTTTATGAGTTTCAAGGTTTTTGTTTTTAATAAAATATTCCAAAATATCTACAATAAAGGCAAACCAAAACAAGATTGAGTCATATTATATATTTATGAAAATAATTAGTTTAAAAATGGAACCATAAAGATATAAATGCCCCAATTTTAATTTCCTTTCTTGCATTTTTTTACCTTTGTGTATTATTTTTATTATAAAATTGTTTGGAAATACTAAAAATTTGCTGATTGTAAAATCTTTGCCTGTTCATTAAATGGTTTAAAAAGTTTTTTTTTTTTAATTAAAATTCTACTTAAATAATATATAGTCTCCTAAATTCAGTTTTAAAGTTATTGTTATAACCAAATATGTTCAATGAATTTTGACAATCGTCTGAAGCTACCATCCTGTTTGGGAATTTTTTCTTACTAGAGATTATTTGGAGATTATATAGGAGATACAAAATCACTCAAACTGAAGAACATATAGATGGATAATTAGGTATACATGAGAACACTGGGGAATCCAGATGTAGTAATATGGTCTGTGCTAATGGGAATTAGAAAATTCAGATGTCTGTGCTGGAGCCACTTAATTTTTTAATTTATTTGTCTTTCCGTCTTTTACTCCATTCTCCTTTCTGCAACAGAATTATAAAGATTTTAAACTTATTACTTAAAGTATCTATTCACCACTAATTTGACACGCACATGACTGGTTAATGTGCTATACTTTGTGATGGTCTTTTAGCTTTAGCATCTAGAATTAACTGACTAGAGATCCTGTGTCTTTTCTCATAAATCATATTATTCAAAATAATGTAGTCAGATTCTGTCATCCTGTGGATTAAGTTCTCTTAATTTGGTTGGATAGTCCCAGTTTATTCAGCTATATTTTTGGTCAGCTCAAGTTATATGATTGTGGATAAACCTGGGTGTGAAGAATATGTTTTATTTTGCCAAGTGGACATAATGGCTACATTTATTGGATATTTTTTTAATACAGTAGGGTATCAACTGTAAGTTCAAAACATTGTAAAGATAATGTATCAGTTTGAAGTGAAAGGGTCAAGGAGTATGCAATGAAAACAAACTTTTTACAGACAGAAAGCAAGCTTGGAAGTATATTTAGTTATAGAGTGGTCAGTTATAGAGAAAAGAAGGTATTACACAGAGACAGGAAATGAGAGCCCAGAGGATGGGCTCAGAAGATAGGGAGAACTCTGAGAAAACAGAAGTAAGCCACAATCAAGGAAGTGGTAACATGATCCTGGCTGGATTTTTGAATTGCTATAAACCAGTGACTACTGTGTGCTTCTAGTTTTTCCCATTTTTGAATTAGAGTATGTTATGGATTGAATTCCCCTCAAAATTCACATGTTGAAGCCCTAACCCTCAACTGGGCTATATTTGGAGATAGGGCCTTTAATGATAAAAAGTCATAAGGGTTGTGCTCTAATTCAATAGAACTGGTGTCATTATAAGAAAAGATGAGACACCAGATATGTAAATGCACAGAGAATATGTGAAGGCACAGTGAGAATGCAGCTGTCCATAAGCCAGGAAGAAAGGCCTCACAAAAATCCAACCTTGCTGGCACCTTGATCTTGGACATCCAGTTTACAGAACTATAAAAAGTAAATTTTGTTGTTTAAGTTACCCACTCTGTGTTATTCTGTCATGGCAGCCCAAAAGGTCTAATAGAGAGTATGTATTGTTATTCTATGCAAGTCAAACCATTGCATGTAGGCTGTAGATGTGATAGAAAGTTAATCTACAAGAGAAACTACACTTGAGGACACTATTCTACATGTGGACCTGATACAGATCACAAGTATCTGAACTTTGGACACATATAGTGTTTGAGCCAATGTTGTATTGAGCTGAGATTGGTGGTGATAGGAAAAAGACTGAGTATATTTTGCATATAGAAATAAATTGTGGCCCAAAAGCAGACTATGGTAGAATGTATTTTTCATTGATGGTGAAAACAAATTCTACCTTGATATATGCTTTTTACAATGTAAGCTTTATTGTTCTTCTACCAAAAAGTGAATCTGTGTTCTGTCCTCTTGAGTCTTCAACAGGCTTCTTACTTATTTGTAACCAAGAGAACATGGAATACATGCTGCTGTATTTTGAGGCTATGTTGTAGAACGTGATATAACTTTTACATTGCTTGCCTTCATACTTCCTTTTAAAGTAAAATATATTTTATTTCTTTATATAAATAAATATAACCCTGAGATACTATATAAAAAAGTATAATTATCTTGGTCTCAAACCACAGAGACAAGGCATTCCCTTTTCAAACTCTTCTACCATGGTTTCTGAGTGAATAACAAATTATTTTGTCACCATTTAATAATTTACTACAAAAGTTAATAGCTTAAAATAAAAGTAGTAGGAAGGAAAAGAGTTTTTTTTAATATGGGAAAAAACAACTGCTTATATGTGGGTACAAGGGAAAGAGTTATATGATTTTAAGTGTGGATTACTAAGAGAATTACATTGTTAATAGAAATAGAAAAATTGAAATATGAGAGTGTTGTTTTAGATAATTGAATTTTACTTGCTGGGAGGAGATATAGAAATTAATGTCTGATAGTTCTTAAGTTTAGGATGAAAGTATGAAAAAGAAATAAAGACTGAATCTGAAAATAGTAAGTCATCTGTCAGATGAATCTCAGAAGCCATAGAGTGGCCTCTTGAATAATTGCTAAGAGAGGGCCTGAAGAGAGAGGAGAGGAAAGTATATTTAAAGAATAATAGAAGGAAAGTCATAAAAAATTATAAAACAAGATAATTTACAAATTCTTTGAAAATAAGAAAATAAACAGTTGTAAGAAGAGTGATCACCAGTGTCAAATAACATGTAAAGGGCACTTATATTTATTTTACTGGCTGATTCAGGATAGAAATATATAATGCTATTTATCACACATTTTCAAACACATAGAAGTCCTATAATGCAGGTAGAAGTAAATGATGTCTTTTTGTGGTTTATCGCAATCAATATCAATAATATTTATGTGTTGGTCACTTTGATAGGTACTGGTCATGCAAAGACAACGAAGATCCTATCTTGCCTTTGAGTGATGGACATTTAATAGGAGAGATAGATATATGAATCAGCAAATCCGATAAATTATATAGATGAGCTAACACATCTATGTGTGTCATACAATAGGATACTTCAGAAATAGAATTTAGATCTGAAATATGAATCTGTTAAAGGGATGTTATTTCTGAGAAATAGTCCATCAATTCAAAAATTCTTACTAAACATTCAGAGTTACAGCAGCTTCCAGCTAGTTGAGAGGATAAGCATGTGGCTAGAGCTTCCCAATCATTTCAAATAAGTCAGAAAATGAATCTGAGAGTGGCATAGGGAGATTTGTGAAGGTCCAATTGTGATTCTTGCCCTAAGTGAGAAAATTTCTACTTTGGCCCCTCCATACAGAATCGTAGGCCTGAAAAGTTTGCATCCTAATCAGATATACAGCTGTGATATCCACTATGTGTGGATGCCTGTGGGTAAATGAATAAAAACCTTTACCTTCATAAATAAAACTTTGCCTGTGTTTCTTGGTGTTGCACATGTCTATTGGTGTTTTTGCATCATTCACTAAACTTTAACCTCTTAAAAAACCTGAAGCTAACGGGGAAGAGAATTCCTACTGAGCCAGATCGGGATAAGTTTTATCGAAAATGTGTCTTGACCTGAATCTTGAAAGGTATATAGCCATTTGCCCTGTGAGTGTGGAAAATGATAGATCTTCCCGACACAATGTAGTTTGATCAAAAGTTCAGAGCTATCAGTAACTTGACATTTCTATGGTCTGAAAAATGTACAGTATAGCTAGGGTGAGTATAGGCAAAAGGGACAAAAGGAACATATCAGACTTCCTTACATAAATGGAATCTGACTCAGGAGACCTTGCAGTGGTGTGATTATGTAGGAATTCAGAATTCTGCTAGAAATTCTTTATCAGTCCCTAAGGTTAAGTACTTATCTTTAAGCTGACCATGAACACATATTAGTAGAAAGTTATTGCTACCCAAGTTTCAGACTAACCATATATGATGATTTGAATATTTCCTCTAGAATTGTTTCAGTATAAATTAGAGAACTATATTAATAAAGTTGCTTTAGTTCCTTTTAGGGACAGAGAGCTAGACTAAATTTTTTTTTAATTTAATCTATCTTAAAGATACTATGATTTCTTCAGTTGCATCTAATTATAAGATTAATGTTTTTTATAACTAAATGGAAACAAATATTTTACTTTAAAAACAGTTCTGGATTTTGATTCTTATACATGATTAGGCATGTTCTTGATTTTTTTTTCCAGAAAACATATAAAAGTACTCCTAAAAGTAAATTAATGCTAGGTGAAAACCACCTGAGTGAAAACATAAAGTATTATTGGGGAAAACTCAGCATACTTAAAAATATAATAAATGAAGTCATATATTTTAAAAATAAGATATTCCCTATTTTAATGGAGTTAGGAGACTCTATCTTCTAGTCAAATTTCCTTCTGTTATAGAGACTTAAATTCTTTCCTTTGCATGAGGTTTTCTTTTGCTTATGGCTTTGTTTTAAGTTAATTCACTATTTGATCACTTGACTGTGAAATCATACAATCTCTGCTGAAATGGGTAATCAAGCCTGTTTTATTATTCACCAAAGATACTGCTAATGTTCCGAGGTTAATGGTATGCAGTACTTTGTGTTTTATTATTCTACATAAAATTTTTTTAAAAGAAAGCTAGCCTAACTATAGAGATATGTTGATATTTAGAATATGTGTATTCTGAGAGGAAAGAAAGTTGAATTGTGAACTAAATAATTAGAAAAATAAAAGTTTGAAAATAGCATCTATGTTAATATTTCTTCCAATGTAGAAATTCCTTCTTCTTCATGCCAAAAATACTGTCTTTTCAGTCCTAATCTTTTCCAGTGAAGATATGTGTATCCCTCTGTAC
>CM053502.1:132674265-132699697 GCA_028627145.1 Eidolon dupreanum | reverse complement strand
AAAAAAAAAACATAGCAGATCATTTTCTTCTATTAAGGTATTTTATAGTTTTCTAATAACTCTTTCATAGGTGTTGATTTCATGCTCTAAATTCATATGTGATATTTACTATGAAACTAGTCAAACCATCCCAATTACACTAAAAGATAAAAGAAGGAACTATGAAAATAGGGTTACTATGTTTGTTCTTGAGATATTAGTGTATGTTACTGTTATCTAGGAAATTATATATTTTACCCTGTGAAATTTCCCTTACACAAGTTATTCTCCTTTTATAACTATCTAGTTTCTTTATTCCCATAGTTTTTATTTGTATATAATTGGATTATTTGAATAAATGTAAGCATCAAATTAATCTGAAAAACAAATTGATCAGATTTAAATCAGCATTTCTTCTGTAAGTAATAATGAAATAATACCATGTAGCTAAAAGCCAAAGCACTATAATGCAAAGTTAATATTAATAATGTGCAATGTAAGCAAAGTAAAAGCTTCAAACTACTTTTTTTTTTTTTTTAGAATGCAACCTGGAATAGTCTTCAGTGCTGATTAAATACAAGCTTGTTAAAAGTCAAGAATATTGATCGTATACTTTTTTTTTTAACAGAATTTTGACATTGTAAAATTTGAACTATTTTAATAGGTGATGTTTATGATTAAAATCTATTTTGTGAAAATGTGTTGTGCAACAAACAGCAATTCATCGGTATAAAATTACAGAGTACAAACAAAAAGGTAAATGTCTTTATTTTAAGATAAGAGAAAATATACTCTAAAACTGTTCAGTATTTTTCATCCGTTTAAAAGGTTTTAAAATTCTACAACATAAGTAGTTTGTATTAGAGCAAAAATGGTATAATAATTACTAACTGTTGTTGCTATTGTTGATTTACTTCTGATTTTAGCTATTTATGTGTGGTAGAAGATGTTGAAACCCAAACTCAGTTTTATTTATGTTTGTCTTAAATAAAGAGAGGGAGGGAAAGAAACTGCCACAAAGCAAATTTAGGAAGAGGAAATAGTAATTATTATTGTAGCCTTGAGTTTAAAATGAAGTTATCACGTTATCCTGTAGTTTTGTTATTTCATTTCTCCACTTACGTATTTCAAGTTCTCTAGCTATTATTCTTCTCCTAATTGTTTTCTGGAGAAAATATCTTTCAAAATAGACAATGAAATATACTCAGGTAAGCAAAAAACAGAGACTATATCTTCAGCAGAAGTATGCTGAACATAATAAAGGAAGCATTTTTAAGCAGAAGGACAATGCTTCCAAACAGAAACACACTAAAATTAGAAGAAAAACAGAGCACAGGAAAAGGAGACTATCAAGGTAATCTGAAATGAATATTAATTATTTAAAACAATAACAATAATATCTTGTTAATGTGCAAATACATATGGAATTAGAATGGATGAGAAGTGAATAAAAGTTGGGAGCATGGCAAAGCAGTTAAAATGCAATGAGACTCATCATATAGAGTATTGATGAAGTCAGTAATTTAAAATTATTAAATTATAGATGCATAGTGTAATCTGTAATGTAATCTTAAAAAGACTAAGTAACAAGCTCCTAATGGTGAAATAGGATAATTAAAATATCTGATTAATCCAAAATAGGGGAGAGACAAAATTGTTTACATATACACAAATATAATACACACATTAATAAAAAGATTCATCCAGGAAATATGAAAGTGGCCTACAAATAAGTATGAGGAAAGGTAGGCAACACTAAACCCATCATGCAAAAACTGGATTATTTGATCTCAAATAAAGAGATTAGTCTCTTTGTGCATTATCAATATTAACATTGTATTATGCTGCATTCATTTTTAGCTACATGGTATTATTTCATTATTACTTACAGAAGAAATGCAGATTTAAATCTGATTAATTTGTTTTTCAGTTTAGTCTCAAGTAGAGACTAGCAAATTCTAATTCATTGTATCTAAGTAACTTCTAAAAACAACAACAAAAAACAGACTGTTTCCTTTTTACCCTAAATTTCTTTTACACAATCTTACTAAAATTAGTTAATAATATTAAATATATTTTTTCATTAGAAGTCTTTTTCAAATTAAATATATAGACTTGACAAAATTGGATTTTACTGTATTTTGTCACAAGAATTGATTATATTTTACCTGAGATGAATCATGAATGGAATATAAATTAATATATGTAATCATATGCATGTCTAATATGTACAATAATATATCAGAAAAAAGGAGAAGGAAGAAAAGAGGAAGTTATAAAGAGAAATCAAATATTTGTGAAGATTTTATGAGCAGATGGAGTAAGTCATATTTTAGATTCAGTGGATTTTCAAAATAATAGATTTTATTGAACCACTAAAATATAAAAAAGGATTGATTAAAAATAATTTTAATGTACATAATTGAGAATATAACAGGAATTTCAAATTATTATTCAAGTATTAAATTTTAACTAAAGTATAATAAGTTTACATTTTTTTAAAAATTAAATATGCTTATGCTCAAAATCCTCCTACTATCTCTGTAATGAAAGTGTAAGTTTCATTTAAAGGAAAAAATCTAACATAGAAAGAAATAGATTGGACAGTAAAGAACCGCTGAAGATGGCCAAGTATATATTTTGAAGGTAGCAGTAAATGTGCTTTTTTAGGTAATCTCTTTTACATTTAGTGGAGCATGCCATATTATCATGTGTGTGTGTGTGTGTGTGTGTGTGTGTGTGTGTGTATTCTCTAATGACCTGGTTAACTAAAAGACTCAGGGAAATTCCAATTATAAA
Organism: Eidolon dupreanum; assembly: GCA_028627145.1. Classification (NCBI taxonomy): domain Eukaryota; kingdom Metazoa; phylum Chordata; class Mammalia; order Chiroptera; family Pteropodidae; genus Eidolon; species Eidolon dupreanum. Next base: position 132,696,919 of record CM053502.1, on the reverse strand, counting down.
TCATTAGCATAAAGTGGGAAAGCCAGATGCTGCACATGTAGAAATTATGGGCTCAGTGATTGGTCTCCACATTTCTTGACTTACAGAAGTTTCTACCATTTAGGCATGTAGTACACTCCTTTTTGCTATCCACATAATAAATAAATAAATAAATAAATAAATAAATAAATAAATAAATAAATAAATAAATAACTCTTAGAGATCAATAAGTACAAGTTAAAATACCTAGTTACAGTTAGAAAAAGACAAACCTATGGAGAACAAAAAAAAAAGTCAGCGATTTCAGGGCATTGGGCAGAGGTGGGGAGAGATGAATAAGTAGACCACAGAGAACTTTAAGGGCAGCAAATATATTCTGTATAATATTGTAATAATGAATATATGTCATTATACATTTGTCCAAATGCATAAAATGTACAACACTGAGAGAATCCTAAGGTAAACTATGGACTTCAGGTAATTATGAAGTGCCAATGTATATTTATCCTTGATAAAAAGTATACTATTCTGGTAGGTGATGTGGAGAATATAGACTGTGCATGTGGTGGTGGGGTTAGGAAATATAGGAGAAATCTCTGTATCTCCCTTTCAATTTTGCTGTACACCTAAAACTGCTCTAAAAAAATAAAGTCATAAAAAATGGATGCAGAAAATGAATGCTTCACAGAAGAAATGAAGATTAAATCTGATCAAATTGGTTAATAGATATATGAATGTAAATTAGACATTGGAATATAATTTTCAAAAACTGTAATACTCAACATTGTAAACAAGAAAATAAATACTATTATATATTAATAATAGAAATATTTTAACTTTGCTTTCTTTTATATTTTAACTTTTCTGAATTCTATTTTTATACATTTTTTTGTATACATTATAGAGTTGCACAATGATTTCTGTTCCACTCTATTGTTTTTTATTTTAATGTGGTAAAGTCCACTTATATTTATTGATAAGACAGATATATTTGGTCTGACCTCTTCCATGGCATATTTCTGATTTCATATTGTGCCCAGATTACTTTCTTTAACAGTGTTTTTGTTTTGGGTCTGGTAGTCACCTTTATAATCATCACTATATAAGGTTATTTCCTAGTTTTCTGTTTTTTTAAGAATCATAACTATTAATTCTCTATTAGAAAAAAAGAAAGAAAAAGTTTCTCTCCTTTATATTTTCTTATTTATTTCCCTAATATAAGTACATACAATTGTATTTTATTGTGTTTACCTTTATACTGCTATAATAACATGTGCTTTGTGATTACGAAGTGATACTTTTGACAACTAACTTTTATAAATGAGGTAATCAGTCAACCTCTTCATCTCTTCTTATTTACCATTTCTTTCCCCTTATATACTGCATTTCTACATCATAGAGCATGTAATTCAGATTTTACATCTTTAAAGTTTATATATTAACATTATACTTAAAAATGAGAAATTAGAAGCATTTTTACTATGATTAAGAACAAAGTGAAGATGTCCCTTTTCATGACTACTTTTTAATATTGTATTGAAAATCTTAGTTAATGAAATAAAACAAGAAAATAAACTCATATATAGTAACGTATAGTAAAATATATTTAATATGTAAATAAACATATATATGAAAAAAAAGGCTTGTTCATGGATACCATGATTTTCTATGTAGAAAATAAAAAAAAATTGATGATGACAACAACAAAAACATGACTGGAACTAATAAATAATTATAGCCTGCTTGGAGGATACCAGGCTAATACACAAAGTCAATTCATTTCCTATATACCAGCAATAAACAAATGGAGATTGAAACAAAAAAAACAATTCTATTATATTAGCACTCCCAAATTGTAATACTTAGGTATAAATCTGACAAAATATGTGCTGATATATATGAGGAAAATTATAAAACTCTGATAAAAAATATCAAAGAATAACAAAATAAATGGAGAGATAGTCTATGTTCATGGATAGGAAGATTCAATATTGTCAAGATGCCAGTTCTTCCCAACTTGATCTATAGATTCAATGCAATCTCAATCAAAATCTTAAGATGCTAATTTGTGGAAAGTAGTAAACTACTTCTAAAATGTATATGGAGAAGACTCAAAATAGTCAACCCAATATTGAAGAAGAACAAAGTTGAAGGACTGACACTATCCAACTTCAAGACTTTCTATAAAGTTACAATATCAAGACAGTTTGGTATTGGTGGAAGCTTAGACAAGTAAACCAATGGAACAGAATAGAAAGCACATACATAGACCGACATAAATATACTCAATTGACCTTTGACAAAGGAGCAAAGCCAGCTCAATCGACAAAATCTTCACCAAAGAGTGCTGGAACAATTAAACATCTACATACAAAGAAATGATTTTAGACACGTATCTTACACCCTTCACAAAATTAACTCAAAATAGATTCTAGACTTAAATATAAAATGAAAAACTATAAAACTCTTAGAAGATAACAGGAGAAAATCTAGATGACCTCGGAGATATTGACATTTTAAACATAACCTCAAAAGAATGATTCATGAAAGAGATAACTAAGTTGCACTTTATTAAAACTTAAACGACAAGCAAACAACAACAAAAAATCTTTCTGTTCTGTCAAGAGATTAAGGAGACAGACAACAGACTGGGAGAAAATATTTGCAGACTACATATCTGATAAAAGACTGATATCCAAATTGTACCAAAACCCCTTAAATCTCAACAACAAGAAAACTAAAAACTAAATTAAAAAGTGAACAAATGACCTGAGCAGACATCTGACCAAAGAAGATATACAGATGGCATATAAGGATATAAAAAGATACTAAACATCATATGCCATTAGGGATTTAGAAATAAGATACCACTACACATCTATTAGAAGGTCAAAATCTGGAACATTGAAAACACCAAATGCTGGTGAGTTTGTGGAAGAACAGAAATTCTTATTAACTGTTGGTGGAAATGCAATATAGTATAGTCATTTTGAAAGATATTTTAGTGGTTTCTTATAAAACTAAATGTGCTCTTACCATGTAATTGAGTAATTTTGCTCCTTGGTATTTACTCAGATGAGTTGAAAACTTATGTTTATACAAAAAACATACAGATGCATACAGATGTTTATGTCAGCTTTATTTAGAATTGCCCAAACTTGGAAGCAACCAAGATGTCCTACAGTGGGTTAATGGATAAATGAAAGTGGTATATCTAGTCAATGGAGATATTCTACAGCATTAAAAAGAAATGAGCTATCGAGCCATGAAAAGACATGGAGGAATTTTAAAAGCACATTACTAAGTGAAAGAAGCCAATTTGAAAGGTTTCATACTTGATTCTAATTATATGACATTCTGGAAAAGGCAAATCTGTGGAGACAGGAAGAAGACCAGTGGCTTCCAGGGATTTGTGGGGGAGGGATGGATGAATAAGCAGAGCATAGGGGATTTTTAGAGCTGTGAAACTATTTTGTTTGAATTTATAGAGATATATACATGTAATTGTACATTTATTCAAGCTCATACAATGTACAATGTGAAGAGTAAATACTAATGTAAACTATGGCCTTTGATTGATGTGTCAATGTAGGTTCATCAGTTATAATAAATGCATCATTCTGGTGTGGAATGTGGATTCTAGAGGAGGTTGTTCATTTCTGAGGCCAGTGGGTATATGAGAACTCTTTCTACTTTCTACTCAGTTTTGCTGTGAACCTATAATTGCTCTAAAAATAAAATCCATATTAAAAATAGATACATTTAGTCTTTTTACCATAAATCTACCAATAAGTATGTAAAATATTCTTTATTTTTTTAATTTAAATCTACAAATAAGTATGTAAAATATTCTTTACTTTTTAAAAATTCCTAATCAATAATATTGTCTAGATTCTTGTATATTAATGAATATTTAGGCTCTAGTCTTTATACTTGTGTGATAGTTTATATAGAATAACAATATTTTCACATTTTCTTATGTTGGTTATTTTATAGGTATTTTCATTCTCTATTTTTTTCTTCTACTATTGAATATTTCTTTGGAAAAGTCTGAGGCCAGCCTGGAAGTTTTTCTATCATAGGTGAATTGTTTTGTTTTGGCTACTCCAAAGATTTTATTTTCATAATTTATTTGTGTATTTTTATATATTTTTAATACTCTAACAGTGTAGTAACTTTATTGGGATAAGTTTTGATCTGAACTATATTTTTCTCTAGCACATGCTATGTTTTTTAAAATACACATTTAGCTTTTTTATTTCAGAAAAAAATCATCATATAGGTCATACATATAAATACTTGATTTTCTTTCCCATTGTTATGTCTTCTTTATCTGGGAAATCTAAAATTTCTGTTGAAACTATTTTTTCTAATTCTTACCAATTATGAGCAGTAAATATTTTTATTTAAAAATAGAATATACGTGGTTTTTCTGAATAACAGTTTTTTTGCTATTAATGCAAGTGTATGTATTTCTATTTGTTGTGTTATTTGCAATGAATATTATTCTATAAAATCAGGGATTATTTCTCTAATTTAATCTGTTACAAGTAGTTAAAAAGATTAAAATGAAATCAGTTTGTTAATTAGCACCAACTATTTTTCAACCCACTTCAAAAATGTATTTTAAATTCACATTTCCTCAGAGTAAATAGAACATTGCCCAGACCATTTTAGTAGCATTATTTGAAGCTCCTAAAATGCTAACATGTCACCACTGAAAGGAATTTAACATGTCTCTGTCATATCAAAGGAAAGAAAATAAAACCTTGCTTGGGATTAGCCTATGAATGTGGGAATGATTTAATAATCAAATATATTAACTGATTAAAAGATTGTTTCAGTGCATGCTGGACAATTATTAAAATTTAATATCTATTCATGTTAAATACTTTAACACACTAATAATAAATACTTTCAACACACTAAGAAAGTCAAACACAGGTTTGTTCTTTTGCAATGAAATGTGGGCTTTTGATGATCAGTGGATATGGAAAAAATTATTGACAAATTTTTTTTTTGTAAGGACATTACCCCATCATGAGGACCCTACCCTCATGACCTAATCTAAGCCACGTACCCCAAAGGCCCTACTTCTAAATGCCATCACACTAGGGATTAGAGATACAACATATGAATTTGGAGGGGACACAAACATTCATTCTGTAGCAGATACCGTGACCTGCGCCTATGATTCAGCATTTCCCTTATTATTAATTAATGTTTTAATTACTTAACACTGAATTATTATTTTTTTTAATTTAACTATTATATTTTAGTTAATAGCTTCAGTATTTTATGTAAGCACATAGAGTATAACATTAGGGGAAGAAAAGAAATCTTAGCTAAGTTTATTACACTTAAATTTTACAGAGAAGAGGAATCAGTTAAAGCTTGATGGGACTTGATATATTATCTTGAACAGTTTACCAAAAAATCCAATGTTATGTGGAAATATAATCTATTAAGCTTGTCTATTACCTACTTTTTATCTAGTAATCTGTAGTTTCTAGGTAGGCAGGGTTGGGAGGTACAGGTCTACCCTATTTGATCAGTGTCGTCACCTCCCCATTTTACCTCACCCCATTTAAAAGGCTTTTCTCTCTAAGGTCTCATTGTCAAAACTAGTCAACTTGTCTCTCTCCTATTTGCTTAACAGATGCATATTTTAAATGATAAAGACTAAAGAAAGTTAATCTAAAGTCGTGAAACAAATTAGAAGCAGAGACAAAATAAAAACATAGCCTGTGTAGAATATTTCTTATTTTCAAAAAATAGAGTATGGAAAATTTATTGATTGGTTTTCTGATATTTTAAATGAAACAGTAGGTCAGGTTTGTCCCATAACCTTGTGTGACTTTTCTGTTCTATATATCGCTGTCAAATATTAAAAGAAGTAGCATTTTTTAAAATCTTTTTGAAATGTCATTGGTTTTAAATACAATTCCCAGTATCTTTAAGTAGATTAACTTAATGAGATTGCCTATAAATTTTAAATGTAATGTTTAATGCTGACTATTACATAAAACAAGCAATAATTAAACATATCTTCTGTCCATGACTTCCTTGGGTTTTCCTTGTTTTTCATTTTAATTTGGGTCCATTTACAAATGTTGTTACCTTAGAACTTTTCATGTTACAGCAAAGATAACAAAAGGCTATTTAATAGCTCAGGAAAATTCCATTGCTTTCTATGGATGGACAACTTGCATCTCTCTTTGAGTCTCATTGCAGAAATCAGAATTTCCAAACAGGATTTTGAATATCTAACAGGTACAGTTACCTGTTTAGTCCATCATATAATTTGAATAGTCTCACAGAGAGCACACAAACTGTCTTCCTTTTTCACTTTTGATTTTTAGACTATTTACTTGATAATCTTTCCTTCTGCATAATAGACCAGCGACTCCCTAGTGACTCATTCTTCCCTTGTCCTCAGATGCTTAGAGAGGTACATTAACTTTTTCAGTCCTCCAGGAGCCACTTAGTGTGCTGCAATGAGTATTAACATTGAGGAGAACACATAATTTACTTTAGATAAAGAGGTCATGCTCATACTAGTGGATACTGTAAATCTAATTTTTATTTTCATCAAGGTGATGTTTGCACATATTTCCAAAACTAGTGCTACAAGGATGTTAGTAATAACAGCAGTGCTTTACTCCCTCCTTTCCTAACTCTGCAATGGGTCTTCAAGATCAATCCCTTCCAAAATTTTAACATTTCTTTTCGTACATAGTTTGCTATTTTAAATAATTTCCTTATTCTGAGGACTTTTGATTCACTGAGTTTCAACATAATGTAACACATTTTATTAGAGTAAATGAGTGTCTGTACTCTTAACACCTTTATTCTCCTTGAAGCCTCTGAATATATTCTTTTAAAGTAATTTTTTATTAAATCAGTGTTTCACTATTACACTAATATAGGTATGACTCAAAGCTGAGCCAATTAGTATATCAAAATTATATTTCTCCCCCCCAAAATATGTTAGTGAATTTGTTTAGCTAAGTACTATACCGAAATCATTTTATTTTCCTCTGGAGTTTAAACTTTGATAATTTTCTCAAATACTCTTATATCTCAAAATTCAATATTTTAAAAATTAAAGGGCATTTTCTTTTTCAACACTTGATTTATGAGTCTGGATCCTCCTGGTCTGGTGTAGCTTGTTTTCAATGTCTGTCCATTTATATTCTGGAAAGAACTGGAAAACTGATCCGATGCTTTGTGCACATAGGTTGCCAACTACTGGGCATCATCAATTGTGCAATAAAGCAATTGTGTTGCATTGTGCACTTTCAAAGCTTAGCATTGCCTTGATTTTTCTGGAGCACTGTCCTTCACCTAGAAAATGATTCTTCAGTTCCTTGCATAAGTGGTTTTCTTTTCTGTATGTAAAAATTAACACAAAGTTAGTGGTTTAAAGGAAGCATATTATTTCACAGTTTCTGCAGATCAGGAGTCTGGACATAGCTAAACTGGGTTCTTTACTCATTGTACTCCCCAAGGCTTTAATCAAGTTATGGGGCAGGCTGAGTTTTCATGTGGACTTCAAAGTTCTCTTCGAATTTCAGGTTGCTGGCAGAATTCAGTTGAAGTTGTAGGGCAGAGCCCCTCAGCTTCTAAGGTTGCCCTTTTCCATAAGCAGTTTATAACATTGGCTGTACGCTTCAAGGCCAGTAGGAGATTATCTCAGAGCTCAGGAAAGGACAACACCCTCTTTTAAAGAATTCATCTAAATAGATCAGGCCTTTCTTGGATAATCTTCCTCTGATTAATTCAGAGTCAGGTGACTAGGGAACTTATTTACATTTGCGAAATCCTTTCACTTTTGTAATCATGGGAATGATATCTCATTATATTCACAGGTCTGTTCACACTCAAGGGAAGGAGATTAAAAATGGGTGTGGGTCACTGGAGATCATTTTAAGCAGTCTGCCTGCCACAGAGTTCTAAGCCATCTGTTGGTTTCAGTGGTGGGGGAAGGTATAATTCTGAGTAAATTTTCCTGATGAATCCTTTTTTTTTTTTAAGATCAGAGCCTCATCCTGTGTCTGTTGTCATTCAGCCCAGAAAATAAACCAATCGCTATCCTGCAAGGGTGAAGATGGGATTCTGAAATTCTAAAAGCTTTCCTGCTTTAAGATTGTGCCTGCTGCTTATGGTACCTAGCCTTCCAATTCTTGAACAGAGACAAGTTTCTGAAGAATGAAAGGGCTTGCCTTTTATATGTACCTCCATTGTAGCCAGTTGTGTTTACACTGCTGCTGCTCTGCCAAGACAGTTAATGCCTTTTCCATCTGGTGTCCATCTTTAAGTATTGTAGGAGATAGAATATTACTATTATTTTTTTTACTTTATTCTATTTTATATGTCATTTCTCTTCATTTGCATTTGATTTCTGAGAGGAAAAATGGGACAGAAACTCTTTAATTGTCTATAAAACAACACATTTCTGAGTATAAATAATAGTATGATGTCACGTGTTGCTTTATAAGAACTTTTAAAAATAATTTTAATCTTTCATACAGTGTTTGCACTTGGGATTTTTTTTCAAGCAAAGAATTGAGAATATGGACAATTTGTGAACATAATGTTTTTGGACAGAATTGTTAAACATAGGTTTTAAAATTGAAGTACTATGTATAGAAAAATATATAAACCATAAATATATTACTTGATGATTTTTTACAAAATAAACACAATCACATAATCACTCGAGAAAAGAAATAAGGCATTACTAACACTGCAGAGCCCTGACCTATTTACTCTTTTAATCAACACCTTTCCTAAGCCACAAAGGTAAATGTTACCCTGACTTCTAGTACTTGTAGCTATTGTTTGTTTTAAATGAAATCATTGGTATGATTTCTTCTTTTGTGCTTGAATTCCTTCAGTCTTGGAAATCTGTTTGTGTCGTTGCACATAGCTGTAGTTTGTTCATTTAAAATCTTTATAATATTCCATTGCATGATAATACCAAAAATAATTTATCTATTTATGTAGATGGATATTTGGATTTTTTCCAGTTTAGATTATTATGAATAGTGCTGACAAGGACATTCTTTTGCATGCTTTTTTATGCACATAAAATACATTTCTGATAGGTGTATGACTTGCAATGGAATTATTGGGCCATTATATATGAATATGTTAAATTTGGTGAATATTGCCAAACTATTTTCCAAAGTGGTTTTGCCAATTACACTTCTAAGAGCAGTGAATAAAAATTCCCAGTTTTACGTATCTTAGCTGATACTCAATATTTTCAATTTTTCTAAAAAAATAATTTTAGCCATTCTTCTGGCTATGTATTATTACCAATTTTTATTTTTATGATGAATAATAAGTTGAAATTCTTTTGCATTTTTATTGGCAATTTGGATCTCCTCTTTTGTATAGTAGCAGTTTTTCCCTTTGTCCATTTTTCCTCCCTTTTCTCCATTGGGTTTTTCTGACATTTTTATTGCTTCATAGATTTTTTTCTTTTTAATCATTATAGATAGATTCTGAACAAAGAGCCTTTTACAATTTCATATGTTGCAGTATCTTCCTCTTAGTGGCTTTCCTTTTTACTCTTTTGCTGTTAGTATTTTTTTTTATGAGCACAATTTTCTACTATTAATATATTTCCGTTATCAATTTCTTTATGATTAATGCCTTTTGTATCCAAGAAAAAACTTTACCTTCACCAAGATAATGAAGTTATGGTTCCATATTGTTTTCTAGAACACTTATTATTTTAACTTTTACATTTATAACTACAGTACAGATAAATTAATTTTGGGGTGTGATATATGGTAGGAGTCAATTTAATTTTCTCTCTTCTGTAGGGGTGGTCAGTTGGACCAGCACCGTCATTAAAAATAATAATATTTCCTACTAACATGATTATTATTGTGATCTTCTATGCATAGGTCTGGTTTCTGAACTCTCTACTTTGTTTCATCAGTATATAAATACCCTGTGCTAATACTAGACTTGATGTATAATAGAATAAATCTACTCTGCTTTTCTTTTCAAGTTTGTCTTAGATATTCTTGGCTCTTTGTACTTACAGATGTTTTAGAACTAATTCATAAATTTCCACAAAATTTCTATTGGGGTTTTAATCGGCACTGCATTGAATGCATAGGTGTAGTTGAGTTAGGTAGCATCATTATAACATTGAATTTTCCAATTACTGATGACAATATATCCCTTCATTTATTTAGGTCATCTTTATTTTTTTTTTCTAATCCAGTTCTATTGTTTTCTATGGAAAGTTATTTTCTTAAGCTTTTTATACTTTGATGTTAAATACTTTTGCTGTTGTATACTTTTTAAAATTTCTACAATTGTAACCATGCAATTATTTGATAATAGTTCTTTATTTCTCTCCAGTACTTACAATTTCTGTTACTTTCATCACATTAATGCTCAGGCTAGGATCTCTAGTGTTATGCCAAATATTATTCATGATAGTGGGCATCTATGTTCCTTTTTCATATTTTAGAATGAAAGATTTTAACATTTCACCATTAAATATAATTTTTATGGTACTATTTTCAAAATATGTTCTTATCACATTAACTGATTTCCATAAGTGACTACAATTTTAGTCATGTATATCTATTGAGTTTTATCATTTTTCTCAATTTGAGAGCATGATATGATTTTTGATACTAATTTTTAAATTTCCCTCATATCTGTAGTAATGACTTTCCTCCAGTCAAATGAGTTTGAGTAGCACTTTATAATGACAGTGCTGAATTATAATCTCCTTACCTCTAATACACACATGGTGATTTTTGAGGTTCTAATATATTACTCATGATTTTACATCTCAAAGGTATTAAAGCATATAGCATCTTATAAAGTTTTCAGAATAAAATTTTATTTTGAATATGTATAACTATTACAAAATCCACTCCTGTGATTTTACCTTTTAGAGCTTACCCAATAAATCTTTAATGTTTGTGATCCTAAGAAAACTCAAAGGCTTGATTGGTAACAAATATATACACATAACACAAATCTTACCTGGCATTAAGATTTTTTAGCAAAGACTTCAAGAGGAAAGCAGTAGCCATATACTCAATGTTTACCTCCACAGCTTGGAGGCCCCAAACCTATCACACGCAGTCACCTAAATCCCCTGCTTTTCCTCACCTGGACATGTTTTTTGGGTTCAGAGTGATGAGAAGGAAAGAAAGGTGGATTCAAGCCTATTTTGTTGCTTAGTTTTTGGAGTCTAATTTCTCTAGCTATAGCTAAAAAGCTTACATTTTTCAGTACATTTGAGGTTCGCAAATCTACAATTGTTAGTATATTTACCGAAAACAAACAAACAAAATTCCAGTATAGGTATATCCTATTAAAAATGTTCATTAGACTCCCTAGAATATCTTTTCTTATCTTCTAGCCAGTAAATCTTATAGGTATATTTACATGAATCTTAAATTAAGGGGTCAAAACAGTTTCATCTGCCACGAAAGAGAGAGAAAATGAGTTATCATTCTACTTCAGAAGAGCTTTTTTCCCTTTGATTCTCTTATGGCTTAATCTATTATAACCCATTGTTTTTGACTTTATTGTATTTTGATAACATATTTTAGATTATGCCCAATATCCTCATGACCCTTGAAGACTTTAGTAGTCTGTTTAAATTTAACCTTCATTTATTCTATTTCATTGCATCTTCTGAGGAAAATCTATGTCATCATAATGTAGGATATTTTTTCCAAAAATAGAACATTGCCTTACTATCATCGTAGTATAACACATATATAACTTTAATTTGAGGAATACTTAGAATTTCATGATTTTTAGAAAAAAATCCCTAAAAGCTTGAAATTAAAAAATATTTTTCACTTAGCTTCCTTTTTCACTTGTCATTTTACTTTTCATTCATTATATTTGCTTAAAAAATATGAGAAAATATTTTTCTCATGTCACAACAAAATGATGATGCTCTTATGATAATATATATGCCTCCTCTTTTGGAATAAATTTTGCATAATTAATTTGATGTAACATTATTTTTATTAAACTATTAATATAATTATTAATTTATTCCAGGTCCAAGTAATGAAAGCCCTAAACTGGATTTGTCAAATGATTTTATTATAACAATCACTAAGAGTTTATAATTGCAGCTTTGAATATGTTATTATTTTTTTCATTAAATGTATTGAGATGACATTGTTTAATAAACTTATGTAGGTTTCAATAATACGTCATATGTATATTGCATTGTATGTTATAAGGATTCTAGAGCTAAGACCAGACTTAGCAGGGAATAGTTTGAAGACCAATTATGATGTTTGCCTTATGTATAGAGAAGAGAGGTAATACGTATACTCCAAATGTGATTTAAATTTGCTTTTTATAATTTTTTTATTTTACATTATGACATTTGAAAAGATATTCAAACATTAAAAAAAATGAGACAAATAAAAGTTGTAGACTTTGATCTGATCACCATTTATAGATGACTTATTGTTAAAAGGCAAAAATGAATATTTTGATATCTTTTAAGTGCTCTTTGAGTTTTGAACTTAATTATAGCATATCATCAAAATAATCTGTTTAATGGAATTCAAGATAAAATAATCAAGGCAGTTTTTCCTACAGAGCAGTGTGCATAATAATTTTCATACTTTGTAATGTAATGGATTACTTTAACAGCTTATTTGGTCCATGACCACCTGCTCAGTTCTGTTATGTGCACCTAAATATAGTGAGTCATTGTGTTAAATCATCTATAGAATCTTCTGAAATGGAATATCTCTGAGAAAGAAGGCAGAGATTAGGAATACAAATGGTCTAATTGTTGCTTTGGGTGTTGTTATATTAACTTTTTCTTTAATTTACTTTGTACGAGAAAATTAGATGATTTTGAATTATTCACCACATTTCCTTCCAATGTGAATCTCTTTTTATTGTGATTAGACTTTTACATTAAGTGTTAATGCTTTTTACGAAGAAGCAGGTTAATTGTGCCATCTATTTTCAATTAGCTCTAATAGAGTGCATGTATAGCTGTGGAGTCTATTGTGCATGTCCTTATAGAAGTGAGGAAATGGAGTAAAAGCTATTATTTTGATGTCCTGATAAATTATACTCCATATTACATTAGATTAACAAAATGAATGACTAACGTTCCATGTACACATGAGCTGTGACAGCATTTTTGACTCTTAATAAATCTGAATACTGGCAGATATCCAAACCTTTTTTATATTAAATGCAAATTGAATCTAGATTATTTCATTACCGTTAGTCACTCACTTTTAAAAGTTGATATATGTAGCCATTATTGACTTTTCAACACTAACCAGGCAAATACTAAAATATTTCAGTTTTTTCTTATCTTATGAGAACATGTATGCCAAACCTTAAGGGAAACTATAGAATGAAGTTCATCATTCTTTGCTTACTGTGAAATGGAATGTCAACTTTTACTTTTGGAATTGTAAAATACTCAAATAGTTAATTGTTCAAAAAAACTTTTATTACATATATTTATGAAAACTTCCCAAGCAACAATGAAAAAGCTTATTTTTAATGGTTGATAAGAATGAGAAACTTTAATAATTAGAAATGATTACATTATTTATGCTTTTAAAAGTGAGGTTTTTCACTTGCTGTATTTTATGGGTAGTTTTAATTTAAGAACACCAATAAATTCAGAATACATTAAATAATGGTATTGAGAGACGTGATTGCAGTTAAATGACAATTCTTAAATACTGAGATTATTGTTTTATTTTCTATTTGTCTGTCATGGCCTTAGTTCATGATCCAATTCTGAGATGATGATGTCAGCCACAGTATTTACCTCTTTTCCATTAAATGGAAACCAAATTTGTTTTTAATTTCCAGTGCTTCTCAGACACATTTAAAACCAAATTAAATGACCCCAGATATACTAAAATTTTAAAGAGTTCAAGAACTCTAAAGATTGAAGGTATTACATTGTTCTATCCATGTAAAATAAATTTTAGAAACATACTCTCAAATACCTGTTCTTTGAATAGTTGCAGTCCAGATTAATGAATTAATTCTGAAAATTTCAATAGCAAGAACAATTCTTTAAATTTATTTTATCTAGGAGTTTCAAAATATATTTAATTATAAAATCTGTTTTTTAGAGAACACCTATTAACATTTTATTGAACTAATGCTTCTCTATAAAGGATAGAAAATAACTTTATGGACTCAAATAATCAAGAGAAATGGTAGAATAAGTAATAATAAATCACATCAAATTGTGTTAACATTTGACCACAATAAAATCAGTTTGGAACTATTTTAGTTTATCAAGGACAGTCAAAACTTAAGAAAATTATTAATGTAACCATTTATACAAAGAAAAATTTGACATCTTAAATGTCATTCGATAAAAACAAATATCTCTTCTGTGTAAAATTTCATGTTAATTATGGAATGAAAAGAAGCTTCCTTAACATGAAGAGTATTAGAATACTAAAGAAAATATATGATGAAAATCCTTAAATGTGATTTGAGGTACTAAAAATGAAATTATTTTTCAAACTATGATGAATATCAGAATTACCTGTGAAATTTTTAAGGAGTAGAAATGTTTATGCAATGATGCAGGATATTTTGACTTAGGAAGTTTGTATGTATCTACAGTTTTTAAATGTTTACTTCAATATTAATCATTATAATAATGATTATAATAATTACCATATATTGAGTGATTTCTTTTTCTGGTCTCTTCTACTTTTTTATATAAAATTTTTTAAACTTCACAAAATCTGTATGACATAGAAGCTATTATTTTCACTTAAGAGATGAGGAAACTAAGGTACATACAAGCTAACTAAATTACCTACATTCTCTATGAGACAAACACTAGGGCTCACATTCTTGGAATGTTGATCTTGTTTTGAAAATGGACCAAAATTTCAGGCATGAGTTTCATTGGAGTTAAATTTAAAAACATTCCTTTATTTGATATAAAGATAGCACATATAATTAATATATATCTTGATTGTTCTGTGTCAATTTTACCAGGTCTCCATATATTCTTTCTATATGCAGTCAAGTTTTTTTATTTCTAGAGAAGTTCCTTGAATTAGAGTTTTAAACATATTTGACTTCATCAGTTTGTCTTCCTTCTTCAATATCTTCAATTATATGTATAGAAGTGATGTCACTATGGGTCATGTAGCCTCTGGAAGTTATCTGTACGTACCCAGGAATGAGAATTAAAAAGGCAAATAATGTTTTAGTATTAATACAAAAAATAGTTTTGTAGTCCTGGACCGTCTGAGATGGTCCAGGGGACCTGAGGTATCACAGATCATATTTTGAGAAGTGATGTATCATTTAATTTTTCTTATAATCTTTCACATCTCTTTATTTTATCTCTCCATTTCTTGCTTTTATCATTGTTATTTTTTTATGTCTCTTTCTATACTTTGTAATATAGCTATTTTATTTATTGTTTCTGAATGTCTGGTAACCTAGTCATTACTTGGTATTTGGTATTCTTCAATTTGGTATTCTTCAATTTCTTAGTTCTATCAATTGCCTTTTTACCTATTCTTATTACTCTATCTCTTTTCTGAGATTTTTTATTCTCAGTATTCTTTTAAATCTGTAATGCTTTTAAGCTGCATAATTCAATTCAAATTGCAAAGTTGTCTTAAAGCTTTTGTTTTTTGTTTCTAAAATAGATCTTTTCTGTGTGCTTATGTCTACTGACAAGTTTTGCCAAGTGTGTGTGTGTTTTTTTTTTTAATTTCTCTCATATATCTTTTGTAGATTTAATAGATTTGTAGATAAATATTTCTCATTTATTTTAATGTGTTGGCTTTCCCTAAAGTAACTATGTGCATTATCAACAGAGAGAACCAGGGTTTGGCAGCTTTTCCTCCTTTCTCAAAGAAATGATACTACTTGCAGTCTGGCTTCCTCTGCTTTTTACTTGCTCTCATACTTCAGTTGTGCTCTTATCAGTAGTTAAGTTTATCTTATCATTATTTACTAGCTCCAAGGTACACCTCTTTTTTAAAAGGTAGTTTCTCTCTCAGAAGTGATCCCTTCTTAACTGGCTCCTTTGGTTCTGTATATTTTCCACTCCTTTCTTTTTAACATCCTAATTGATAGTGCATGGACCCATTCAGTTCTCAAACACACTCTCAGTTGTTAACACTCATAGTTGGATATTCCCCTGGTGATAATTACTAGTTGATGTTTTCTGGTTTTTTTTTTTACCAATGTGTTTCTTCATACTCATGGGTTTTTGAAGTAGCTCCCTCCAACCTTACTACAGAGTGGGATCAGACACTGCTTCCACTTATTTTGAGTGTCATTTCTCAATTTATATACAATATGTAGTTTATAGTTCTCTTTTTTTGTTATACTGTAGGTATAGGTGATGGACTTTTTTCTTTTAAAAGGTTTTTTTTTTTTAAAGGAAGTATGGAGAGATTCATAACTAGGCATCTGCTCATAACTTATAATACCCCAGAAGCCTCCCACTGAATCTGTAATTGATATGATTTCCATTATGGAAATTCTACCTGGTTATTTGTCAAATAATCTTGTTCATTTTTATGGTATTTTAGTTTTTGCTTATATTTTCAAGCTTCTCTTTTATTTGAATCAAATATTGAGCCTATATTTTATGTCTTATAAATTCAATATCTTTAATATTTGTGAATCTCCTTCAGTTTTGTGTTGTTTTGTTGGTTCACATACCTGGTTTTCAGGTTTTTTTTTTTCTTTGCTATCTTTCTATGTTTTGAAATCTTTAATTCTGAGTTATCTTTCTTGCAATTTGTTTGTAGTAATTATTAAAAGTCTGGGTTGAAATTACTTTCCTTCAGTTAACTGAATAGAGAATCCCTTCAAAATAAAGTCTCTGCTTGAATTTTTGAGAATATAGTAGAAATAAGAATCTACATCATATAGGAAAAAACATAGTACATATAGGATTTGGTACTATCTGCGGTTTCAGGCATCCACTAGGGGTCTAGGAAATTATTGCCCCACAGATAAAACTGTGGTACTTACAACGAGTTTGAGGGCATTTGGAGTTTCATCTTTAAGTACTGTGAAATTGGATAGATTCTTAGCCTTACCTCTTTTCTCTTCTTTCCAGTACAACTCCAAATGTAGTAGCTAAGGGTTATAGTTTCCACAGATACTATCCATTCCTTTCTTACTTCACTTTCAGGTTTTCTGCTGTTATTATTATTTTTTTTTTTTCGATATTCTTGCCAGCTAACTAAGCAATGCATGTAAAGAGAGCATTGTATATTTTTACTGTATTTTTATCCAGCTTCTTTTAATTGTTTTCATGGAGAACAAAATTTCCTTAGCATTTATTTGTTTATGGTAGTACCCTGCTTTGTATTACTAGTAGAACTTTGACTGGTCATAATAAATACAGTGTGGCTGCCCAGTGGATGGAGCATATCAAATAGTATCTACCATAATAATATTAAAACAATATTATATTCTATATGATGTCATCTCAATTCCTTAGAACATTTGATTCTACATGTAAATCCTTTGGGAGATGCCTATATAGAAAATTTAAATTTCATGAATATAATGTGCATAGGACAGTACTTGAGAAGGAAATGATGCTAAATGAAGCAATTATTTCTTTATTAGTCATTTGTTCATCCAACCAAACTTATTTACTATGAAATAAGAATATACCTTAAATAAGTCTCGTATTTACTTTTGAAATTCCTCAAATGTATTTTAGCAATATTTGTCTTAAAATTTTTGTTAGATATAGATATGAAAATATTAGAAGCAACTATAATTTTAACCTGTAATTTGTATGTAAATTAATTTATTGGAAAACAAACTAAACTAGAAACTAAGAAATTCTTTTTTTCAGTTTTAACTCTTCCGTGAGCTATCTTGTTCCTCTAATAATTTTATAGTATTCCAGTCATGCTTTGTTTATCCATAAAATGATGAAAATATGGTAACATATTCAGAAAATTCCTCTGCATATTTTAAATCTACCTTCACATAGCTGAATCCCCAAACAGTTGGCTCTGTTTTTATAATTGAAATCTCTAAAAGGAACATTTTAAAACTCCCACAGAATTATTTAATTAAAGTAATTCTTAATGTCTTTACCTCTTTATTTGGCAATAGAATGTTTAAATTTTAGCTAGGACCATCCAGAACAAAGACTATGTTTTCCAGCTTTTCTTGTAGCTAGATGTGGTCATATGACTAATTTCTAATCCACAATATAAGACAAAAGTGAGTATACACTTTTGAATATTGCTCTTAAAGAAAATAAATCTGTTTCCCATTTTTTTTCCAACTTCCTGCTAGGTAGAATATTGAAGTGAGGGCAAAAGATGATCGTCTTAGATTATGAAATGGAATCTATATTTAGAAAATAGCTGAGCAAAAGACAACAGAAGTCTGGACCTCCAGCTCTGTAACTACCATATCATCTTTGGTCTTTTGTTTGGAGTGTTGTTACATGATATAGTAATAAACTTTGATTTTTCTTAAGCCACTAATAATTTGGTCATTTTTTATAACATAATATTTTATAAATTAACATAGTTTTATATATTATAAAGTAAGCATAGATAATAAATACCTGACATATACTTTACTTTTTACTTATAACTTTCAGAAAACAATATACTGAGAGTTATAATTGAATAAATCATTTCAAGATGCTGCAAAATAAATGAATCAAGCATGAAAAATAATGACACAATCTTTTTTTTCACCTATTTTAAAATTTGCAAAGTTACTTTTCTCAGGCTAATTATTTCCTTTAAGCTTAAGTAAATATGTATATTATTATTATTATTATTATTATTATAGACTCTTTGCATATGAGGATACAGCATATAGATAGTGAAAAGACTAAGCAAGCTTAACAGTAGTTAGATATCATAATTTAATTTTCTTTAAATGTAATTACCAGAAAGAAAAATCCAGTTTTGTCTTAAAATTTTAAGAAATGATAGTCTTTCAAGCCATCATTTTCTTTTGTCTAACTTAGTGAAATTACCTTCTAAACTATACATTTGCCTCTAATATTTTTTCTCTCTTCTTATAATAGTACATGGTATCCTTTTACTAATGAAACATAAATTGAAAACATTTGTTATATAATATTTTATGACTTAAAATGAAGCAGTATTGAATTTTTCTGTTAAGTCTACTTTTGGTCTTGCTTATTGCAAGAACCCATTTTCATGATTATGGTAATGTCTTTAATCAAAAAAAAAGAAAATAGAAAATATAGGAAAGCAAATCATATAAACAAAGTTAAATAAGGATGAATTTGCATTTTCTGGACATTGTTTTTAAATCTTCTCCTAGGCAATTTAATCATTTCTTCTTGTTCTTTTCTAATGTTTTTTAATATTAAGACATGTTCATGTGTGTGCGTGCGCGCGCGCAGGTGTGTACTTTTGTATTTATTGTGAGGAAAAAAAGAGTAGCCTAGTGAACTCAAAGTGCTCATCATTTTGCTGTAACAGTTATCATCATAGGCTGAATCTTATTTAAACTATACCCTCATCAGCTTTATTCCCACTTCACAATATTTCAAAACAAATTTCAGACACTATAGTATTTTATTAGTAAATATTTCAGTAAATATTTCTTCAATATATTCCTAAATGTATTCATAATATCATCAAATCTACAACATAATTATAATTGATTTTTATGCCTTATTTTCCCAACTAAGTCATGTTAAGACTGGCGTTTCTCAAATACTAATGTGCATAAAAATCACTTGAAAACTTTATTTAAAAATACACATTCTAATTCAGGAGTTCTGCACTGGGTAATATAAATTCTCCATGTGATTTCATTTCTCTTTGTCACTCTTTGACTTTGAAAATTGTGTTATACTTACAGATAATTTGTATGAAAGAACACAAAGTTCCTATATACCCTTATGTAGACCTTCTAATTGTCAATAGTTTACCATAGTTGCGCTCGCTCTCTCTCTCTCTCTCTCTCTCTCTCTCTCCCTCCCTCTCATTTCTCTTTATGCATCTTAATATTTTTCTGAAGTATTTACAAAATTAGACACAGTTCATGATAACCCTTAGAATATTTTCCTGTTTAATTTAAAAAATAAGGAACTCCTTACATAATCAAAGTACATCTATCAAAATCGGGAATTAACATTGATAAAATACTGCTGTCTTTAGAGACTTCATTCACTTCTGGTGCAAGATTAAATCCAAGATCACATGTTACTTTTCATTGTCATGCCTCTTTAAGTCTCCTTCACTCTGGAAATGTTCTTCAATTGTTCCTTGTTTTTTTCTTTCATTTGACCTGGATACTTCGAAGGATTATAGGTTAGTTACTCTGGAGGACATTTGTCATCAACTAAATTCAGATTATGGATTTGGAGTAGTGATACCACAGAAGTGATGCAGTCTGCTTCTCTGTCGCATAATGTATCATGTGACCATATGATGCATAATTCATGATATTAGTTTTGATCACTTTGTTAATGTGTTATCTATAAGATATGCATACTTTAAAGTTAATTATAAATATTTTTGTGGGGTGATACTTTGAGCTTATATAAATATCCTATTTCTCACCAAATATATACCAAATAATTTTAGAATTTATTTTGATTCTTGCTTGAGTCAATTATTACCATGATGATTGTCTGAAGGAGATTTAATTATTAATTTAATTATTTAATGTGTTCTCTGTTTTACTGGTTGACATTCTACTAACATGTAGGATCTTTGCTTGTTTCATTCCTTCTGCCTTTTTTCTGGGGTCAGTATGGACTCCTAAATTCCTCTTTTTATTTAATGATGTAGAGTTGTTCACTTTTAATATTTCTTTTGATGCTCAAATTTTCTCAGTTTTAATTAGTTACAAGTTTTCCATAAACTTATGGTAAAAAAAAAATATGCGTGAAAGATGAATAATTAAAAAATTACATCTGATCATATTGTGTTAAATATTTGTATAAGGAAAAAAAAGCTATTAAAATTAATCTAAATGACCAACATGAGTTTAAAAGAAATATGTGCTCTAATTTGTTAAGCTCTAACCTTTTCTGTATTAGAAAAATACTTTGACATAAACACTTTACAAATGTCAGCAGAAAATCTATACTCCATTTCTTCACATTCATTTTGTGACATTGTGTTTGCTGATATTCGACAAGGGATAAGTTGGGATTGATTTCTTCTGCCACTGCTCTTTTATTTTGTATTATGGGAAATTAAAGGGCTGAAATGAACTGAGTCCCTAACAACCCCACAGTCACTCATTTGGGCAAACCTGCAAAAAGTAAACCTGTTTGCTCTCTGGGTCTTAAATGTCAATAGAAATTTTGGGAATAACACAGCACTTCAAGTTGAAGAAATTATCCCCCAGTTTTTTTTCTTTTAAAGTTCATTTATTGTAACTCATGTTTGAATCTTTAAACATGTCTGTGCAGAAAGGTAGTAGAGCACTGACAACAGTTGTTTCCCTTCAGTCACAGGAGCAAAGGCAGGATTAGGACTGGACCTCTG
This sequence comes from Eidolon dupreanum, assembly GCA_028627145.1. Taxonomy (NCBI): domain Eukaryota; kingdom Metazoa; phylum Chordata; class Mammalia; order Chiroptera; family Pteropodidae; genus Eidolon; species Eidolon dupreanum. The sequence goes on along the minus strand of CM053502.1, from coordinate 132,675,413 downwards.
GGGCTAAGCCTCCTGACCTAGACCAACACCCCTGAACCAAGGCCCCAATCACAAAGATCACCTTGTTTTGGGAATAGATTCCTGGATAATCTTGTGATCTGTTTCCAGTGACTACGTGGCTTCATCTAGTCTGCTCATAACCCTGGCAGAGAGGAAAGTGCTGGAATGAACATTCTTTCTTTCAAGATACTCATGGTTTCCAGGCTGAACAACACCAGCCTTCATACTGTTTTCTTTAGGATTTGGCAATCAACATGTGAATCAGCCTTTGGCATACTTCTGCTACCAGTGCTTCCCCACAATATTGATTTTTAGCCTTGCCTTCAGGATCCGGCTCTCCCATCTGGATTAGGACTTTGAACACGCATTCCAATGCCAAGAGGAAGACTCTTTATGGACCCAATATCTTTTCCAGCATACACTCGTCCATGTGAAGCACTGATGGTTTCAGAAAGTACTTAAACCTAAACCTGTCCAGCAATTGTGGGAAAGGAGCCACTGGTTCATGGGCCATGCAATCTATTCAGGATTGCCATCAGGCTGGGTGCCATCACTTGCAACTGGGATAGAATTTCTTAGGAACTGTTCCTCAGACATCACGGGATCTGTCTGCTGCAGCACTGGGAGGAGGGGGGAGGAGTACAGGGTTCTAGCCAGTAAATTTTATCCTGCTGACTAAGCCAACTGTTGGAGAGGAACAATTTTTCTCTACTCTTTTATGTTCTTCTGGCTGATCTAATAATCAAACTGATATGAGAGAGTATCAGAAGAAAAATGAATTAAGGTTAATAACATATACATAGGAGAGATTCAGGAAAACTGAGTAACTCTGGAATTATCAAAATTATTAAAGGCTGTGAAGAAGACACTGTATTGTATATTTTGTAAATATGATTTCAAACTAAAAGTAGATTTTCTTTTTGGGTGAGATACCATGAACCTATTTCTAAGCACTCCCTAGATAGGACACATCCAAAATTATATACTTAATTCTAGCCTTCATCATGTAGAAGGTCATGAAAATTTCAAAGGAGCTCAATGAGGAAAGGATTCAAATATTTTTAAATGACGGGAAAATGCAATTTAAAAGAAATAGTGTATTTAATTAATGTAAGATAAAGATAACCTGAATAAGATGAACAGTAATG
>CM053502.1:132636456-132673765 GCA_028627145.1 Eidolon dupreanum | reverse complement strand
CTTCTTTCTGTATCTCTTCTCTGTGTCTCTTATAGGACACTTGCTACTGTATTATGACATACCAGCTAATACAGGATGACCTCGCCATCTCATGATCCTTATCTGAATTACATCTGTCAATACTCTTTTCTCCAATAAAGTAAAATTCACAGGTTCTAGGAGATAGACATAACTTTTTAGATCCATTATTCACCCCAATAAAACTGGCTTATGATAGTAAAATCAATATTTTATTTTTTATTAGGAACAAAACAGAGTTTTTGAAAGCAAATTCCATGACATTAATTAAGTGAATATGATTTACATTTAAAGACCATGTTAATAATGTCACATGTTTTAATATTGAGAATGAATATTAATATGAAGCATATTTCTGGGTTAAAATGCATATTTTAAATGGTAAGTTTTAACAGAATATTGCTTGATCAAATAAATTTATTTTGCCTTTGATTTTTATGGGATGCATTGAAATATTGATGTAGATAAATGCATATTTCTTTTTGAATTTTTGCCAAGTGGGCAGATAGCTATTTTGTTTTCTGTAAGCCATGTGCAACAGTGGGCAAGAAAATAAAAACTTTGCAGGTGTTTGGAACTCTAGTAAATTAAACATAATTGAAAACAACAATATAATTATAATAGTATATTGCAAACTTTGAACATACACATGCATATATACATATGCATACACACACATATCTACACAGTAATATAACAAAATGGAAGAGAAAAAATTGTAATTAGCCTTGATTCACTGGGCATGTTAGGCAAAGTTTTAAGGAGCATATGACTTCTAAAAAAGATTTTTCAGGACAAATAAGAGTTTGATAACATTCTATGTAGAAAAAAAATGTGCAAAGAATGGAGTCATAATGATATCTAAATGCTGTATAGTAAGTAGGGTGACGATAGAATGACCATAGTGAGATTTTTTTCATGCTTAGTTATGAAGCTAGGACTTCAGATTGGCAAAAAGAAGTTTAAGAGGTATCTAAAGGAAAAGAGTGTGACCATATAGAACTGTATTTCAATGGAATTATTTGATAAAAAGTATAGAATATGAGTTAAAAATGGTTAAAGACTGAGGTAAAAAGATATACTTACTGATATATTCTAAGGAGAGATTATAATAATCAGAACGTTTAAAAGATTAGAGAAGAACATATAGTTACAATTAAGCTGTAATTCAAGTCTGCTGCATAGAAGCCATGTGATAAGGCAACTCCAAACACCTTTAACCTAGAAAAATCATGGTAATAAATTTTACTGCAATTAGGGAAAGAGTTACGAGAAAAATTTGGACTAATAGATGATATGCAACTTCAAATAGCAGTAATTACATGGAGTATGTGTTCTCAAAGTAGAATTTATAAGAAAATCTTTTCAAAAAGTATTTTCAAAAAAGTATATATAGTACAGTCAATTATTTTATAAAGAATAAAAAATAAGAACTGTATACATAAAAAATCAGATTTCAACAAATTTATACATATATATCCATATTGTTAATCATCTTGATTATGAGAAAATAAGCATTTTATAGTAAACTTTACATAACAAAAACTGTGTATCAGAATTCAAATTGAAAATAAAGCAGAAATTTAAAAACGAGCAAAGAAAAAGTGATAAAAATAAAGAACAATAAAAATTTTTTTAAAGAAATAATTTGGTGTGAATAATGAAAAATAAAACAGGTTTCCAAATTGGCTTTAAATTCAGATGTCAATAATATTGGATTCTGAAGTTTAATAATTTTGGATTCTCAGTACTTCTATGCACACATACGTATTTCATTGAATATATTTTCCAGTCGTGGGGTGGAAGAACGAAGGGAAGGAGAGAGAAGTACAGGAAACCGTACTATTCATTTAATGAAGGCAACATATTTTATGCCCCCCCTTTTTTATATTTCCTACAAAAGTCCCATAAAATTGCATATTATGTTTAATAAATCTGAAATTGTTATCTTTGATTGACTTGTTCTTTAAGCTAAAATATTAGTAATTAAGAAAATATTTTCTCTACAAGTATTGAAGCATTTGGAAAGCTCAGAGTAAATTATGTTGAATGAAGATATTTTGAATTCTAATTGTTCTCATACTGATATGTTCATACATTTCAGCAAATATCACATGAAAATATTTTACAGGTATCATTTGTTAGATTTTCACAAAACAAAATTCATTAAAGGAGTTACCTTTATTTTTAATTTTTTTGCATGTTTTAACATATTAAATATTAAGTGTTTCAGTTCCAATATAATATTTGATTTTACTCATTAAAAAATAGAGGAAGAAGATATGACTTTGGGTGGTGAAAACACAATGCAATATACAGATGATGTATTATCAAATTGTACACTTGAAACCTATATAATTTTATTAACCAATGTCACCCAAATAATTTAATAAAAAAGAATAAATTCTCAGTTGTGATGAACTATATAGTCTCTGTATTTTCTCCTAAAAAACTAGGTGAATCAAATGTTTCTTTCTATTAGACAAGGTATTTCAAAGCACAAAGGGAAGCTTTCAAAATTAAACCCTTTATAGCATCTGAGTTAATTTTTATTGTTGTAGAGATATATTTTAATGTCATCCTGTTTGCAAGCTACGGTATCGATTAATGCAAATTCCTAAGAGCAACAAACAGAAAAGTTTTGCGTTCGTTTCAATAAAAAAATTTGTTTTAAGATTTTAAAATTATTTTGGGAAATATAAAGCTGAACTTAAAAGGATTCACTACTAATTCATTCAATATCATTATCAGATATTATATTTAAAAAGTCATTCTTTAGACATAATTACTCTTGAAATTCTGTAATTACTAACGGCAAAGGGGAATGGAGATCTGACATGTTGATCTTTTAAACTCGCACCAGGTTTGCCATAAAAACATGTAGCTTTAATATATATATATATATTTAAATATATGTCCAGTTCTTATTTTTATTCTCTGCAATATATATATAAAACTGGGCACAGGCATACATGGCCCCTATGACCATGGTTGCACTGCAGAGCAGGGAAGAACTTATTATCTTTTAAATAAATGATACTTATTCATCTGGATGTCCCTATTAAAAAGTGAAATGAGACAATCTCTACCTCAGCTATTAATAAGGAAAGACAATCTAGTAGATAAATGAGCAAGAGGTTTGAAGAGGCATTTTGCAAAAGGAGATATCCAAATATTAATTAAACATAAGAAAATATGCTTAACCTTAAGAGTCCTCAGAAATATGTAAAATAAAACCACATAGAGATACTATTATATACCTTCTGGAATAAATAAAGCTAAAAGTACAATAAAATTAAATTTTCGGGAGGATTTTGCACTCTGAATTTCCACAGGCAACTGGTATGAATGTAAATTAGAACAACCATCTTGGAAAACTCTTAGCAGCACTTACCAAAGTTTAACCTATTCATAAACTATAATGTATTAATTTCATCACTGTATAAATATCCAAAATATCTGCTATATCATGCTATATGTGCACCAAAAGATTCCCAAGAGTGTATACAGGAGTGTTAATCATAATAGCTACAAATCAGTAATAACACATGCCCATCAGTAGTAGAATGCATAAGTAAATTATGGTTTATTCAAACAATAGGACACTAAACAGAAAAGAAAAAGATGGGAAAAAAAGTTATAGTCTACAACATGAATTACTAAAGTAATTGAGAAGCTCAGAGCAAATTCTTCTAAATATCTAATTCATGAAACATAATATTGAATTAAGAAAACAGATGCAAACAAATGTACAATATATAATTTTACGTACATAAAGTTGAAAAAATATTGAGTCTATAGTATTCATGAATGCATACTTTGATGTTAAGTATATAAAAAATGACAATATATTAATTACCATGAATGCAAGATAACGATAATTTTGGTTGTGGCTGTATGGTTGTGTGGCTGATATAAGGTTAGTTTGAAACAGGGCAGGAGGGGTACTTCTGTGATACCAGTGGTATTCTACTTCTTGACCTGTGTGGTCTTTACATGGTTGTTCACTTTGCGAAAATTAATTGTGCATTAATTTTAAAATATTCATGGACTTCTCTTATGTGTGTTTTATTTCAATAATTTTTTCAAGTATAATAGCCAACAAATTTTAAACAGGATTATAGAACTGATATAAATAATGGATCTTTCATAGTGAACATATAAATTAATTATATTATATTTTAAAATAAGGTGTAAGAATAAAGTGACATCAAATTTGAGAAAATGAATATTTAATGCAAGCAGGTAAAATAAATAATAATTTGGAAAACAAATATGAACACAATCTGCATGATATAATCACAATGAATTAAAAATTAACTAAAGTCATAGTAAATGTAGACAAGAAATAAATATAAACGTTACCAAATCTTGTTCAAATACAGAATATATAAGGATAAGAGAAATACAGCGTTTGTAAAATAAATAATTGATACATTTATTATCTCAATAATATATATCATTTCCATATCTTAAAACTTTAGTTAAACTAATAACATAAAGGGATATTTCAAGCCACAAAAAGGTATACAACAAATATGACAGTAAAAATATGAATTAATTAATTAAAAGATGCCAAGACTAAATTAAATAGTTATCAAGACATAGAAGATTTACATAAGCAAAAACTAAAATATTTAATAATTATATCATTTTCAAACTAAGAACAAAAAATAAAAAATAAAATTCTTCATAACACACATACAATTTTTAAACTCAACACCTACTACCAACAATGCTAAGACTTACTTAACATTTTTATATATTGCTGGTGGGATTAAAATTAGAATTATAAATTGAAACTCCATATGTGTAAATTTGATAATTTGAAAATGCAATATGAATTAGAGACTTTACAACTGGCATGCTAATTTCACATACAGAAGATTAACATGTGAACTTGACCCTTTCTATTTTTTAATCTAACTATGAATCTTTAGATTTTTGTTTGAATAAATGTAGCAATTATATTGTATGAGTTCAGCAAAATTATATTTAAACACTTAAATATGCTTGACATTTCATTCTTTTATGCTATTGTATTATTAAATTCTCATGAGTTTTGGGGAAATCCCTTTTATCTATTTGTTTTCATCTAGATATATTTGTGGCATGATATATTTTTACTTGAAGTTTACTTCTGTGATCAAAAGAGAAATAATATATTTTTATATTATAGACACTGATGCATAATTTGCAACAGATTTAAAAGGAAAATATAATAATTTCTGCTTGTAAGCAAGTTAGAAATATTGAAACCAGTTAATAACATGCATATTTTTAATCTCTGTATTCATAATGACCATTCAAAAGGCAAATCACTGTCCTATCACTTTCGGTCACATTACCTAAATTCTTGCCCTTTCTTTTTTTACTGCTGTGTACTCTATCCTCAAATACTTAACCTCACAGTCTGAATTATTTCAGTTGGTATAATACTCTCTAGGTCCATCCATGTTGCTTCAAATGGCAAGATTTCACTCTATGGCTGAATAATATTCCATTGTATATTCCATTGTATATATGTACCACATCTTCTTTATCCATTTGTCTATCAATGGACACTTAGGTTGTTTCCATTTCTTAACTATCATAAATAATGCTGCAATGAACATAGAGATGCATATGTCTTTTGAATTAGTGCTTTGTTTCTTTTTGGGTGAATACCCATAAGTGGTATTGCTGGATCCTTTTTTGTCTCTTGTTATTATCTTTGTTTTAAAGTCTATTTTGTTTGAGGTAAGTATTGCTACCCCAGCTTTTTTGTTTGTTTGTTCACATGGAATATCTTTTTCTGTCCCTCTGCTTTCAAACTGTATATCTTTTGATCTGAAGTGGATCTCTTGTAGGTAGTATATGTATGGGTCTTATTTTCTTATCTACTCAGGCAGCCTGTGTCTTTGATTGGAGCATATAATCCATTTACAGTTAAAGGAATTATTGATAGGTATGTACTTATTGCTATTTTATTATTAATACTTTTGGTCTTTTCTTCTTAAAGAAGCCTCTTTAACATTTCTTATAATACTGGTTCGGCGGTGATCTCCTTTAGCTTTTTCTTGTCTGGGATTATTTGATTGTTAAGGAACATCTTTCAAATGTCTCTTTCCCTTTTGCCAAATGTTCAATTCACATATGCAAAACAAACCAACAAGTAAATTAAAACAAACTTGTTGTTCCCCAGTTTACAAATTTACCTGGAAAGAAGACTAAAATATCTCTTATATCTCATATACATATCTACTCAAAATAGTACCTTTTCAATGTCATTACCTATTGAATTCCAGCTTGCCACCTCAGACTGCTTGAGGACTTTGTAAACAAGAAAGAAACCTTTTACTACACCACAACTCTTGCCTTCATTCACCTTTGGACACATTCATTTCTATGTAAATTATTTATCCTAAATCCTCCTGACACTTACTTTAGAGATTTTTTATCCCTACTGTATCAAAACTCTCTATAATGCTAAACTTAGTATCTTTTCAGCTGCCATGAATGAAATAGTAAATTCAAATATTTTATTATTAATGAGAGCTCCCAGTCTAGCACCAATCCACAACTTAGGAGCCAAGCGTTGCTATAAATTTATGCCCAACATCTCTGTGATGTTCAATATAACTGTTCTTCATGCTCAAAACATTTTTTTTTCTTTTAAATTTACGTGAGAATAGTCTTTTCTTTTTCAAGGTCACATACCGTGCTCCAGGAGCATACTTCATGGACTTACTTCTTCTACCTTCCCCTAGAACTTTGGTTCCATTCAATCTATATGCTCTCCCTTTGAGTTCTCATTGACTCTTAATATTTTAAATATATTATAGAACCAAATAATCCGATATAAACAACTTGCCTGCAAATTTCTGTGCTGGATGATTTGGCACACATTTATTAATATACATGCAATACACATTTATTTAATATATCTACTATGTGCTAGGCATTGTTCTAGAAATCAATTACAGTGGTTAAAAATCAGGAAATATCTCTGCTTTCTAAGAGATTATGTTTTAATAACTGATAGTTAGCAAAATATTTCACATATATTTAATAAATATATTTATAATTACACATATTATGCATATTATATTTAATTATAATTATAAATTCACATATAATTTATACATGCGAATATGCATTTAATTACATTTATTTATAATTTAATATATTGTTGAATAAAATAAATGTTTTAAACATGGTCCTGATCCAGAAAATAGGAAGTAAATGCCAGTAAATTAATATCTGTATTTCTTCTTTCTCTCTGTTCTCGCCCTCTGCCACAATATAGAAATCCCAAGTAAGAGGTTGGAAAGAAGAGCTCTGGTGTACTTCAGAGATCACAGTTTTCTGGAGTAGGTTTAACATTTAAATGTAATTACTATTTGAGACGGAACATTTTAATTACTGAATTGAAATTTGTAATTTACAGTTATTTTAGGACTTTCTAGTAGTGACCATTATAGTTATAGGACCTGATGAATTATCTAGTGCCCTAGAACAAACTTCCTTCTGTGAATATATTTTAAAAAGTAAAGAGACAAAATACGAAAACTTTACTTTGGACTCAAGCTAAATAAGATATGAGGTAGAAAGAGAAACATGCGACTCATCCTGTTGTATGTAGTCTGTCTATTCTATACACAATTTGTTTATAATTTTATTTATTGGATAGTTATGTAATATGCAATTATATTTTGATGGACATAAAGTCTTATCATATTACAGAGAGTGACAAAGGAAAGGCTGTATACATTATATAAGGTAGTCATAGAAATACTTCAGATGTATTTTAAATTATTTCTCATAGCCTATCTATGAAAAGCTAAATACTTTATTTCAAGCTCAACATATTCCAAACTAGATTCCTCATAATTTCCCCAAATCCATCTTTATTTCTTATTTATGTCTCCTCAACTTACCTGATATGAGCTCTGGGGTTTGGATGTTCTTTGCTGTATGGGAGAGTAGTATGAGCTGTCCCACTGAGAACTGTTGAGCAATATTATAAATGAAGACAACATTGAAGAAGGTGAAAACATAGTTGGAAATAAAATGGACAATCAAACACATAAGTATATGAGGAGAGAGAATTGCATCATTGTCCAGGGCAGAGATTTCAATCAGATAAAAGACAGAGCAAAGAGATACCTCCTGAAACACTAAAAGTGAGATTCATATTATTATATTTTGTGATCTCCTGCTGCCATGTGTATTGGGAGAGAAATGCCATAATTATCCAAAGCACATAATTTAGAACTGTGGATTTTTCTAGAATTTTCCTTTTATTTGCCTCTTTTTCCATACCTATATTACCATTCAATCAATCATAAAGTTCTATAGAGGTTAATTCCTATGTATATCTTGATTCAGATCTCCCTTCCTAACCATATTGACCTGATATATGCACTTATCAGTCTCTCAGTAGATATCTTTTAATGTGTTTTCCCTGATTTCAGTCTTCTTCCTAATTCATAGCATGCTCATACTTTGAGCTATCTCAGAAACAACTGGCCACAAAACATATCTGGTTAAATCCAACTATTTTCTGCTCAATGCTTTTTGTATAGTCTTGTTTAAGTGAATGGCATTCAAGGCCCACAATTATCTAAATCTGACTAAAGTTTCATTCACCTCTTAAACTATATGTACATTTGCTAATACTCTCAATTTCCTTGGCAGGCCCTTCCTCTTTTTCTTTACCTGTGTAAGTTCTCTGAATCATTTCTTCTTGTTTAAGATCATGTCACCTTACATTAGATCTCCTTCCTCAGTATTCTTGGAGTATATCTCAAAAAGAACACTTTATTGCATTACATTAAAAACATCAGTTTAGATTATACGCCACTAACTCACCAGACTATAAGTACTTATATGGCTAAGATTTATCTCATTTTCTTTGTATTCCCAACTTGTATCACTGGCATTCAGTAGGTTCTCAATTTTTTTCTAATGAGACTAAAGTGATATTTTTTACTCAGAAAGACATTATTCTGGAAATGGAAAGACAAGTCTCAGACAGGTAGTATTTATGAAATATATACAAAAACAAACAAACAAACAAACAAAAAACTGTATCCAGAATTATCCAGAATATATATACAAAAAGATCCCTCTTTAAACTCAATATTAAAAAAATAAAAAATTTGTAAAAACAGTGTAAGAAAACTTAAATGAAAACTTTACCAAAGAATTAATAAGAATGGCAAATAAGTACATAAAAAGATGTATACGTATACACAATAGAATATTACTCGGCCATAAAAAATGTTATCTTACAGTTTGCAACCAAAGAGATGAACTTAGAGGATATTATGATAAGTGAAATAATCCAGAGAAAGGCAAATGCTTTACGATGTCACTTGTCTGAGGAATCTAAAAAACAAAATAAATGAATAAACAAAACAGAAAAAAACTCAGGTACAGAAAGCAAACTGATGGTTGCCAGATGGAAGTGGGGTTGAGAAACTGGGTGAAAAGGTGAAAGGATTAAGAAGTACAAATCGGCAGTTACAAAGTAGTCAAGGGATGTAAAGTACAGCATAGGGAATATAGTCAATAATATTTAACTATATATTGTACCAGATGGGTATTAAACAGCTGGGGAAATCAACTTTCTAAATTATATAAATATCTAACCACTATACTGTACATCTGAAACTAATATAATCAATTGTTTTTGGAAAAATAAAAATAAGTGCACAATCTTCAAAAAAAAAAAAAAAGCAAAGAAAAGTGTTCAAAATAATGAATCATCAGAAATGCAAACTAAAATGAAAATACCAAATCTAATGTATGCTCACTAGTACGGCTAAAATTTTAAAAATGGGAAATACTAAGTATTGATGATGATAGGGAACATTTTACACATTGCTAGAAGTAGTTAAAAATAATATAGTAATTTTAGATTAGTTTTTCATTTTTGATGTCAACAAGGTAATTAACTGCATGAACCAGAAATCCAATTCATAGGTATTTATCTAAGAGAAATGAAACCATGTTTACTCAAAGGCCTATCTATACATGAATGTCTATTGCAGCTTTATTTGAATAGCTGCACATTTGCAAATATTATTAGGTAAAAAAATTGCAGTGTAAAAATTAACACATTATTCATCAATACAGAGCAATAATAAATTTAACAATACATATGAATCTCTAAAGTATTATGTTAAATGAAAAAAAAAATAGATACTAATAACTATATACTGTATGACTTCCCTTGTAGGGAATGCTACAAAACACAAAACTATAGTGACAGAAAGATCAGTGATAAGAGGAAATCAAAGACATAATAGGAAAAACAATAGTTATTAAATTATTAATATGTTTAAAATATTTTCAAGGATCAGTTATAAAGAAGCCAATGATTTCTTTCAAACTTTATTCAGAATTGTGGAAATCTTATTAGTTGAAATTCCTGCTGTGGTTATTTGACAGTTCACTATTTGCTCTGCTCTCACTTTCATATTCAAAGACTAAATCATGGTAGCATATGAACAGCATTGTTCTTCTTTGCCTATTTTATCAAAGAATAATGAGTAGTCAGAAGAGTCAAATATTTGTATGCTTTAGGGCAGATATTGATGGCTAGGATTTAAGAAACATCACTTCTTAATTCTCTGCCAGTAATAAAAGGAACCTAACATCCATCTGTTCATTGATTTGGATTATCAAATGATCATATTTTCATTCTTATCAAAATATTTTTTGATAATTATTATATTTTCCCTACACTAATTCTTTTTCATTACTCCTTAACACTTTTCAGAGTGACTTGTATTCCAAATAAAGTCTTGGAATATTTGAACAGCTACCTTCTTAAAGCTATGGTATTAGATTAAATAATTAATTGCATTCTTTTTAGATATTTTATTATATAATTAAGCTATTTATTCTATCTATACAGTAGTAACAGGAAATTTTCTGATACGCCATTTTTTTTGCCTCCCTGAGGAAGCTATATATCACAAGTACTTGTGTAAATTTGTAGTCTATATTGATCTGGGAGAATGAATTGAAGTGAAACTTTCAAATTTTTGCATTACATCTTATCTACAATATTGCAGAAACACCAATCTCAACTGGGGTTTATTCTGCCTCAAAAACTTCAATTCTGCTTCAATAAAATATTTCTCTTACAATAGAAATTCCAGATCTGATGATTTATGAGACTTTTGGCTACAAGAATAGAGAAGCCTTGAGTTGAACTGGCTTATATGATGAAATAATGATTCCCAAAATATGGTCCCATAACAGCAGCATCAGCATCGTTAAGGAACTTGTAAAGATGCATATTTTCTAGTTCCATAACAGACATTCTAACTCAGATATTTAAAGATTGCACATGACAATCTTAGGTTTAACAAACACTTATTATGATTCTGAGAAACTGCAATCAAAACAAATTATTCAAAGAGCAAATACAGACATGGGGTAGGCTCCACTTTGTGAAAGAATAATTCAGGTTTTGTGGGCATGACTTAGCAAGAATTTCGAAGTGGGTGTTGGGAAAAAATTAAATTTGAAAAATAAAGTTTTGCTTAAGTAAGCAAGGTGATAGATATTCTAATTCAAAATCTGTTTGCATTTGAAAATATTTTCTAAATAAACAATGACATTTTTGTTGTGGTGGTTGTTTTGCTTCATACTCTTTTCTTCCTATCCATCCCCCCAAAAATCTAAAAAAATAATTGCCAAGTTGACACAAATGGTCTTAGTCTCAAATTTTAATATTTAAATTACTCTCAGAGTGGTCTCAATCTTTAATCCTTCCTTTGGTCAATTCACCCCAAACTGGAGGATCGATTATTAATTCTACCTGGCTCAATAAAATTAGTTTTGTAATTGTGGCAGAGTTTAAAGTTGACATTCTTTTAAATCTCTTCTATTTTCTTTTTCAAATATTTCCGCTGGTAAATTTGAACATGGGTACTTTTATTCTACTGGAACTATCTTTATTTTTCATCCAACTGATTTTTCTTTTTTACCTATCAGTTAATGCAGAACAATTATTATCTTTCAATATCTTTTTAACATGCTGTAATATTCAAGAGATTCTCTCTGGTCTGTAGGAACATCTACCTGTTTTATCTGTCATCAGGTTTTATCTAGGCATTTTCTGCTTTTGTTCTAAGTCTTTCATGTTTTCAGTTAGAAGTAGGTAATATGTAAATGAAACTATTTCTTACTACAGGTTTTGCTTTTATAGTAAATCCCCATTTCTGGTTTAAGTCCATTCACCAAAAATGAGAAGAGAACTGAGATTTCATCTGTTTCAGGATCTATTTTTTAATGCTTTCTAAAAATTTTACAAAGACTATTCCTGATATCCGAGTGAGAGAGAACTTCAGTATCATGAGATTCAATTTCAATTAATGTCTGTTCCTTTCCAGCTTTGAATCAGATTAAGAAAAAATCTGTTCTGTTCATTTATTCTTGGGAATGCCAGCCTTCAAAAAGATAAATATGTAATGACATCACCTTTCTCATTGTTTTGGAATTTCGTTTTTGTCATATTTATTTTTAGAGTTAGGAGGTGTAATTTATTAAGCTAGGTCTGGCTCTGTATTTGTGGGCTCAGTGTAAAATAAAAAATTTGAGGTCCCTCTTTCAAAAATTAAAAATAGCAATATGACAACAGCCCCACTTAGACTTAAATACATATGATAAATTGACACAAATTTTATAATGCCTAGCAGGCAACCATTTATTGTAAACTATTGGACTGATGTTATATATTCTTTTCTAAATATCAATTCTTATGACTAACTGCAGAAACTAATCAAGATAGCCATTTTTTTTTAGCAGTGTACCATATTGGGATCAGCAATCCTGTATAACCTTAGCTATTAGAACATTAAAAGAACCTATACTCCTATATCTATTGTCCATCAATGATGGAGTTAGTGGAAATATTACCTGACCATCAATGTATGAACTTTTCTAGTCTTTAGTCCATAGTGTTTGGAGAGTTTTATTCTATGAATTTTTTGTCTTCTTTTCTTGGTAGAAGAGACCTACGAAGCGTTTATTCCCATGATTATCGTGAAAACCCTAACACTATGTAACAATGTGCATGTGTTTCCTCTGTAGAAATAGTTTCTTTTAGTTGAAGTTGAAAAACTTTTTAATTTAAATTTTTTATTAAATTTATTGTGGGTGCAGTGCTTAATAAAATTATATAGATTTCAAGTATAAAATTGAATAATACATCATTTGTATATTGCATTGTGTGTTCACCACACAAAGTCAAATCTCCTTCCATCACCATATATTTATTTGACTTCTTTTATAATTATCTACCTCTGCCTCTCCTCACATTTCCTCTGGCTCCACTAACCTTAAACTCTGTGCATGACATGCTGTTTCATGTTTTGTTACATGCTATTTCCCTGGACTATGATGCCCTTACCACCTACTCTAGACTGCCTTTTAAAGTCTTTATTCTCGAGTCCCAAATTAGAACATTACCTCCTCTGTGAAGCCTGCCCTGATACTAACAGGCTTAGAAGCTCCTATCCCAGTGCAGAACCTTGTTTACCAGTCCTTTACATCATAATCGACTCTTTAAGATTGTGTCTCTTTTCTCACCAGACTCAAATTTTTGTGAACAGGAATCATATCTCTTTTCTTACTGCTTGCACTTAACACAGGATCTTGCCCAAAATAAGCACTAAATAAGACCTTTTTGAGTAAAATGAAGGAAGTAATGAGTTAATTTTTTAAAACACGGAACAAAGTAAATGAATAAATGGAATTTTTAAAAAAGTATCTCTAACTCAAAAGCTGTACTAATAAAGGAATTTTGAATCATTACTAGAATGTTAGATTTCTCCAGTAAACCAAATAAACAACAACAAAATTACAGAATTAAATTGATAGGTACGATTTGAATTTAAAACAGATAGGTAATATTATTTCTCATTTAAGTTTGCAAAACATACACATAGAACTGTAATAAATTATATTTATGTAATACTTCATAGTTTTTAAAGGATATTTATATATTCTATTTCATTTCTTCTTTTAGATTCCACATTTAAGAGAGATTGTATAGTATTTGTCTTTCTCTGACTTATTCATTTAGCATAATGCCCTCAATGTTCATGCATGTTATTGCAAATGGAAAGATTTTATTATTTTTATGTCTGAATATTTTCATATATATTCATTCATTCATTCATTGGTGGACACCTAGATTATTTCCATATCATCCCTATGGTAAATAATGCTGCAATAAACATGGGGTTCAAATATCTTTTTGAGTAAATATCCCGAAGTGGAATTGCTGGATAACATGGTAATTCTATTTTTAATTTTTTAAAGGACTTCCATAGTAACCACACCAGTTTATATTCCTACCCACAATGCACACTTTCTCTTTCCTCCATATCTTCACTAACACTTGTTATTTTTTGTCTAGTTGATAATAGCCATTCTAACAAGTGTGAGGTGATATCTCATTGTGGTTTTGACTTTCATTTCCTTCCTTGATGATTAATGATATAGACATATTTTCATTTACCTTTTGGCCATCTGTATGTCCTCTTTGAAAAAATGTCTTTTCAGATGTTCTGCCCATTTTTTAATTCAATTGTTTGTTCTTTGCTGTTGAGTTGTATGAGTTTTCTATATATTTTGGATATTATCCCATTGATAGATATATGATTTGCAAATATTTTCACCCATTCGGTAAGTTGCCTTTCATTTCGTTGATATTTTTCCTTGCTGTGCAGAAGCTTTTTATTTTAATGTAGTCCTACTTGTTTATTTTTGCCTCTGTTTTTGTTGTCAGATTCAAAAAAAAGTCATTGCCAAGACTTATGCCAGGGAACTTACCACCCATGTTTTCTTCTAAGGGTTTCATGCCTTCAGGTTTTCTGTTCAAGTCTTTAATCCTTTTTGAGTTAATTTTTGTGTATGGTATAAGTCAAGTTTTATTTTTGGGCATGCTGCTGTCCAGTCTTCTCAACACAATTGATTAGAGAGGTTGACCTTTCCTCATTGTATATTCTTGGCTCCTTTCTTGTAAACAATTAACCATATAAGCATGGGTTTGTTTCTGGGCTCTCTATTCTGTTTTGCTGATCTATGTTCTGTTTTTCTGCCAATATTATACTGTTTTAATTGCTACAGCTTTGTAATATAGTTTGAATATAAGGATCATGATGCCTCCAGCTTTTATTTTTTTTTCTCAAGATTGCTTTGGCTATTTGGATCTTTTGTTGTTTCATACAAATTTTAGAATTATGTTCTATTTCTGTGAAAATGCCATGGGAATTTTGATAGTTATTGCATTGAATCTGTAATTGCTTTGAGTAGTATGAATATTTTAACAATATCTATTCTTCCAATCATGAACACGGAATACTTTTCTTTTCTTTTTCTTTTTTCTTTTTTTTTGGTGTGTGTGTGTCTTCTCAATGTCCTTGATTAATGTCTTCTAGTTTTCAACAGGTCTTTCACCTCTTTGGCTAAATTTATTCCCATTGTATTTTATTTTGATGCATTATAGAGATATTCTCTTTTTATCTTTATATTATTACCAGTTTGAATCACACTAAATACTCCTCTCAAGTTAACATCCTCTGACCAACTGAAAAAAATATTTGGTGATTACTAAAATACTCTCAGAGATTTTGTTTAACCTTATGTAGTTTCTCCTTTAGGGATGGCTTCTATAATATAGCTTCAATGATTGCTTCACAAGTATGAATATCATGATATACTTTGAATTTTTTAATTCAAATGTGAATGCTTTTCTTTAAAATACTATTTTAAATATCAAACCTATTATCTTCCTATACAAAATGATTCTCTATCTGCATTGTCTGGTTATATTACAAAATTCTTTAAAAATGTATGTAGATATATATGGATACAATTAGAGCCATACATAAAACATGCCTTAGCTTATTTTCACTGAAAGATGAAAAATATATAATATAGGAATGATATAAGACAAAACATATCTATTTATTAAGTTTTCTGTATAGTTTAATTTTTATATATTTATTTACCCTGAAAGGATAACTTGATGGTACATTAATTTGATTAGGAGTGAATTTGGTGCTCTTACCCTTTGAAGTATGTGCATGTGCAGGTATGTGTTTACCCTTAGGTAACTTTGAAATGGAAATAGTTTGTGCAAAAATTGACATATAAGTATTTTTTTAGACAAGTTATAAAAACAACTTTTCTGAATTTGCGGTACAGTCTTCATTGAGCAAAGTAAAAGAGCATTGCTCAAAACACTATTAAAATAAGTCTCTGAATATCATTTAAAAATATGAGTTTACAATTGATTAAATTTATATTTCTGTCTTTTCAAAAATATGTATGAATCTTAAAATTGCTTTATTTATATATTGAGTTATCTAACTACTAAAATTCATTTAGCTTTAGCTGTTTTTTTGAAAATGAGATTTGTGCTTGGAGAATGTTATTAAAGCAATTATGATTATTTAAGAAGAAAATATTTCAAGTAAATTTTAACATAATTTCTCATATTTTATTCTACCCTGTTATCCTACAATTTTCATTCCATTATTATATTTTTATATATTTAAAAGATAAAAGAATAAGAGCTTGAGAATATTATTTATTTAAATTTAAGACTGCTCATAAAAAATAAAAACCTACATATAAACTACCTTGCTTTAGAAAAATTTTATCACTTTTATTTATAATGTGTATTGATTAGAAAATAAGTTTAAATGTTTCAAAAAATTAAATATAATATTAATAGTATACATATTTTTGTTTTATATTTGTATATTTATAGTCCTTAAATATAAACAACTTCAAATCAACATATTAATATTCAAATAAACACCTTTTTATGCTATTTGACCAAGTATCATTTTCTTGTTTCGAAAAGTCTGCATAATTATGTAGAAACATCACTAATTAAACTGCAAGGTTCTTGTGTTTAGAAGGAAGATTATATTCTAGTTCTAGATCCTTGGTTTGAAACCTATCTGCTCTTTTCTACTTATGTGATATCAAACACATTAATTACATTTTCTGAAACTGGAAAATTCTAAGGTATTTCTTTACAATATTTAATAAAATATATTGATTCATTTTATTTATGGATATTCAACAACTACAATGTACAAAGTTAAATATAAGTTAATTTAAATGCTTGGAGTATAGAAATGAATCATGTTTTAAATGTGAGAATCTTGGAGTAGAGATAATATGTTTTATAAATAGAGTACAATATATGAACATTGACCATTGTATCATTTATTAGGTAATATAATTAATTTTTCTAGAAACTAGGAAAAGATTCCATAAGAAACTGAATTTTGAACTCATAAAGGAAAAAGAGTCTTCTCCTTAATGTTTATGATAGTCGTATATGTGAGGGCACAGGTTTTTAAATAGAGGAGAATATCTGCAAAGAAATACAAAACAGAATGTTATGCTTGACAAAATATGAAATGCTATTTAATAGAAAATGTTTCATTCACAATTCAGAAACCTAAAAAGCTTGGAAAACTTGTACTGTTTCGTGAAAAATGCAATCTCACCTCAACTGATATATTCTTTCATATCTTTATTATCCTACTAAGTATATATAAGATTTTGATACAATTACTTTAATATTAACTATGGTGTTGGCTCAAACCTCCCTGGAAATTGTGTAATAAAATGATATACATTGTATCATGTTTCAAATTTCTGAAAATTGCTGAATTTTTAAATATATTTGGGCCCAAATGTTTCTAAATTGGAATTATAAATCCCCAATGTATTATACCAATATAATATTGAACATGTGCCAAGAAAATTATGGTACTTAAACAATGATTGGCACTGTGCTACAGAAATAGATTATGGAAGAAATGTAATAACTTGCTGGATTTATAACAGTAGTGTTTATTTTGTTAAGATGGTCAAAGTTGGGGAGGAAAGAAACATCAATTGGTTTATGCAACAATGTGACAATGTGATAATAAGTAGTTGGGGATTTGAGAAAATCAAAAGTATGTTTTAATTTGTAATGATTGAATAAACAGAAAACCCAGAACTATGTGTTTTGGGAGTGCCTTTGGTGAAGGAGGCTGTCCTGTGTTCAGACTGTAAAGACTCTCTCCAAATATGTATAGAATCTGGACAGAGTAGATATATCTAAAAGGCAGAGAAGGAAAAGGTTTAAACGGCCAGTAAAAGGAAGTTATTTTGTTTCTTTATTTTATTGAGTAATGTGACATCTGGGATTTTACGATAAGTGATTCAGGGAGTAAGCATTTGAAGTAGTCAGTATATAATAGGGCCCAGGAGAGAGAATGTGTGCCAAACTGGGGATTAAAGCTTGACAGAAAAATCATTTCTGCTCAGAAAATGGAAAGACCCATAAGCTACTGAAATACACTCAAAAGATCAACATTTTCACGTCATGGAGAAATTGAGGCTTCTTGGCTTCATAAGTGAACTATTGATTTAATTATGTACATTGTTCGTTGACTTTATTTTTATAATTCATGGGCAATCTACATGTCCTGTATTTCATATATTCAGAAGTATGCTAGATACATGGATGGAATTATGTGTGAGTGAGAAAAGGCAGGGAAGATGAGTATGGCAATCTAGAATTATTCTGCATAAATAATTAGATATAGAAATGTTTTAAGAATACACTGACAAAAGGTAACTCAGAGGTCTATGACAATTTTTATTTTGAACTCATCATGCATTAAAAGCCTAATATTTATACCTAGGATATTACATTTTTAAAATCACTTTTCTATTTTTATCCACTGGGACTTAAATTAGTATGTTACCTTATTTTTAAAGGAAACTTGACTTCTATCCATATCTAGCCACTGCTTCTCAGAGATATATCCTTAAAAAAGAGACACTGGCAAAGCACAAAACACAATGTTTTAGAATATAGGTAATTATAGATAATTTTTAAAAAATTGTATATGGGGTTATTATAAAAGGAAAAAAATACATGTAGTTATTTGCTCATATCTTTAAGGTAGGGATTTCTAGGTAGAGAAATAGACTGTTGATAGGTATTAAATTCTGTCTACAGAGAAATATAACCTCTGGCTCATCAATCCTTTGCAAAATTGTGTACTTTTTTTCAATTTATTTTGTGGCTATTACATTTTTAGATCTAGTGTCTTTAACAAGAGGGAGCACTATATTAACACTCCATGACAAAACAAACAAAAAAAAATTGGGATAACACATTACAAGCAAACATAGCCACAGAGGTAAGATTAAGTGAAATAGGTATCCTTTCACATCTAATATCTACAATTATATATGAGTCTGGAAATAGAAGCTTTTAAGAAAAATACATAGTATCTCTTTCATAGGAGAAGTTAAGATTAAATTCCCTCTTAGATCTCCTATCCACTAATTAAAGTGACTTAAATTTTTTACTAAAAAATTATTCCAGTCTTTTTTGATAAGATGGTAAAATCTAAGGTATTTAGGTAAGAATATTTTAAGATGGATTTATTATGTTTGTTTTTTTAGCAATCTGTATCAATAGAAATTTAGGAAAATGTTTTTTAAAAAGTAATTTAAGTATTTGTGGAGTGAGTGAACACTAAGGGGACAGGTAGAATCACATTATAATAGATTTTTCTGTTTCAGTGTTTTTGATCTCTAGTATCACTTTTTCATTCTTTCTTAGAATTCCTGTCTGCTTACATTGATCCTCTGCTATCTACTTTACCCATTACAGTCCTTTTCAATATATTAATCATGGTCGTTTTAAATTTCATGTCTGTTTCTGATACTTGCTTTGTATTTTTGAATTGTGATTTTTTACCTTCTGGTATGCCTTGTAATTTTTTCTTGATATCTGGACATGAGGTACCAGGTAAAGGAAACTGCTGTAAATAGGATTTTAGTAATATGGTGGTAAAATGTGGAGAGAGGAGAAATATTCTGAAATAGTTCTATGATCAGATCTCAGTCTTTTAGTGAATTTATGTCTCTGGACTGTGAACTTCACAAGTTTCTCTGTATTTTTCTCCCTCACTTTGGTAGGATAATATAGCTGGAGGAAGCTAAAGCTCGATTTATTCCTTCTTATATGAAAGGCTAAAACTGGTTTACGTTAGGCATTTCCTTTCCTCAGTTCACTTATAATACTTTGGCATATTAGACTCTGATTAGTTTCCCCTGAGAACAGGTTTTATTATAAACAGAGTACTCTGACATATTTCAAATGTTTCCTTTCTCTTCTACTTACTGGAAGCCCAAGGGAATTTTTCTCTGATATTTACTATGGAAACTTGGTTGAATTCCTGGAGATAAATTTCAGGATAGTGTGGGGATTCTCTTCTGACTGGGTCCCCCTAGAATTTTTAACTCAGTGTTGCCTGCAATACAACTCCAGCATGGGTGGAAGAGACAGCTTTCAAGTTCTTCACATGTCAAAGCTGAGCTGAAAGTTTCATATCTGAATCAAATTCTGTTTATTTTTTGTCTCTTGGTTGTGTGTTATTACTCGAGTTTTACATTGGTTTCATAATGTTTTTATGAAACTGGACATCTTTTCTGGACAGTAGGGATAGAAAAATGCATTTTATACCTGCAAATGTGTGTCTTCTTTTGTTAGGCCTTTGGTGTGGTAGTTTAAATTAATCTACACAGGAGTATTTCTGAGTCACATGTGGTGGTGTTGGTGGGACACTATAACTTCTAAGTAAAGCAGCCTACACATTCCTTAAGACATAAACCAGGTGGGCCTGGTTTGGGCACAGAGTTTTTCCCAGTATGTACTCCACCCTTAGCTTTAGGTCCTCCTTCTGTTATACTTTTCTGAGGATTGTCTATAGAGACAAGAGAACTGTTCTAGAGGTAAATACAGTTGACTCTTGAATGATGGCAGGTGTTAGGAAAGATAACCCCCCACAGACTTGAAAATTTACATATAACTTTTGACTTCCCCAAAACCTAACTACTAGTAGCCTCCTATTAACCAGAAGCCTGACCCATGACATAAACAGATTATTAACATATATTTTGTATATTATATGTATTATATACTGTATTCTTACAACATATTGAGCTAGGGAAAAGAAATATTATTAAGAAAATCATAAGAAAAAAGAAAATAAATTTACAGTATTACTTGAATTAAAAAAAAAACATAGGTAGACCTGCCGGTTCAAAACTGTGTTGTTCTAGAGTCAGCTGTACTGTTGTTATTTTTTTATCTGATGCTTACCACCCTGATGGTTAATAACATTCTGATTAAGCCACAACCTTATGCAGACACTGCGTCCTGGAAAGAGTGACCTTCCCAGGGATGTTGTCCTCTCATGTCTAGTTCTGGGCCCAGCACTTATTCCTATTGCTTCCCATTAGTAGAGGATATTTTTTCTCTTCTCCTTCACCAGCAGCAATTAGTTTATGTCTGTGCCCTCAGAATACAGTTTTTGTTGCCCTTTCCCTCCACAGATAAATACTGCTGTTTCCTAGGAGAACTAAAGCAGAAGGATCCTGGTAAATTTTGTGACCTCCTATAGTTTCTGTTGTTTTCCATCCCAAGGCATGTGCTATGATAAATGGCTTCTCAGTACTGTAGCCAATACTCTTTGTGAGCACAAAGTATAATATACTGTGAAAAAGTCTTCAAGATTTTTGAAAACTTGTCCTATATTTATAACATCCAAGAGCTCCACACTTTCTCATAAAAAGGACACTAGTAGAAAGCCACTGTAGCTGGGTATAAAAGAACAAAAAAAATCTGCTAACAAGGAAAGGGTAGGAATAAGTATAGAGACCATAATTATATATGGGGAGTGGAAGGAACAGGGCCCGAAACAGCGAGTCTTCTGAGGCTAGAGATGCAGTGTCTGCAACAAGGCTGAGATTTAATCAGATGATATCCCTTGACCCAGCACTGGTTACCTTCGGGATTTCTTGGTTGTCTCATAAATATTCCTAACAGAAGTACAACACAAAAGGAAGACCTATTGTAGGTCTTCACCAGGTAATTCTGTCTGAATTCTTCATTCCTGAGCCTGGCTCTGTCTGTTATAGGTAACCAAATGTTCATACCCTATATCTCATTAGGTGCCTACCTCTCCATAGATCAATGATTGGTTGGTAGTCTTGCCACTTAAGCTTTTTGATAGATTCAAGCAAAGCTGTGAATGTACTATTTACCTGGTTCTTTGTTATTGTTAAAACATGATGACACTTCGGTTCTTTGCATGAGATGTGAAATTCAATCAGTCTTTTAAAAATTTTATCTAGCTTTTAAGACTTATTTTTGATTAGTAGGTTACTATAAGTTGCTCCTTGATAGCCTGAAGAAGTCATATCATTTTTCCCTTACTTGTTTTATTCGGCTTACTATAGACTCCTATGACATGTACACTAAAATGTTTCTTTAGATGATCTTATCAATTTTAAAGCATTTATTCCCCTTTATCTTGTGTGCAGATTTATTCTTTGATTCCTAATAAAGCTTTGGGGTAACTTGAAGGAAGTTACCTCTTTGTGTATGTTTTCTCTGATTCTCTGTCTCTGTTTCTCTGTCTCTCTCTCTCTGTCTGTTTCTCTCTCTGTCTTTCTCACTCTCTGGTTATATTTTGTTTGTGAACAACCTCTTGCTGCTGCTTCCAAATGCTGTTTTATCATTCATGCAAAAAGCTGGTCAATGTGTAAACATTGTAATTGTTTTTATTATGAATCCAATTCTAATAACTCTTGAGCCTTTTCTCTGTAGTTCAGATAAACATGTGTCTTAGAAAATAATTTCATGGAAAGCACAAAATTAACTGTGTACCATTTTATGAATTTATTGATGCTATAGACTGAACGTTTGTGTCCTCTCAAAATTCATATGTTGAAATCCTAATCTCCAGTGTAATGATGTTTGAAGATGGCACCTTTTGTGTTGTCCTTTAGTTTATGAGGGTGGAACCTTTACAAAGGGATTAGCGCCTTTATACGAAGTGATAGGAGACGACTTACTTACTTTACCTCTCTTCATCTCTTTCTCTGTCTATGTCTATCTCTCTGTCTCTGTCTCTGTTTCTGTCTCTATCTCTCTCTCTCTTTCTCTCTCTCTTTCTCTCTGACTCTCTCCTCCCCTGACTATGTGAGAATATAACAGAAAAATGGCTCTCTGAAAACTATGAAGAGTGTTCTCACCAGGTACTGGATTCCTGGCACCTTGATCTTGGACTCCCAGGGTCCAGAACTGTGAGAAATAAGGCTATATTTTAAACCTACCCAGTTTCTATTATTTGAGTTATAGCAGCCTGAACCTAAGACAATTGCTATTGTATTTTGAACTGTAACTTGAGATATATCAATTTTTGGCTTGCAGTAAACATGATGTTGAAAAAGTGAAGAGAAAAAAAACATTTATGAAGATATTTTGGGAAGATGATTAAGAATGTTCTTTTTGACTCTGAGTTATCACATGCACTTCTTTTACAACTTTTGAATTTAGAAAATGCTGAATTTATTTCTTAATCCCGTACTTATTTTACTTGCATTTTCATTGCTTCCAGATGCATCAATTTCTTATTTCCAGTAAGAGATTATAAGGAAGAGCCAAGAAATATATTCAAAGTCTGTTTCTGCTTCTGTAAAGTTAAAGTGAATAAAGTTGGTATTAGTATTATATCTTACATTCTTGTGAAATATTTTAGTGCCTGGGTAATTTTCTCAAATTCCAGGTAATCTGGGTCAGTGTCCTATAGCAGTTTCTCAGACTTTTCTGCTTATATAAACATTTTTAATTTCCTAAATTCACCATCAGGCTCTCTCCATAATAGTCAAGAAAAATCTTCATTTTTACACATTGATAGATTTTAATTTAACCTCTTTGCAAGGTTGTCATACTTTCTGTAAGATCTTTGATTCTTCATGCCAGTTTGTCAGCTGGTGATTTCCAAGCTGCTGCATTTGGCTTGCAATCTTTAAAATATTACTTGAGAGTAGAGTTCTATTTTAACTTTCCACCGTCATTCTTCATGAAATATTTATATGAAATATTGACACTTTTCATATTTATTTAAAATATTATATGCACCCTCTGCAGTTCTTCACATTTTTGCATGAAATAATTTTAAACATGGTGATATATAATTTTACAGAAAATTCTTATCAGTTTGAGCTTTCCCTGACAAGCTATTAATCTTTGAAATATTTTTCCCAATGCTATGATGTACTGTGAGATTCATTGCTTCCAAATTCTTTTAGGCAGAAATAGAACATATTACAGATATTTATCATTTTTCACACTTTCAAAATTTTGGTAAATGAAGTGCATCTGGGACTTCTCTTGGGTCATCACAATTACCACCTAAATAAGAATGAAGTATCATTTATAAGACTTAATAAAGACTTAATGTTACTGTTTTATCTTTATGATATTTTTACCTGCCAAAAACTTTACCAACTCTAGTACTTAAATTCATCTATAAAAAATTTTGGAGAACCATTGAGTAGTTAAGTATGTGAAGTATTATTGATAGTAAGTTTCAATATGTAAATCATTATTATTCATCTAACTCATTTGTTTTTGCTAAAACAGTCATTATTTGAATGAGAAAAAATGTATTAATTATAAAAAGTTACCTGTTATAGGAACATTTTAATTGTGCTACTTTTACATTGCCAACACCTAGTATAGTGCTTTAAATATAAAAGGGGTTTGCTTGATAGCTATTGATGAAGTAAAAATGTGAATAAATTATTGAATTAGCTCAGATTATTTGAAAGGTTACTTATCAATTCAATACCCAAGTTTCAGTTTCAGTTTTGATTTTTGATAAATAATTTAGTTTTTTAGGGATCTCAGTTTCCTCATTAGTATGATTATAGGGTGGGTGTCATTGATTTTCAACATATCTCTTAATGTAAAAAGTCATTTATTTAATTTATCTTAGTTGCTATCAGAAATATTTCTTATAATTCTATTTTCAAATATTTCTTATAGTTCTGTTTTATTGTTTTTTTTTCTTGAATTGGTAATGTGATATTATATTTCCTTTTTACTTTAGTACATTGTTAATTAAAACAAAAACTTGAAAAATACAACAATACCACATTAACAAAGAAGGATTCCATCTACGTTCTAATTTATTTATACCTTCCATGAAATAATATCTAATGTTACATTAAAAGATATAAAAAATGTATCATAAATTATGACCATAATTTTTTTAGAATATAAATTTGGAAGACTATGTTATTTTAGGTTTTGTCACATGTATCATTAAAATAGACTATAAATTAAGTATTTAATGCATGGAATATAGGCCTCATACAATTTATACTTGTTTTATTTTTAAATTAGCTGATAGATTGAGTGATACGCATCATTTTTAGAGAAGTTATAGTGAAGCTGATAATTTTATTTTAATAACCAATTAACAATATAAAAGATCTGGCTTAATTTCAATTTTAAAAAATTATGAATGATCATATGAAACTATTATTTTGTCATTTGCTATGGGATAAAAGTTATGAAATGAAATACAGATATTTTTTCCCCATCTAATAAACAAGTTTAGTAATTTAGAACAACTGTAATTGTCTTTTAAAGAGTTTAAAATATGAAGTAATTAATAAAGAAATATTGTTGACTTAATGCATTTTCTTTCTTTCTAGACTTGATTAAAGCTATTTGAAATCATGCACTGAGACAAAATATTTTCCTACTATATTCTGACATTAATTATAGACTCTGATTATACCTCTTTGCATGCACAATTTCTTTAAAAGTTAGTGGCCTACATTATAGCTTATATAAAATAAACTAAAAACAAATCATATTATCTTCAATTTTAAATTAAAACAAATAGTTCTTTGCATTATCGGTTACTTACTTGAATTTTAAAAATTCAAATGAAAGAAAAAATGTATAATATCAATACTTTAAGGAGCTGTAACCAGAAAGTAAAAATAAAAGTAGAAAATAGACTTATTTCTCATAACTGAAAAATATTTTTTCAACAAATTTATTTCAGTCCAAAATAATGTTTTACTCTCAATATCTATATACATCATTATATACATAGATGACATTGTTAAAAATTATCTATATTCATATAATTTAAATTATCTTAAATGTATATAGAAACTGTTTTATGCACTAGTGAGTGATTATGCCAGTTTCTTAACAATAAGCAGAAATGTTATACTAACAATGAGTAATAATTTATTAGAATTTTACCTACTATGTCACAAATTTGGAAAAAATATCATTAAGGAAAACTATTCCTAGTGAACAAGTCTAATCATATCCTGTACAGAAAGAAACATAAGATGTTTAAGAAAAAACATAATTATAAAATACTTTAACAGAGTGGTGATCAAACATATCAGTCATATTAATAAATATAAATGGGCTTAATGCATCCAATCAAATAAAACAATTTTCTTTTATTATAATTCATCTGTCTGTACTGGTCTCTCTTTTATAATTATTACAGTGACTCTATTCTATTAAGTTTAAAGAACAATTCATAACTATTGTATTCACTTGGAATGATTTAAAATATGTCCCTAGGAAAAATATTGCTTTAGAGAATTAATAGTTTTTTTCTGATTTGCATTACATTTCAAACTTCACTGAAACTCCTTCACTATAATTATCACACACTGAAATAATAAAACCAAAAATCTTAACTCCTCACTTACATCTTCTTTCTGTGATTACTTATATAAACTAAAATAAAAAGTAATAATTTTTGCCATTTCCCCCTTTGCTGAAATTTCTTAACATCTACTTACTTAGCTATAATTCATCAGTATGTATTCAGATATATATTAATACAGAACTCACCAAAGAAATAACTATGCAACTGTTTTGTTATATATCTGAGTAGATATGCCTCAGGGTATTATTATTTTGATTTTGGATGACTTCAGACACCTACATACTTCACCTTCTTCTACTTCCTAAAAAACACACATTACATATTTGGGATATTGCATTACAAATCTATACCACAAAAGAAAAAAGGTGATAGACAAAAGAGTCAGAGAAGAAGGAAATTTATTTATAAAAATTTACAAAGAACAATTTGTTTATTTCTTTGAAAAGTGACAGAATTGTGAACATAACCTATTCCAATTTTAATAGTGCTGTTATCAAATGTGTACCATCCACCTTTATTTACACAGTAAATACCCAAGGAAGTTATTTTGTGTATCAAGAAATACAAGGAGCAAATGAATTTTTCTACCTCTGCTTAAAGTTTGAATCTCTGGTGAACAGCTTGCTCATTTCTAGAGTGAGTGTGTCACAATAATATGAATATCAGTAGAATGATTCTGACATTTTGTTGATAAGGTTTGCCTTAAAAAATATTTACAAAAATTCTGTTTAGCTAATATATAGCTCTTCACAACCTTTATCAATTTCAAGCACACTTGGTTTTATCATGCATAAAACTTACTGGAATGTTTGCCAAGAAAAGCAATTCTAAATGGGAGAAAAAAAATATAAAGAATACTGTAAATGATATGTTTTTTGTAGAGCTGAGATGAAGCAGAGAATCAAAGACAACATAATAAATCCTTACTTTATTTATCTACATTTATTTTACAGCAAATGTCTTGTACAAATATACACAATTAGAATCATCATTTTCAACTCAGTGGTTATATGTTTTGTTGGTGTTCCACCCTTGGTGTTCTACATTTCTATTTTCTAAGCTTCTAAGAACTTACTATGAATATCAGTAAAAATATTTCTTACCTGTAGTATATTATCTCTTCATTTGTAAAAGTGTTAAAGTATAGAGAAAGCTTTTTCTGTTCTAAAGCATTATTTTACCTAATTTATATTCATCAAACACAATAATTACATATCAATAGACAATTAAGTTCTAGTCCATGTACAAAGTTAAAATATTTCATATTTTAAGTTATTTATATTAAGTTGCCATATATTAAATTTTGTACAGGTTTTTGCCTCAATTTAAAATGTAAAATAAGTTTTAAGGTTTAAAAGCAATAAATTATTTTCTACTATAGATTGTTATTAGCACATATGATTTATAATATCAAAATAGACTAGTTTTTGTTTTGAAAAATTTTGAATCTGTAAAACTCTTAGAAGAAAACAAGAAGAAAAACTTTATGACATTGATCTTGGTGATGATTTTTTTATATAACATCAAAACACAAGTAACAGAAGCAAATATAGACACTGGACCACATTAAACTAAAACACTGATGTCCAGCAAAGAAAATAGTCAACAGAGTGTAAAGACAACCTATGGACTGGGAAAAAAATATTTGCAAATCATATATTTGGTAAGAGGTTAATATTTAAAATTTATCAGGAACTCATATAACTCAACAGTAAAAGACCAACTTGATTCATAAATGGGCAAAAGACAGAGAGAGGGGGGCGGGGAGGGAAATTCTCGTACACTCTTGGTAAGATTGTTAAGTGGTGCAGCCACTATGGAAAACCACACAGGTTCCTCTAAAATTAAACATAGAACTACCAAAACTAATTCAAAAAAAATCTATGCACCCTTATGTCCACTGAAGCACTATTTACAATAGCCAAGATATGAAAGCAACCTAAGTGCACATTAGTGGACAATTGTATAAAGGAGATGTGCTATACATATACAATGGAATAGTAGTCAGCTATAACAAAAATGAAAGCTTACCATTTACAGTGGCATAGACAGACCTAGAAGGTATTATGCTAAGTGACATGTCAAGGGAGAAAAACAAATATCATATGATTTCACTTATATGTAGAATCTAAAGAACAAAGTAAACAAACAGAACAGACTCATAAATACAAAGAACAAACTGGTGCTTGCCAGATGGAGAGGGCTGGGAGGCTGAGTGAAAAAGGTGAAGGGATTAAAAATATTCCTTAATTTGGTAGTTACAAAATAGTCATGAGAATGTGAAGTACAGAATAGAAAATATAGTCAATAATATTGTAATAACTATGTGTAGTGTCAGGTGATTACTACACTAATTGGGGAGATCACGTCATAAATTATATAAATGTCTAACCACCATGCTGCACACCTGAAACTAATATAAAATAATGTTGAATGCCAACTCTAATTGGAAAAAAAAAATAGAACAACCGTGTGATAAAACAACCCCACTCTGTGTATATATTCAAAAAAAAATTGAAATCAGGATCTTGAAGAGATATTTGTGCTCTCATGTTCATCACAACATTGTTTACAATAGCCAAGTATGGAAATGACCTAATGTTCATAAATAGATAAATAGGTAAAAAAAGAAATCCTGCCATATGTGACAACATGGATGAACCTGGAGGACATTTCGCCAATTGAAATAAGCCAGATCAGAAAGACAAATACTGCCTTATCTCACATCTATGAGGTATTTGAAATGATTAATTAAAAAAGAATAAAGTAATAAAATAATCAATTTATAGAAAGAGAGTATAGAATCGTGGTTGTCAGGGACTTAGAGAAGGGGGAAATGAGAACTTTTCTCTGGGTAAAAAGTTATAGTTATGTAAGATGAATTAAGTTCTGGGTATTCTGTGTATCACATGGTGCCTATACTTAATAATACTGTATCGTTCACTTAAAATTTTGTTAAAGAGTATATTTTATGCATGTACATATGCATACATAAATTAAAATATCTGTCAATATCCTCTACTGGTTAATAATATTTAAAGTTAAAAATAAGTAAAATAAAGTTGAATAAAAATAATAATTTTGAAGTGTTAAAAATTATCCTTTTCCTCAAACATCAGAACTTAAAGATTTAATGTTACATAAAATTCAAAAACAAAATTATAAATTTTCTGCAAAGTGTTATTTCTTAATATAGAGTCAAGTTTTGAGCTTTTATTAATGAATGTTCTGCTTACCATATTATCACTCCAATCTTTAGAAATAATATTTTTTTTCATAAACTTTAGCTATAATAATCATAGCTGTATTTAATCCAATGTTATAGCTATGAAATTATATTTTCCTTCATTTTATAAATCTATATTATATTGCATGTTCCTATTTTTGCTGAACTGATCTTACATAATTTTCCTAATATGGAAATTTAAGTTGGAATACATACTAAAATGAGTCACTGTTTGCTCACTCCCTCAAGAGTCAGACTTACTGAATATCAGAATGATAGCTCAAGAATGGTGAATATCATACAGTGTATTCCTAAAATATTGTTGGATAAGAGAATAATGATCTGCCTAAATTCTTAAAAGTGAATTTTGGAGCAGTTGGGCTGAGGTTACTAACTAATGTACCATTTGCAGATATGATCCAGAGAAACTTTAGAATTTTTTTAATGGCCTCCTTGATGTTTCTTTTCTAATAAGTCAACAGAAAACTTTTCCCACAGTTTAACTGTAACCCATGAATTGACCAGTTTTGACTAAACTTTTCCTGTGAATTTACTTTGTGTTTTGCAGTAAAGAAAAAAAAAAGAATGCTTTGATCTTCTAGATCATAACACAGAAGAATCTGTGCTATATTACACTCCAATTTCAATCTCTCGCTCTCTTTTTTTTTGGAATCTTAATGCCTTTATTTCTACTTGAGTTTTAGCAAAATATGGTTGTTTTTGAATCATTAACAAAAGAATAAAAATCATTTATTATGAAAGACAAATTTAAATGGTTTAAAATTACCTTTAATTTTTAATTAACATTTAGTAGGGACAGAACATGATGATTTATATCAAAGGATAGAACTAATTACCTATATTGTTTTAGTGTCAAAACCAAAACATATTTTAAAATTAATACCTTATGAAAAAGATAAAAGTCATTATAGAGTATATGAGGAGAGGAAGAAGGAGAAATGAATATTTACTGTGAATTCATGAAATGTCTCATTTAATTGTATGAACTTCTTCAGACTTTGAATTTGTATAGATATAGGAAACAAGAATAAGAGTTTATGTTTGTTTAGGTATTCAGCTAGTTATTCTAAAGTTTGATTCCTAGTCCCTGAGTTTTTCTCTAATTTATTGCCTTAGTTCTGTAAATACAATAAAATAGATATAGTAAATCATTTAGCATATCTCCTGACAGGGCTTTATTAATGTTATATATTAATAATATTCTTATTGTTACAATTTATTATTGTTATTAGAATTAATGTTTTACAAACTGCATGAAAATAACAGGAAAGATCTATAACATAGCTCTAGTGGCTTTGAATCACTTTTTTTTCACCTTCATTTATTATTTCATGCATTCACAAGCTTCTTTTTCACTTTATTCAACTGACAGGTATTTATTAAAAACCAATTTTGCATCAGGCAGTGTGCTACACACTGGAGGAAACAGAGGAAAATTGGGATTCCTTTCTCTCAAAGGTCTTACTCTCCACTGAAAGAGAAATGAAAATAATATTACTTTTGTGAGATATGTAATAGTAGAGTTAATCTCTAAATAGTACTAATGAAGGTCAAAGAAAATACTTTAAATTCAGGGCTTAGGGTTTGAGAAAGTCTCCCAGAAGTGACCAATTTGAATTGGGCTAAAATGTGAGTAGGCAAGTACTGGATAGAACGACGATGTCAAGTGTGGTCTAAATAGAAGCAGCAGCGTACTCAAATTCCCCCAAAAGAGAGAAAGCATAAGTATTGACAAGGGCAAGTTAACTGTGGCGGGATGTGTATGAAGCAAATGTGTATGAAAAGTGTGAAGCTAAACTGAAGCATTTAATGTACGAACACTTTTTTAAAAAGTGCTCTTGGGATTAGCACTTGTGGAAGGAATAAAAAGAAGCAAGATTTGGCAGTCAAGCTGCAATGCAATCTTAGTGAAGGCCTGAGCCAACCTCAAAGGGAGATTTAGAGTGAAGGCAGCCCTTTAAAATTATCAGGAGAGAGACTACGCCTTTATATCTCTCCTATTGATCAGTCTTTGGGTGCAGGCCACCTTGGAAGGAGTTATGACCTTGGGCATAATTTTCTTCAGCAGAGAACTGACAGCTGAGGACTATCTTCTGGAAGCTCTCTTAGCATCTGCTAAATGAATCCTTCATTCCCGAAGAGAAATCTAGGGAGAGCACCACAGTGTCACTATAACATCCTAAGGAGTTAATGTTGGTCACTAAAAATATTTAATCAGTGCAGTGATAACATTTCAATCCTGTACTTTCTTCCTGTTGTGTTCTGAATTAATGGTTGAGGGCAATGCTTGCTTGCTGCAGTGAACATTCAGATTGCACTTTATGGTTATACATCCTTTATAGAAATCTGCCTACTGATAACTATTAGTAAACTATACAAACTACCCCTATGACTAAGCTGTATGAACTACCTATATTACTAACTCTAACTGCCTATACTACTAAAAAAAGTCTATACCAGTATTCTTATTTCTTGCCTCTATTACCACAATTGTCCCTGAACCATTCCTCTTCCTTTTGTTCTTGCCCTCTACAATCTCTTCCCCACCTGGCAGCCAGATGAGAACTGTTATGCCATAAATGACATAATGGAGTGCTCTTGCTTAAAGCCTTCGAATGGCTTCTCAATCTACTTAGAATAAAATCCAATATCAGAGTTCTACCACCTAATTTGATGAAATAATCTCCCCTAATGTCTGCTTTTGAACCGATTTATATATTTTTAAAAAGAGATGTGTGAATTTAACAGAAGAGTCTCTAAGTGTGTGGGATAATTTATGTTTGATGAGGAAAATACACTTGGGTAGGTGAATCCATCTATCCCAAATCATTTTAGAGTGGCTTATAGAATGTTTAAAAAGCTATAGTATTACAATGTCCAGAAATTGACCACTCTTAATGAGGTATTTGTTCATTGTTCATTTTATATAAAAATGAGGACATCTTCTATCAATACTTATATTATTAGCATATCAATAATTAAATTTTATAGATTTTTCAGTATCTCATAACTTTTAGATATTGAAAAAACAAACTCATTTTCACATAGCATGCCATAACTTACAATTTAGAACAATATTTTTTTATATAATTGTATTTATAATGCTTTCTATGATAGCTGAAATCTTTATATATTATTAGTACTTAATATCTTGCAGAAAGTGTGCTAAATGCTCTTTTTGAATAAACACATTTTACTGCCAACAAACCCAAGAGGTAAGTACCAAATTTATTCAGAATTCAGGTTACCCAACTAACAAATGTTACAGAGTGATTCATTTGAAAGAATTGGTCTCTAGAATTAGTTAAATGTATGTTTGAGTCCTGTTTCTTCCATTTACTAGCTTTGACACCTTGGGAAAATTATTTACATTTCTTAAACTTCAACATGACTGTCTACAAAATGAGGATAACATCTGTATTGACAAATCTTATGAAAAGTAGGGTAACATATCTTTATTAATAGTTGACATACAGTTGGTATGTGTTAATAACAAGGTAACAAAGTCCTAAGTATGTAAAAGGGGGACAAAAACTTAGGGAATTAGAATTCAAGCCCAAAGATCTTTCTATTAAGCACTTTTTAAGATATTTAAATATGAGACTAATTTCTCTCCTTATAATAACCATTTTTTTAGACTTAGACAAGTATGTTTGAATTAATCAAAATACAGGACTATCATGAAAAGTACCTAATGTACAATACCTAATAATATAGTAAAAGAACTTACCTGAGGGTATCATGAGAACTGTAACATTTTTATATAAGTTCTACTTTTTAATCTCAAGTATCTCAATGCTCTGTAAGATAATTCTTTAATACAATTTAGCTAAGGTTCTTGTACATGTAAACATATTTCTGTTACACGTTTGTGAAGTAGTGATAAAAATATGCATGATAATTTTATATCATGTTTCTACAAGAAAGAACACTGACATATGTATTCTAGCTTCTCAAAGTGAGTTATTCTTCGCCAAGTCTCCCTTTTCTGTAGCATATCCCATCTCACTGTCATTGAGTCATAGTGACAGTGAAAACTTAAAATAAAACAAAACCTGCTTTCAGCATGATAAAAAATAGACCACAATTAAAATTTTAGCAAACTACTTACTTTTCCCTAACTTTTAAGTATGAGTTTTTTACTTCTAGTTCTTCTTATATTCAGATTACAATTCAGCAGCAATTTCCCTATTATATTAAGTCATATAGAAAATGAAAATTGCTCTTACTTTCTTAAGGCATTAAAACCCTTACTGACAAATTCTTGTGTGAATTACCATGAAAGTCAGTTTTTTAACACCCCTCTCTTTGGTTTGTTCAGGATATGAGTGCTGCTGAAAAGAAAACATTTTCTTCTAAATTTTTTTTAATGTTTTTCTATTAATTCTGTATTTTCTAGAGACATTGTCCCAAAAGATACCCATAACATTGACTCTATACAACTTAATTGATTATATATTTATAAAAGAAGAATTATGAAGTTAAATTCTAAAAAATATAATGCTTTTAAATACTTAAATGATTTCTCCTGAAGCCTGTAATACCATTTTTAGAATTGGTGTACCTTTCAAATTAGTTAGCTATTAGAGTATAAGACTTTTTAGTTTATTAGTAATACAAATGTTATGACTGAATTAGAAAACCTTCTCTAATCACTAAAAGGTCTTTGAAAGCTCCAAAGCAATTATATCTTGTAATTATCAGAAAGTAAAGTTCCCCAATCATTCAAACAGTCAATTGGTTACTGGTTCGTACTGAGCCTGCAGCTATGTGTGGATAAGATTAGCTGCTAATTATAGGGAGGGAAAATAATTAAGGTGAAATAAATTTTTCATTTTAACTTGCATATGATATTTTTAATAAGGATGTTTTCTGCCCTTATGAAAGAATTTCAGAAATCTAAAGAATGGAATGTAATTGCATTTTAAGAAGCTATGACAAGGAAGGTAAAGTTCATTTCAAACGTCTTATAACATAAGTAAATATGCTGAATAGTTGTTTTAATTAGTAGTTTAGTTTTATTATGCCAACTCATTTGAGTAGATTGAATTAAAAAGATGCATAGACTGACAAATAAACAAATGTTACTATTTAATGGACTAATAATTATTGCCCTTGTGTCTATAAGACTGACTTGTATAATGTTTGTTTTGTTTTTAATTATATACTTTTAAATTCCATTATTAGAGAATCAATGATCTAGTCCATTTTTCCTAAAGTATCTTTAACTGAACACCAATTCTGCTAATAAAAAGAAGTATTATATATTATAAAAACATCAGATATATTTTGGAAATCCTTGGTTAAATGAAATTATAATGTTTATTAACTGAAGTATTTATCATATCATTTTTTATGCACTTTACTTCTTCATTTGGGGGTTATATAATGCAGAATTTCTCAACCTTACTTAACTAGATGTTTAGAGTTCCCTGGGAGACATTTTAGAATATACTAATCTAGATTTCATCCATTTACATGCTTTATTGATCAAGTAATCATTATAATCCATATGATAGTACTTTCCTCAAATTTCCACCTACTTTTCTTTATGCTTTAGATGATATAAAATATTTTAGTTTATGTTCTTTACAACAATATTTTTAAATGTATCATCTTTTAACTACCTTTACCAATCACCAAATTTTAAAAGATGTACAATGTTATCACTGATTTTATCTGATAATATTAAATTAATATTTTAAGTTATAATAATTATTATAGCACATTAAATAAAATGATTAGTATGTTGTAAACTTTAACAAAGTTATCTGTTCAGGTTGATTTATAAAGAGCATGAGGTATGGTGAGATTCCAGTGTCAGTTTCTTTTCCTAATGTGTATCTCTACTAAGTGTCACTGCAGCTATAGGTCATTGAAAATGACATCCAGTATTGGAATAAATGTGTCAGATATTTAGATATATTCAAATAACACCTAGAATTAGAAATTGTAGTGTGTTTTCTTTCTGAAGACTATTTTCTATCTCCAACCGACACAAAAATGATAAATTTTATTCAAAAGCTATAATTTTGATTTTTTAACTTGTGAGACAGAATCTAATCCACTTTTTTAGCCCTGACTTCTGTATTTCTTCATGATCTGCTGCAGCATTAGGAGTGATTATTTTAAAATATAGTTAATGCTTTATCAGTTTCTTTTACCAATAAGAGAAGACATGTTGAGAAAGAATAAAACTGTTGGCTATCAGTCTGTTTATACCCCAGTTGAATTTTTTAAAGATATTATTTTTCCATTATCAAAATTAAGAAATCATGATATTTCAGTCCTAAGGGTTCCAGCAAATATGGATAATAAAAGTATCATTGAGATTCGCCACTTGAGCAACACTTGAACTCACAGAAATGGTTTTTGGTGGTATTACTCAGATCATAATGAGATCTTTTCATTTCATTCCTCAATTTAAAATCTACTATTGAATTTCTAAGAAAATTTAGTTGGAAAAAAGTAGTCAGTTGTAGAGAAGCATATACATAGACTTCATTTTTACTCAGGACGCTGAAAAAATATATACTCAGTGACCAAGAATTGAATCCATTTACAACATTGATTACTTTTTTCATGACTAATGAAGAAATAGGAAGTACATCTGTGGTGGTCATTAATTTTTCTTTGAGAATAAGACCAGATATTACTGGAATTTAAATATAATTAATTTTTCTCTTACATGAATCACTTTCCTTTCTGCCCATAGAGATACAAAGCATTGTTAAGAACTGATACTAGTGCATTTTCTTGCCTATATTATGACATAATCGTGACTTAAACAAAAATATCTACTTTCCTGTTATAGGAATTATTAGTGTAAGATAAAAATAGTCTTGCTATTCTCTTACATAAATATATACTATATATGATAAGTGTTGGTTCTGTTCAACACATTACTTTCTTGAAATATACAGCAAGGCATGTCAATACATGTCGTCATAGCTACTCTAATACTTTATGTGCCAGTGATATACAATGTAGAAAAGTCCTTCCATTTGGAAGCATGGGTAAAACACATTTCCTCTTTTATATTGTATTTTATTTATTATTTTTTATTAAATTTATTGCTGTAACATTGGTTTATAAAACTATATAGGTTTCAAGTGTACAATTCAATAACATGTCATGTCTATATTGCATTGTGTGTTCACCACCAAAAGTTAAATTTCTTTCCCTCATCATGTATTTGATCCCCTTTACCTTTATCTACCTACTCCTTCCCCACCTTCCCTCTGGTAGCCACTAAACTGTTTTCTGTGTCCATGAGTCTCTGTTTGTCTAGTTTGTTTTTTGCTTTCAGTTTTATATCCCATATATGAATGAAATTCTATGTTTCTCATTCTTTCTGTGTGACTTATTTCACTTAGCATGATAATCTCAAGGTCCATTCATGCTGTTGCAAATGGCACGATTTCATATTTTCTAATGG
>CM053502.1:132602276-132628619 GCA_028627145.1 Eidolon dupreanum | reverse complement strand
ATTTTTCTTATGTTTCTTCTCTTGATGGTTTTTGAATTTCTCTTTCATTGTTTTTCATTCTTTGGTTTCTCTCTTCTTCCTTCTGATTTATTTCTAGATTTCTGTCTTTAATATCACTAATCCTTTCCTTCATTTGGTTAACTTCATTTCCCAAGCTTGCTATTTCATTTTTCAACTCTTGCAGTGTGTTCTTCATCTCCAAAAGTTCTATTTGGTTCTTTTTGAGGGTTTCAATCTCCTTGCTCTGCTCATCTAGCTGTTTTTTCAATTCCTGAAATTGTTGATATAACTCATTTCAGAGTTCACTGAGTTTTTTCAGAAGTACCATCCTGAATTCTCTGTCATTTAAATTGCATATTTCTATGTCTGTAAGCTTATTTTCTGGAGATTTTTCTCTTTAGTTCTGAGGTTCCTTGTCACCTTGTTTGTTCATGGTGTTTAATGGACTCTTTCTCCACCTGGGCATTAATGGAAATGATTTTTTTCCAGAAAGATTTATCATATAAAGGTCTCTCGTTAGCCTGCTGCAAAGAAAACACTTTTCTCTTGGTTTCCAGTAGGTGGCATCTAAGTCTTTTGGATCTTTGCTTTATATAAAGTCTTAATAAATGCCTTTTTATTTTCTGATAGATATTTAATCATGCTCGCTAACCTCAGTTTCCATCTATGTCAGTATTAGCAACAGTTTCAGTAGTGTTTGCTCAGATTTCCCTAGGCTCTGCTGTGTTCAGTCTTGGAGGGTACGGGGAGAGGGGCCTTCTGAGTTGGGAGTGGAGGCTGCAGCTCAGCCTCAGTTATGCAACCGCAGCTGGTAAAAATCAACTGTTATTTTTCTACCGTCCTGCTTCTCTGCCTTCTGCCCTGATGACTGGGCCCTGCTGCCATTCAGCTGCAGGGATCTCACAGCTTTCCCAGGCAGGGCTGTTCAGGGAACTCTCCGCACTTTCTCTCCTCTCCCTCCTCCTGCAGGGAACTCTGGTGGCTGTGAGAGGCAGCTTCTTTATTTCTCCCAGTTCACCACCCAACACCAGGGGTTCTGACTTGTGATACCTCTTATGCTCAAATCTCATGCTCAGATGTGCTGGTGTACAGTTTGGGTGTTTTTGTTGAGTTTTAGATGTTCAGTTTATTGTTGTTTCAAGGGGAGAGATCTGAGGATGTCTCTCACTCTGCCATGTTTCCAAAAATCCCCTCACTTATTTCTTTCATGACACTCTAGATAAGTTTATTTTTTCTAAACATTTATATAAATAGAATCATACAATTTACGGTTCTTTTGTCTACCTTTTTTCTCTCATTATACCAATTTTGAGATTTATCCATAATATTGTGGGTATCAATAATTCATTCACTTTTATTGATGAGTAGTATTCATGTGGATATACTACTTTTTATCTATTCATTTGTTTATGAACATTTAAATTTTTTTCGGCTTTTGACTTTTACAAAATACTGTGAATATTTTGGAAAGTCAATTTAAGGACATATGCTTTCTTTTATCTTGATTATATATTCTATGACAAGATTCTGTAGTACATATATGTTTAATATTTTTAAAAACTATTCCAAAATAGTTGTACCAGTTTCCATTCCCACTAGCAGTGTATAAAACATCAAATTGTTCCACATCCTCTTCTACTTTTGATGTGGCACATCTATTTAATTTTAGCCATTAAAATAGTGTGCAATATTATCTTATAATTTAATTTGCATTTACCTAATAACTAGTGATGATAAGCATCTTTTCATGTGTTTATTTGCCAATCATATATCTTCTTTGGTGAAATATGTATTCAAACCTTTTGCTAATTATTGTGGTGTTATTTGCTATTTGTTTTATTGATTAAGTTTTGAAAGCTCTTTATATATTCTGGGTAAATGTTTACCTCAATAAAGTTTATTTATACTGTTGAAAAGATTTGTATTTAGTTGGATGGAGTTTTCTAAAAACAATTACATCAAATTCCTTGATGATGCTACTTAAGTCTGTTATATTCTTACTGATTTTCTGCCTATTTCCCCTTTCAAAATTTGGGTGGGGGGAGGAACGTTGAAGCTTTTGAATATAATTGTTGACCTCACTATGACTTTTAGTTTAATATATATTATAGCTGTATTTTCAGGAATCATTTGATCCCTCTTGATAAATTGATGACTTAACTTTTTTTTTTTTTTTCATTACAAAGTGATCTTCTTTATTCCTGATATTTATTTCTTCTATGAAATCTTTGCCTACACAGGGTAGTCTCTTGTGGTATTCTCATGTTACTAGTGCTAGAGAAGAAAGTATAATTTGCTTTTATTGGGTGGAGTGTCCTACAGATATCTACTAGATCTAGTTGATTTACAGAGCTGTTCACTCTTCTATTTCTGTTTTAAACTTATGCCTAGTTGCTCTATTCATTATAAAAAGTAGAAGCATTAAAATGCCCAACTGTTATTTTTGAATTGTTTATTTCTCGCATCAGTTCTAACAGTTGATGATTCATGTGTTTTGGAGCTTTGTTGTTAGATTCGATGTTTATAGTTACAATATCTTATTTGCGGATGAACCTGTTAATCATTATAAAATGTCCCTGTTTGTCCTAGTAACATTTGT
This sequence comes from Eidolon dupreanum, assembly GCA_028627145.1. Lineage (NCBI taxonomy): Eukaryota > Metazoa > Chordata > Mammalia > Chiroptera > Pteropodidae > Eidolon > Eidolon dupreanum. Next base: position 132,626,020 of record CM053502.1, on the reverse strand, counting down.
GCTCTAAGTCTGTAGTACCCTGATGGTACTATAGTCACTATGTTTCTCTTGTTAATGCTGTTTGCATAATAGATTTTTTTCATTCTGCTGAACTCAACTGTTAGAATTTTAATCCATTGATATATAATGTAATTAATGATAAAATAGAATTTACATTTGCCATTTTGTCACTTGTTTGCTATACATCTTTCTATCTCTATCACTATCTCTTTTTCTTTATCTCTATCTCTATTTCTTCATTATTGTCTTCTTTTGTGTAATATTTTTCTAGTGTAACATATTAATTACCATGTGATAAATATATTATAATTTATAATTATTTTTTAAATGGATACCCTTTATTACCACAATTAACATCTTAAAATCATTTTAAGACTAATACTAAAATAATGCCAATGATATCTAGAAACTTCGTTTCAATGTACCTGTGTTCTCTACTTGTTTCTTTATCCTCTTATTGTGATATAAATTATATGTTTTACATACTATCTCATAAATAATTTAATTTTATATGACATAGCTGATTTAAGACTAAAAAAAGTAAAAATGAGGTCATTAGCATAGACCCTAAACCAATGTGACTGGTGTCATTATAACAAGTGGGAAATTTAAATATAGAAATACAAATGGAGAATGTCAAGTGAAGACTGAGGCAAAGGTTGGAGTGATGCTCCACAAACCAAGGAATGTCAGACTGCCAGTTGTCACTAGAAGCTGAATATACAAGTCAAGGACTGCTAAGGTTTGCCAGCTATTACCAGAAGCTAGGAGATAGGCATAAAACAGATTCTTCCTCAGAGCTTTCAGAATAAACTCACCTTGCCAACAGCTTGATTTTGGACTTGCAGACTGTAGATTTGTGAGGCAATGAATTCCTATAGTAAGCCACCCAGTTTGTGATACTTTGTTATAGCAGACTTAAACTATTTATATATATATATATATATATATATGTATATATATACATATATATATATTACTTATTACTTAAACCATATATATATATATATATATATATATATATATATATATATATATATATATTACTTATTCCAGGGACATTACCTTTTAAGAAATTTGAATGGATCAGTTTATATTTCTAGATAACATATGACTCATCTTTTGTGTCAGTATGAACTGCTGGAAAAATACCATAATATTATTATACAAGACAATTTGGGGCTCAATTAATAAAAGATATTTTCTCAAATATTTACCCTCTTATTATTTCTATTTTGCAAATTATATGTAGGTTAGTATATTTGAGTAGTTAAATGTGTTATAACTGACATTCAAAACCAGAATTTCTAATTTTTAATTCTTCTCAAAGTCTGAGTGCTACAGAGTAGTACATATTCCTTTCACATTTTTCTTGTTTTTCTTAAAAATGAAATTGCTCCTTTTCTATTGAATTTTAATAAGCTGCTAACATAAGAGATGCCAGCTATCTCTGTGAAACTATTTTTCTTAAACACAGAGGGGGTGTAAATGTTTCTTTTTTGGGATAAATACAGAAAGCTATCACAAGTACTCTTAAATTACTTTTAATCTTTATGTAGACTGTATTTTAAAATGCCAAAGAAAGAAGATATAATTTAAATCTGTTTCATAGCATGATTTTCTTTTACCATGTAAGAAAACTACAAGCTTTCATTAAGCAATACTAAAGCAATCCATATAAATTTATAGGAACTCTCCCCTGTTCTATCCTTCCTTTAAATATTATTAAAAAATATTCATATTTTTAGACAAATAGAGTTAATATACTATTTGACTCTGGAAAGCCCAGAGAAATTTTTTAGTTATTTAACATAAGGTAGCTTATCTAAAGTGTACTTAAGAAGGCATTATAGGAGCCTAATGAGAATTAGATGTCTTATATGTTTTCTCAGGCTTAAGAGTTATGGAAAAAAAAGGTAAATTTGTTATGTATCATAGACAGTAAAGGGAACACTCATAAGGAAAGAATATCTGAGGGCAGAAGAATACATTGATATTAAAAAGAGAGATAACACTTGTGAGAGTCCCACCTGTTCCTTGTTGAGGTAGATTAACAGTTATGCTCAATACATAATTATGCCTTTCCCAGATTATTGGTAATAGAGAAAAATAAGAAGTGCTTAGAACTCTCAAAAGGAAACATGCCAGTAGTAGCCTTCTACCAGTGTGTATTTAGTCAATTTTGTTAACCTACTAAGAGATGGAATAGGTAATGATGATTTATTACATAGGAATTTACTGACTTTGGGAACAAAGGATGTTATAATGCAAATAGATTTAAAATTAGATGTTTGATTAAAAAGCAGATAAAATTTATATTAAGTCCTTCTACAATTAGGATTTTGATATGTATTGTTTTAAATAGTTTATTAATTATTTCATCAATATTTAATTAGTGCCAACTATGTGTCAGATATTAAAGTAGGTACAATTTCACATTAATGGTGTCTGTTCTTGAAGAATACACACTTTGGTATTAAAGAATGACTAAGCCAAAAGACAATAGTAATAAGTTTTGTAAAGCATTATTATAAAGTTCACACAAATGCTTTGGGTAATACATATATGAGAATTGCTTTTGATATTAATAATTACATTATTTTCTATGGAAATGGTTAATATTTGATGTCTGAAAATACTCTGTTCACCAGAAAATAAACAGAAACACAGATGCATTTCAAATTTACAGAAAATATATGTTGTTTTTGATAGTCCAAATAAAAAAATTAAGAAGCTACATTCTCCATTATGCAGGATAATTTTAATCAGAGAATGTTTGAGTTCTCTATCAATGTTCTCCAAACTGGAGTTTCACAAATCTTGTATGAGAATAACTTCATTTTAGCTTTTAATTTTTATTACAGTCTAAACGTATATAAGTACATTATGGGTCATCCAGGAGAAAACTTGTAATTATATATGATCACGCTACTTCAGGGCCTGAATTTACATATATTTTTTTAGAGCATCATAGTAACACAATGTGGATTGGTGCAGACTGATGAGAAAGGTCAGAGATAGACTCATAATATCCTTGTTAATTGATGGCCCCTAAGATATAGAAGAGTTCATAGTAATTCAAATAAAGAGAAAAGTTGGGAGAATTTATACATATAAGATGCAGGGTAACATAGGCATGCCAAAGCAAGTGAGTAGGATAGTATTTTTTGTCACATTAAAATAATGTTGCAAATTTGAAAATCATTGTCTTTATGGTTAGCTTGTTTTACATTAATAAATATGTTTCGATATATCATCATATAAAGCTGTGTATATTCATATGTATTTTTGAATTTCTATAATGAAACACATTTTAATTAAAACTGTTTACATTATTCAAAGGTTTTCCAAATAACTCTGAGTCTTGGGCACAACTGTTGCTGAATAGACTTCAAAAAAGCAAATCTGCTCTCCACTACTGAAGTGCAGTGTTCAAAGTTCCCTAGAAATGGGTCACAGAAGCCATCTAGTTTTGGTAAGTTTCCATATTTTTCTTATTTGAATTTATTATAGGAGATTTCAGGGCATTCTTATTTTTCTTCGTAACCCCAGGTATAGAAAGCCAAGCTCCCACTGCTGTCTCTGAACTGGACAGTTAAATAGTCACATATGGAGATCCAGGGCTTTGTTTCTTAAACTTGAATGACATAGAAACCATGTTAAAAGCAAACAAATATGAGTGTCAAGTGTTTAAGTACCACTTTCTTTGAGATACTTGGTAAAGTACACATTAGTGAAAAATTATTCTTCTTTTTCTAGATGATAATTCCCTTCTGAAGTTATCTGATATTTTCAATAAAGAAATATTTACAGTAAACAAACCCTAGTATAGTATGCTTGGGAAGATTAAGTGACAAACTGGCAAGAATATAGACAGTGTCCTGCCATTTTATCTTCTCACATTTTCCAATAGAGAATTGGCATGATCTATCAAAAGGATTATAACTCAGAGTCCCAGATGGTGCCTGGAAGCCCAAAAGTGTGGTTTGCTTAAATATAAAATATGATGTCCTGCTTACATGATTTAACCTCTGACAGGTTAGCTGAAAAATATCTTTGATTGGACAGTGTAAGATCAATAACTTAAAACAGTCTGGATTCATATCTTAATTTCATACCTCCTACTGTGTGGCCTAGGCAAGGTACTTCCCTTTCATATGCCTTTATTTTCCCATTGGTGAAATGTTAATATTTCTCATTCGTGTGGTTTACATGTAATTAAGAAATATGAAAAAGAATAAATAACATAGTGGGGGTAGCTGACATATATTCAATAAGTAATAAATTATAGATGTTATTATGTATTTTATTTAATCTGGAAACAAACTTATTTTTTTAATTATAGAAGTTTAAATATACAACACAGTAACACATTTAAATGGATTTCCTTTGCAGATAAATTTACAAGTGAAAAAGAGATTAGAGCACATTTTATACATTGGAATAAATTTTGGCAGGCAAAATACATGATGCCTTTTTAAAATTATGCAATTACTAACTCAGGGAATTTGATTTTTAAACATTGAAAATGTATGTTTTCTTTTTTACAGACTTTTTATCAGAATTTTTCTACCTTCTACTCTATGTTAGGCTAAACAGAAGTTATTAAATAAATACTTATAACTATTTTCTAAACCTCTATCTGTAGCATCGAAAGGTATTGTATAAAAATGCATAAAAATACATCTTAGAAAATATACGTACATTAATCTAAAGTTTTAAGGTAGATTTTTAAGTCCATTCATTGACACCACTTATTGTTTTTAATTTATTTCAATATGTATTTATCTTAGTTTTATGTTCTACTAAAGGACAAAAAGTGTTTATAAAGAGTATTATTACTGGGAGCCTAATCTGTGAGGAAACAGTATTGAGAACCATAAATGCATTAGTTTATTTAATTGATACTCAAGTGAAGAGGTATGTGTATGTACTTGGACTTGCAGTAGTACTGGAACAAAATCAACTTCTGTCTTCTCATTTGTCTGGTGTGATTTTCTTTAATACTAGCTTGCTTTTTGTTCCATATTTCAAAATCCTAAAACACAAGAAACAAATAATTGCTTTTATATTCACTTATGCAACTGTCGATTTTGTATTTGTGTGAATCATATAAATATATTTTTTCTTTGTTCAGTATGATTTCAGTGAAATTACTTTCAGAAAAATTGTTTATTCAAATTATGAACTTGAATTTTTTTATTATTTACTTTAATTAATTTACCAATTTTATCAATAGGAGACTGACATCTAAATGTTAAAAGACTAAAGATAGAATTAAATTAGTTTTAACATTAAGTTGTCATTAGTGGATAGAAAACTTTATTTTCAGACAAGTCTCCCTGAGTTCAGTGAATAAGGAGCTAAATCTCATACTTAGATTATATTTAAATGATTGTGGGTCTCACCACCCTGAGACATTACTAATTGCAAATATTAGATAATTTTGAAATAAAACATTATCAAAATTTAACTCCTATTTCCCTCAGGAAAAAAAAAATTAGGTATCCTGACTTTTGGACATCTTACAAACTGTATCTTGGATAGTACATACTAAACATTTTTGGATGCACGGTTTTAATTTTAAAGATATATTTTCTAGTCAAGTACTGTAGTCGAGTACATTTATGTTTAAGATCAACTCTATTTAAAGTGACCTTTTCTGCTGCATCATTGTCATGTAAAAGAATTACATCCTGCCATTTAAATGCAAAATAGTTTAGCCTTTGTTTTTTAGAGCACATTGATTTTAAATGACAGATAGCTAAGTTATTTACCTTTATGAAAGTGGAAAAATAGATTATGATGATTTTTTTATCCATAATTGCTATAATGGTTACATAATTTTACCTTATAATACATATAGGGAAGACCAAATTTTTTTTTAAAGCCAGATTAGTTTTAAACAAAAAATTTGTTGCACAATGTTACACAATTTAAAAATTTGGTTAGTATTTACAGATGTAGGCACCAACTTGAAATAATAATAAAACTCTGAAATCTTAAATCTTTCATGAACAATATAAATGTATAACATTCCATACTGTGAACCTAACATTTGTAAAAATGGAATAGTACAGGATATTTATTTTGAATGCCTGGCATCCTATTTTTTTTTCTTCAAATTGCCTAATTTAACCTAACTTCTCTATTAGGCCCTCCATCTTTGTGCTATAAAGCTCACCATGAACTCCCTTTTTTTGTGTGAGTGTATTTATATTGCCTCCTACATAGTTCTGTTCTTTTATCTTCTCTTTCATACTGCTGTTGTTTCCGTAATGCTCATTCCTCTGTCCATATTTAAGATACAGCCTCTTTTATTTTGCAAACCTTTCACTCATCACTTAATCCTTTGATAATTACAATTGTAATTTAAAAACACTTCAGATATACAAAGAAATCTGATTATTTATTTTATTATATTCATGGAAGTTCCATATGAGATGCCCTGAAAAATATTTTTCACTGTGACTTTCACATAAACTAAACTCTCAATTCTTCCTTTCCAGGCCTCTTGGTAAGTAAAATTTCCAAGTCAATGCCTGCTAAACCCCAAGAAAAATTCTTTTTTCTTCTGAGAACTGTTTTTACCCAACCGCTCATGAAACCAGCTGGACTTTTGCTGCTAAGGCTCTGTTAAAACATATCATTTCTTCCCCCAAAGTAGAACACTCCCTTGACAAAGACAGTTTCCTTGATCAAACTTTAGTCTGGCTCTTCTAAGCCCTCTTTTCTACTATGCCTCAACCATGAGCTTCCATGTCTATCCTGTTGTCCTGCTTGTACAATTTTAGCAAGAATCCTGCTAAGTCAGTTTAGAGAGAATTATCCACCACCGATACTGATCACCTTCAGTATCTGATCAAGTTTATCATCCACCACCCTAGTATATGATCACCCTAGCCTACATCTAGCAAGAATTCCATTAAGTTACTTTAGGAAGAAATCTCTCTACTCTTCATGTCTTTTCTTTGTAATTTTTATCCAACGGCCCTGATCCCTTCAACCTGCTCCTTGGGTATAAATTTCCACTTGTTCTTATTGTATTTGGAATTGAGCCCCATTCTATACTGAGCTTTCTTTTCTTCCTTTGCAACTCTTCCTGAATAAAATCTGTTTTACCACTATAACTACCGTTAACTTCTGGGTTTACTTTACCAGGCTTTAGAGTTATTCTCATGTTTTATTTTTTAGATTAAAAGTTTATACTTAACAGTGTTCTGGTTAATATTCTTTCACACTTATGATAGGATTATTAGTGCTCTAAGAATTTTAAGTCACTTCATTTTCATTGGCTCTTGTGTATATTTCAAAATACCATTCATTATCTTCTGATACAAAAGTCTAAAATAAATAATTTGTATCAAGTACTGACATTTTCTTAATCTCATTTAGCAATAATGTTATTTATATATTTCATTTTAAAATAAAATAAAATATGAGTCATTTAAATAATGGAAAGTTCATATCAAGAATATAGTCTAATAATTTGCATGTAATAACAAAGAACTCTTTTCTCAATGTATAAGCATATACTTTGAAGACTGTACGATCATCTTCAACAGGAATAAAGTAAACATAAAAATTAACATGTGGGTTATATTCATAATACTTCTGAATATGCCTTTTTACTTAAGAGCATTCTATGGGGAGGTGAAGGAGATCAAAAAGTAAGAGCAGTTCCTATTTATTTTAGGGAACTTAAAGATTAAAACGTTCAGTGACTTGTCAAAACTGTTCAACGATTTAGAGAGTAGAGACTAGAAAACATTACTTCTAATATAGAAAAGAATACATTACCCAGACCTATCACTGAGATAAGTAAATTGGAAAAATTAATAGGTAAATAATATCTTAAATTAAATAACAATAAAATATAATATTATTTATTAATACATATGGTTTCCTTACTTTTATATACCCTAGATTCCTTTGTATTTCTGAAAGAATGAAGTTAGCAGTTATGTATTGGGACATGATAAAGAATAAACAGGAAGGGTTATAAAAACTATGTACATATATAGGCATGTGTTAATTCATAATCTTTTGTTATATCTATGAGAGATTTGAGTAATTTTTTATTATTAAGAAAAATATAAATCTCTGTTCATCCCAGTAACACACTGATGAATGTCATCAATCTTAATGGGCCATTGAAGACCACTTACCCTTGTAAATCAATTATAGTGCAATTTAAGTATAAAATCAATTCCTCAAACTATTTAGGCTTTGCTCATATAAATATAAATGGAGTTAATTTATCATAAAGGACTAAGAATGCAGGGAACTTAAAACATGTGTTTTTAATGTCAAAATGTAGTTAAACATTTATGTATTTCCTAAAGTTTCTATAAATGTAATGCCACATTAAAAACTGAAGGTTTATGTGAAAATATATTTAAATGAGTATTTTTATAATTGTGTGTTCTGGATTTGGTTAGTTTATTATGTATTTCCATAGTTTGTTCACTGAGGAAATTTATTTTATTCATCTTCCCTAAACCAACTTATAGTCCTACTTCATCTTTACCTGCAATTACCTAGTTTGCCTTCTAAAGTGATAACTATTTAGTAAATGTTAAATAAACAACTGAATAAATGAAGAATCCAACAAAAATTGATGTTCGCACATTTACTTTATCAACACAACAAGTATAGTGTGCTTACCAATTAAGTGCTGTCCTAGGCAACAGAGATTTTATATAAATATTATCTTTCCCAAAATAATATATAAGTTTAATGGGAAAGATAGACATAACAATTAATTATATAATCTAATTGTGTGATTGTGGTGACAATGAGAGGTTATTGCTGGGTGTTAAAGGGGTGCCATGTACATAAACTGGCTTACTATTACCAGAAAGAGGTATCTTAAGAGGTAAAACAGAAGCTAAGTCTCAGGGAATGTTACTTTGGGACTCCTTTTTATAAAGAAATGTTTTAAAAATTCCACTTTGTAATGCTTGAAACTCTTAGTCTCTGTCTGCCTAATTTCATAAGAGAGAAAGAATACTAGGCACTGGTATTAGCTACTGTAGTGCTATTTATTCATGCTTTAACTTGTATCTGACACATAGAATTCTCATTTGTGAAAAAATAGTGTATTTGTCACCATTGTCTACATACAGTGTTATTTATTTCGTGGAGAATACCGAGACTGAAATTCAACACAATAAAGTAGGGTGGGGAAAATGGGCTTATTTCCACATAGTCTATACTGTATGATCTTAGGGCCAGGTGATGCCATTGAAAGCCTACTAAATATGAAGTCAAGAGAGTTTTTCTGCTAGTGAGACCATGTATGCAATATTAGCTTTTCTGATACGTCACTGCTTTCTTAGGAAAATGAAAACCCTGAACAAAATGATGTGCCCTGGCAAATTATGTAACAACTTTTGCTTAATTTCTATCATTTGGAAAAAATGGGAATGATTATAGTACCTGCTTCTTAATTTTTTTGGTGAAAACTAAATGAGATAATACATTTAATATACTTAAGACATCTAAACATCTACTAATTTTTAAATAAAGTTAGTATTATCATTAATAATTCAAAATTTAGGGTAACTAAATACCTAAAGAAAATATAAAAATATCTTTCAGTCTAAAATGCTCTATTTGTCAAAATATTTTCGGGTGACACCTTTTACTCACACTCCTTGGAATGTTTGAGTTTACATGTCCCTGCAAAGTTACTTCCTTTGTCAGCATATCTTATGGTCCAAGATCAGAGCAATACAAGACCAGTTGTGATACAAGACCAAAGAAAAGTTCCTAGGAAATAGTACTGATTATTTTTGGCAAGACCTCCTCTAGGCTTTTGAAGTTCAGTCAGCTCCAGGGTTTTCCCATGAGATAAAACAGTGTGTGAAGCAAAGCTGTATTGTAGGTACCTAGGCAGCAAAGTAGTATGAAGGACCACTTGTATAAACAAGCTACTTGTACTTCTAAGACGATAACATGGAGGGTTGGCCTCACCCTTAAAATTATAGCTAATGTATTAAGTAGAGAAAAACAAATAGAAATAGTGGAAAAAAATATATATATTAGTATTCACAGCTAACATTAATGTAAACATGAAAAACAAAGGGAAACATAGTAGATTAGAATGAGAAAATTCATTAAATTTGGTCTAACATTTTAAAAAGAAAATCAATTGCACTTGTATGCTAGCAATAAATAAAAAAGAAAATTGTGTGAAAGTTAGCACTGAGATCAATAATAAAACTGTAGTATATCTAAGATGAGTATCATGAAAGACATATAGGACCCTTGTGAAGATTATAAAATGATTTTATAGTATAATGAAATGAATAAATGCCCATAGAAATATATATGTTGGTATTTAACAAGACAATATTTTGTAAATTTTCTCCAAATTCATACATAAATTTATTTAATTCCAATTAAAATCCCAACTTAATGTTATTTTGAAATTAACAAGTTTATTTCAAAACTTTCTTGGAAAAGCAAAGGCTAATAATAACAAAGACAATTTTCAGAAAAACATAAAACTGTAGGGAAAATTAAAATGAGGCTTATTATAAAGCTATATTAAGAAAATATGACATTGGTATAGATACATATAAATAGATAAATAAAATACAGCTCAGCACAAAACATATACAGGCAGAATTATTAGGGAAAATTGGCGAATAAAAGGTGGACTATTCAAAAGTATAAACTTTTTTTTTTTAATAGAGAAAAACAAAACCAAGTCATTTCATACCATCAACAAAAACAATATCTGGAAGAAACAGTTGATTAATTTAAATGTTAAAAGAAAACCTTTTCTTTAGAGAACTGACTTCTAGCACATTTAGGTTATCTGGACCAAAGGATTTCCTTCTCAGAGATTTTGAATTGTGACCAGGCTACTTCCAGATGACTGGTGATAATAATAGTAAAATATGTGAATAAAGGGTAGAATATGTTTTTTTACACAGTTAAGGTTTTGCTATTTAATCTTTTTCTGAAACATGTTTAATATTTCATGAAAGAGAGTCTTTTGGATACTTAAACTGAAATTGCTTTTCATTTGAACTAATATGTATATATTTTTATTTTTGTATTCTTTCATTTATTATTTACATTTTATCTTCACATGCTTAATAATATAGTAGTACAGGAAAAGAAATCCATAAGAACATTAACAAGACACAAAACAATTTTGTCCTGATATTCAGTCTAGTTCTCCAAAATGAATTTGGTTCCTTTGATATAGTAATAAACTATCTGCTTAGTAATTTTCTGTTGTAGATCATGAAAATACATTTAATTTATCTATTCAAGGCCATAAATTATTCTTTCAATTATTATGGGTTTCAATGTATTTTTTTAAGTTAGATTTCTTTAAAATTGGTGTTAATAAAAATATTTCAAAATATAGTGAAAAATTTGGAAAGCATTGCACAAAAAAAATATTTTGTATTGAATCAACTTTTTATTTATTTTCTGAGTGTTATTTTTTCTAAAAATTTACATACTCTGATTAAATTACTGAATAAATTATGGAATATAACATCAGATTTGCATTTATCTTTTATTTTGTGTCCCACTGATTAAATATTGCATGTTTAATGATGTTACTGGCATTATTCATACATTTCTTTAGTAAATCACATGTAAAATACATTAAAACTAAATTTATGAAATAAATAAATCTAACCTGTGACTTACATTTTACTAAAATTTAACTCAAGATAGATTGTGGAGTACTTTCAAGAGTAAAAGAAATCAAAATAATAAAGAATGCTACTTAAAGTAAAATATCCAGCAATATTCACTAAATTTGTATAAATAACTTCAAAAGTGACAATATATTACCATTTAAAATGTGCCACTCAAAGACAACTATAAATTCATACTACGTACCCATAATTTCATTGCTCTGCTTTTACACTTCTGTTGACTTTATGAGTAATTTTTTTCAACATGAATAACAGATAGAAATTTTACTAATTATATTGCTAATATATGTGAAGCATTCTGCTACATTCTGGAGATGATATATTGAATGGATTGACAAGGGGCCAGGAAATTTATGTTTGGTAAAGATAATCAGATGATAATTTTATGGGGAGGTATCAGTGAAACTAAGACCTGAATGCTGAAAAAGAGCAAACCATGTATATAGTGTGTTATCTTTTCTCTGAATTATTTCTATTTTTGGATCTTAAGCATTTTAGTAATATCATCAGTATATTATTTTTGTGAATAATGAGTCATATAATCTTTATAAAATTATTAACGTATATCTTATAGAATCATATTATTCCATGCTATCGATATGTATTTTAGGAACATATTTTAGAATATAAACAAACTTAACTTTTGCTTTCATTCCCTTGCCATCTCAGCAAGATAATTATAAATGTTAAACATATTTACAAAGCAATATTTGAACTAAAAAATCATCAGTGAATTGAAAAACTATGGAATTATTGTCACTGGAATATTTCTTTTGCTCCTTTGAAATAAAATGTCAGAATTTTCAACTGCCTTCATTGATTAAATCATATTTGCTGCTGCTTATTACAGATTAATCTGTGATGTGAAAGGGGAGAGTACTTGAAATTATAGGTTAATACAATATAAAATATATATTGGATAAACTCACTGGAATAATTTTTCTTGAAAGAGCATAATAATTTGCCTTGTCTTCTGTCTATGTAGCATACAAAAATCACATATATAATAAAATAATTTAATTTAAATATTTTAATTATGTAAATCAAATGCTGTTATTTCAAGTCTTCTAGGATTCCATAGCTGTTAAAATCACCAATCTTACAAGAAGCTGTACTGGTAGCCACAATGATTGATCGATCTCCTTAATAATAATACACTAACAGAAGATTATGATGGCCTTACATGAAAAAATGTTATAGATTAAATTAAATATATAGTTTATTTCCTATATTAGATGAAAACCTTAAAATATAAGTTGTTAACACTTATCTGATTCAGAGAAAACCAGTACAAACATAACAAATATATTAATTAACTGATATTTAGTAATTGCTTTTTGTGTATTAAGTAAATGTTTGAAGATATAAGTTATACATTTATTGAACATTTAATATAAAAAACTTGGACTCATGATTTAGAAAAGCAAATCAAATGTGATAGGGGACATGTCATCTCAGTTTTGATTAGTCAAGGACAAAGTAGAATTTTAAAATGTTTTTGTAAAAAAGAATAATGTCAGAATAAAAATTACATAAAGTGTAACTCAATTAATATAAGAATTGATTTTTTAAAATTGAGTGTGTTTTTATTTCTCTGCTATTCCAGAGTATCATCATTTCATTATTTATGAGCAATAAAGAATAACAATACTAGTCACATTGTGGCAAATTTTATTACTTTGATTATTTTTCATATTCTAATTAGGATTCTATTGACTCAATGAATTAATGATTTTTATATCAATTAATAAAATTTTCCAGTGCAAGACAGTACAAGTATTCTAATAAACTCTTTGTTATGGAAATTTTCTAAGCTATGAGTTTCTTATATTAGATGATACCTTTTATTATATTTATCCTTAGAAAGGTATTATTAGCTTAATTGAATAAAAACACCATAAGTGTTCAGATCAAGAAAAGATAAAATTAACAGGGGCTGGAAATTACTCTCCTAATTTAAATAAACAAACCAAAATAGGTAAAATATATTAAACAACAGTTTTCAAGATACTCGATATTAAGAAATAAATGAGTTATCTCTGAGTAGCTGGAAACAAGTGATGCAAACCTTAAATTTGCTTTAAATTACTACTGTGAAAGAGTTTGCATGCCATGCTGTAGAGAGTGGGAAACCAGGCAGAACCCAGTGTATAGCCTGACCTCAGGAGAGTAAAGTTAGAGTTTGAGTACAGCAAGATGGTTAAGAGTTCGCAGGACAGAACACCAGAAAGAAAAAAGGTGCATAGGGAGAGAACTCTGGTAGTTTGCAGAGCTTCCCTGTTAAGTATTCATTTTACTGCTGATTAGCAAATGTAGGTAATTCCATTTATTTGTATCTTCTTCAATTTCTTTTTTCAATGACATAATTTTTTGAGAATAGATTTTTTTACCTATTTGGTTAATTTAATTACTAAGTATTTTATTGTTTTTTAATGCAATTATAAAATGAGTTGTTTTCTTAATTTCTCTTTCTGATACTTCATTACTGATGTATAGAAATGTAATGATTTCTGAATATTAATTTTATATCCTTCTACCTTACTGAAATGATTTATCAGTTCTAACAGTGTTTTTTGTGGAATCTGTTTTTTTTTCTATATATATGATTATGCTATCTGCAAATAATAACAGTTTTACTTCTTCCTTTGCAATTTGGATGTCTTTTATTTCTCTTTCTTGTCTAATTGCTACAGCTAGGACTTCTAATACTCTACTGAATAAAAGGTTGAAAGTGGATTTTCTTGTCTCATTCCTGATCTTGAGGAGAATGCTTTTAGCTTTTCCCTGTTGAATAGGATATGAGTTGTAGGTTTGTCATATATGGTCTTTATTATGTTGAGCTTTGTCTCCTCTCTTCCCACTTTGCTCAGCGTTTTTATCATAAACAGATGCCGGATTTTGTCAAATGCCTTTTCTGCATCTATTGATATGATCAAATGATTTTTATCCTTCATTTTATTCATGGTGTGTATCCCATTAATTGATTTGTGGATATTAAACCAACCTTGCATCCCAGGCATACATCCATTTTGGTTATGCACAGTGTAATATCTTTTTACTATATTGCTCAATTTGGTCTGCTAATATGTTGAAGATATTTGCATCTATTTTCATCAGGGCCTATAATTTTCTTTTTTTGTACTGTCTTTGTCTGATTTTAGAATTAGGGTAATGGTGGCCTCATAAAATGAGCTCGGGAGCCTTCCCTCTACTTGAATTTTTTGAAATATTTTGAGAAGTATAGGTATTAATTCTTCTTTGACTGTTTACCAAAATTTACCTGCAAAGCTATTTAGTCCAGGACTTCTCTGTGTTGGGAACCGACAGAGTCTTTGGATGGTATGTGACTTGGGAGTCATCAGGTGGAGTTAGCAGATCTCACCAGGCCAAAGCAGATTCAGAACTGACTCTATGGGGAATAGCTCAACACAGTTGCCTGCCTGCACAGGAAGAGGGCTCAACAATGGGACAATAGTGGTTATCTCTCCCACTCTCACCCTGAAACTATACAACTCCATCTTTCCTTGTATGTCACTAGAGCCTACGAAGCTGCTTTCCTCCACTGGAGCCCAGAGTGAGTACGTGGGTATTATATTTTAATTAAAAAAGGAAATAATAAACTTTAAGGGCAAAATAAAGCTGTTATAGGTATAATATTTAGATAATTTTATATGAAGATGTGATTGAACCAATAATTAAAGTTTTAGCAACACATTCCTATAAGACACATTACATAAAAACGTAATATAGAATTATAAGTTCATAAACTGGAATAACATAGTTTAAGCTGCCCAGGGGTGATTTAGTTGTCTAGAAAAGGAAGTAATTCTACAGAATGTAGTGAGAAGCCACAATGGAGAAAACGTGAGCAAATTCTTAGCTATGAGCGTTTATATCTGGCAAGGAATGGCAACTGGAATTAGGGTTATTCAAGAGATGAGCATTGTTAAAATTCAGGTAAGAAGAAGTGGTTATCAAGTTTAGGTAGTGGTAGCAAAAAGGGAAAAAGAATGCATCCACATCCAAGAGACATTATGGAAAATAAAATATGTATAGTCAACATGGACAAATATTTCAAGGAGTGTTTAAAATAATATTTCACACAAAACACTTTTAAAATTTATGGAACAACAATAAGATTATAAGCATTTTTAAATGTTTATATCTTTGCAGACTTAGCTAAAAGATTTCTTGGAAATTTTATTTTCTGTCAGGTTAATAAGGAGACTAATGGGAAGAAAGATGAGTTTTTGTAAATTCTAAAACATTTGCTAATTTGTAACAAAACATTTTCAGTTCCTCTCTAAACTA
The DNA here is from genome assembly GCA_028627145.1 of Eidolon dupreanum. NCBI lineage: Eukaryota > Metazoa > Chordata > Mammalia > Chiroptera > Pteropodidae > Eidolon > Eidolon dupreanum. Next base: position 132,610,019 of record CM053502.1, on the reverse strand, counting down.
AAGACTGTTGCAGATTTTCTTTTTATCAAGATGAATTACTAATGTTGAAATTTATGAAAACTTGGGTAGATTCTTAAATATCATGATCTACAGAACTCTCGTGGAATTAAAATTTAAAGTAAATTTTAATCCAATGAAAAATGACAGTAGGTTTTTAATGTGAATAGGAAACCTGCCTTTGAAATATATATGGAAATTCAATTGTTAAGACTAGCTAATAATTTAAAGTAAAATACAAGGTTCAGGATACCGAGATAGTAAAACTTAATATAAAACACAAGAATTAGGAGTATGTGTTCGAAGTGTATTTTAACTTAAGTTGAAATTTTCAGTTATTTTGAAAATATATTTATGTTCAATGTATCTACTGCTTTATAATGCTTAATACATGAAGGTTCACAGCACTACTATCCTAATCGTCTTCAATATTAGAAACAATCTTGTGGGTTTTTTTTTTTTGATATTGTTAGTTATCAGTTTTACCTAGAGCACAGAATTTCTGTAAGTTGGTCAGTTTTTTTTGCTGTGTGTGCTAATGCTAGACATAATACACTTTGAAAATATATAAAATGGAAAAAATGTACATTTAAAGAATAATGTTATGTCTTTTCTCATACTTCAATAAAATAGCAAAATATTGGCTCTATTTAATCTACTGATATTTTAAAAAGCTTTATAATTACTGTGACTCAATTTGATGAACTCTACTTTACCTTTTCTAATATATTAAGAAATGGTATTGTTCATTTAAAGCTTATTAAACTATGGCTCATGTTATGTCTTCCTATCCTGGAATGTCAGCTCACATACATTATTCACATGAAGCAGAGTGAACTTTAAATAGTGAGATTATACTGAAGGGAAATGAGAAAGCCATCGTTCCCAATTTTACCTCATACTGTTATTAAAGGTTACATAGGCAATGGTCTTTCTTTTTCTACTTTTTTTTTTTTAGCTTTATCTCCTTTCTTTTTCTTTTCTGACTATCTTATTCCTTTTCATCTCCCATAACATCCACATATTCTGTTTGTATTCAAAGGCATTATGTGAAAAACAGGTTGAGGTATTTTAAATGATTTACCATCTTCAAGTTGTGAGGTAGACATTTAAATAACTTCTGAAGAATAAGATGTTGTATGCCATATTACTTCCTTCTATTCTTTTTGTAAAATACATTCAATATAATTTAAGTCATTGAATGTGAACATATTTGCTTAAAGAATTTGAACACCAAGTTTCAGGATAATATAAATTAAATTGTTAAACAACGATAATTGGAATGAAAATGCCAAATATATTTTGCTAATCAGTAAACTACACAATATCAGACAGTATTTCCTGAGAATCATATGCTTATTTATCAACAAAATGTTTTCATAAAAGCACTTGCATATTAGATGACTGATATATGCTTAAACATCACAGGGAATTTATAAAAGCTTCCCTTATTATTTTAACATCAGTTTAAGATTTCTGAAGAAATAGTTAAACTAAAAGGTACAAAATGAAATATTCTATTTTACTGCTATTTTAAGTATTATTAAGTATAATAATTATTAAGTATAATAATAAATGTTAACAGTAATTACTACCTTTATTTGTACTCAATATGTTTTTAATATGTTCTTAATATATTTTTAATGTATTTCATGGCTGGAAATTATGAGGAAAATTAGAAGAAGAAAAAAAGTTTCAAAGTTCAACCATTGATATGTTCTTGAGCGTCTTTCTATGCATACCAGTAAGGCAGTGAGTTTTAATGGAAAGAACAAAGGCTCTGGGGTATAACATTTGTTTTATTTTCTCATTTGTTTTTTGTATGAGTAAAGGCAAATTATTAACAATCCTAAAATTCAGTTTCATAATTGGCATAAAGAGAAAATAAAAGCAAACATATACATTTTTTTTTTTCTCAGAGATAATAAATGTAGCCAAGAGGATCCCGAGGAGACATGATGATTAAAGATAGTGTGGTATCCTGGATGGGATACTGGAACAGAAAAATGATATTAGGTAAAAAAATAAGGAAATCTGAAAAAAAAAGAGACAAACTTTAGCTAATAATAATATGAAAAAATGCAATTCTTAAAACTGGTAAGCTCAAAAGAGAATATTAATAAAACTCAAAAATAAAGAAAATGTCGTTTATTGAAAATGTTGAAAAGATAATATTCATGGACAATTCATTCCAGAGATTCCATTATATACCTAATAACAATTTTAGAAAACAAAACAAAAAAAGTGGAGATTGAGAAATACATCAACAAAGAAATAGATGAGAATCACATTAGAAAATCTAAAGTCTTCATATGTAACAGGGGGGCCATGTGGTCAAAAATGAATGTAAAGAAAAATCTACACATAGACACAATTTAATGATAAAGCAAAAATCACATAATTTTCATAAGGAAAAGATAAAAGACCGTCTCTAAAGAAATCAGTTGTATTGGCATCAGACATCTCAACAATAAAATCTGAGGCAATACAAAAATACCTTCAAAATACTGGTTAAAAATAATAACAATAAAATGCAAAAAATTACACTTTCAAATTACTAATTTAATATGTAAATAGTATTTATGTAAGCAATAAGTTGTAACATTGCTAAAACAAAATTTAAATTATAAAAATAATTAAATTCATAGTTTATGGTTTTTAATTAACACAAGTAGAGCTACAAATTGATAAGAGAGGTAGCACATGGTTACGAATTCTCAGGGTTTCTTTTTTTTTTTCTCATTTGGCTCAGGGTTGAAGTAAATTTATTTGCATTTTTGGGTGGGGTTGAGAGGAATGAGAATAACACAATTTCTATTTACCATTGTTTGGAAGACATAGTTTATTGCTGCTCCAGCTTTCTAGGAAAGACTGCTACATGATTCCACACTCTAGATCCTGGACCTTGACTTCAGCCCATTTTACCTCATGGAGCCTCAAAATTAAAACTCAAACTTAACTGTATAAACATAGGCCTTCCAGATAAAAGTGGCTTCAGTAATTATGTGTAATTATTACTGTTCCAGGCTCCTGCTTTTTATTTATTTGACTTCGTAGACCTTCATATTTTTCTGGTTATTTGATACACTTGAGAATTTAAAAATAAAATACTTAGCATTTTTACTTGGTTGTTGTGGAAAGGTTGCTTTAAATAACTCAGCTCTATTTCAGAAATTAAGTAATATACAAAGTAAAATAGTTATTTTCAAATGTTGAATTTGTAATACTATTGGGGAATTAGAGATGGATGTATCTGGTATATTGAAACCTAGCTTCACTTCTCTCCATCTGATCCCCATTATTATATTTATATTTTCTAAACTTATGGGAAATGGGGAGCATAACCACATGGTCCAAATAGTATTTTAGGAATTATAATTCTTGTATGGGATGCTTAGAAGCTCAAAGTCTTGGTTTTTAGACATTTTATTTTATATTTGAATGCTTTTTTTTTTTTTTTCTAGGTGAGGCAACTCTTGGTCAACCTCACAGAATGCAAGGACCTTGTTAGCTTATAATCCCTTATTTTTTGTTTTTTATGCCTACAGCACCTGGTCTTCCTAGGTGCTCTCATCCAAGTACTAACAAGGCTCGACCCTGCTTAGCTTCCGAGATTGGATTGGATCGGGCTTGTTTAGGGTGGCATGGCTGTAGACCATATTTGAATGCTTCTGTAGAGCAAGATATATTTCTTCAGTTGACTTCAAAATAAAGCTTCAAAAGTTTTCCCTTCTCTTGCAAAAACAAATACCAAACACCTAGACAGGCTAAGAAGTATTATCCTTATTTTGAGAAAATATTTTAAAATATATAATGATAAATTTAGAGGCAGCGATATAAATAAATTTAGAGGTAGTACAAAAGGAAATGGAGAGAGTTCTATTTTTTTGGGTCCTCTGTATATAAATAATGTCCAAGATAAATTTCTCTCTATAGAATCAAGAGGAAGTAAGAAGTTTGAAGATAGAGATGAACTTAGAGCAATAACTGAGGAAAATGGGAGAGTTAATATGGAGGTACAAAAAAATATAGGCAACATGTAGGGTCAAGTTAGCATATAGACCACAGAATAGTAGTGAATCCAATACATAAATTTCTGATTTTTTTTCCCCAGCAGTTTGAGAAAAAGGCTGAGATTTATACTGGTTAGATTATTTGTGGTTGTAGTTTTGCAGAGCATGTGTGATGAAAAGATAAGATGGAAAGGCATTTCAGGTAAAGGAGAAAGAGTAAATAATGTAATGGCTCATATAATTATGTCAGTCACTAGTGAAAGAAAATTAGACCAGATTTATAATCTGTCTATTGTAAATATAGACCGATCATAGTGATTTGGGGACTGGTGAGTTGGTGAGTTTTTATATTATATTTTATTAAAAAAATGAAAGCACACATAAATATCCAATTAAGTCATGAGGCAATGATGCACATTATTGAGTTGAATTAGTAATTACTAATTATCAAAGTTTTAACTTTTATTTTTTTTGTTTCTCTAAATTTAGATTGTATGTAGTTTATTGTCACTTAAATTTTAAAGCAAAGTATTCTCATCAGGTTCTCCACTTGATTATTATTAGCACTTTGGAATTAAGTTAAATACGAAGAAAAATATTCTCATTGGTCACATTACTAACTCTTTTTCATGCTATAAAATATATATTTGACCTGAGTATACAGTTACTGAGAGCATGATTTTGTTCAGTAATTTTGCATGTACTTTTGCTTCAAAAGTAGATGTAAGGGATGAATTGGTATTCTTAAGTGTGAAACTCCTTCTAGCATAATTTAATTCTAAAATTTTGAACATCCTTTGGACTAATTTTGTCATTATATCACATAAGTACTAATTGAAGAAACTCAGATTTAGTCTTGTTGTTTCCAGATGAAATATAATTTAAATTCCAAGAACTGCAGACTGTCATTGCTTCTTATGTTAAATTAAATTGCTAGAAAATTATACTGATATGTTTTAAAGTAATGAACTTTACAACTAAAAACTTTCTCTGAAACTTTTAAGGAGTAATCATTAGCATAAAGCAACTCTTAAGAGCCTGGTTGCATTAGAAATTGCACTAGAACACAGAGAGAAATAATGGTATAAATTTTGACCTTCGCTCCCTAAGAGCCTTCAAAATTAAGTCCTACTGTAGACCTATGTCGGGAAATATAGAAAAGAGAAAAATATATTAAAGCAAAATATAATTGCAACAAAATACTTAAAAACACACATGTATAATTCATTCGAGCCTCCTTTTACAATGGTACTTCTATTTACTTCTTTTCTTCCCTAATTCTCATGCTTCTATGACCATCTGAAACACCCTTTGAAAAATGTTACTTCTTCCTAATGAAACTGTTAGGGAGCTGAATCAATGCTGTATTTACAAATTAGATTGCCTTAGGGAGTTATCTAGGGATTTGGCTATTTTTGTATTTCACTTACTACCTTACAGCAGTTCATTTTAGAAGTAATTAGATAGGGCCGTGAGCCAGTAATAACATCAGGCATTATGAATAAAAAGACAATGGAGTATTCCGAGATGCCTTTGAAGTTGACTTGATATAAAGATGACAATGATAATAAATCTAAAAATAAAGAATATTGTCTTCTAAGTCTTTTCCTTGTGACTCCAGCTGGAATTATTATTGACAGTTTAGTTTTCTGTTGTATTAAGGAATTGTTTAACGAAACAGACTTTTAACTACAATTGAATGTGATATACAGTATGCACTTTTCTAGAAATATAATCTACATCAAGAGCAAACTTTTATGATCATTTTAACCATCATCTCCAAAAATCAGTGAGGTATGTTTATGTAGAGTATATAAGAAAGTCTAAAAATAATATTTTATTTAAATTCAGTATAACATATAATTACTTTCCATATCACACATGAATGATCCTATTAATCTAGATTAAAAGACTTTTACATAATGGTTTCTTCCTAGAAAATAAAATAGCATGAAAATACTGCTTACAAACTATGCAAATATTAACAAAATTATGATTAATTTGAAGGAATTATAACTCTGCCATATTATAATAACACTATTAAAATTAAACATTATAAATTAGCATAATTGGATTAAATTTATTTTAAATTTTAATTCCACAACCATTCTGTAGATTTATGATGTTTTAGGATCTACTCAAGTTTTCATAAATTTCAACATTAGTAATTCATCTTGATAAAAAGAAAATCTGCAACAGTCTTTAGTTTAGAGAGGAACTGAAAATGTTTTGTTACAAATTAGCAAATGTTTTAGAATTTACAAAAACTCATCTTTCTTCCCATTAGTCTCCTTATTAACCTGACAGAAAATAAAATTTCCAAGAAATCTTTTAGCTAAGTCTGCAAAGATATAAACATTTAAAAATGCTTATAATCTTATTGTTGTTCCATAAATTTTAAAAGTGTTTTGTGTGAAATATTATTTTAAACACTCCTTGAAATATTTGTCCATGTTGACTATACATATTTTATTTTCCATAATGTCTCTTGGATGTGGATGCATTCTTTTTCCCTTTTTGCTACCACTACCTAAACTTGATAACCACTTCTTCTTACCTGAATTTTAACAATGCTCATCTCTTGAATAACCCTAATTCCAGTTGCCATTCCTTGCCAGATATAAACGCTCATAGCTAAGAATTTGCTCACGTTTTCTCCATTGTGGCTTCTCACTACATTCTGTAGAATTACTTCCCTTTCTAGACAACTAAATCACCCCTGGGCAGCTTAAACTATGTTATTCCAGTTTGTGAACTTATAATTCTATATTACGTTTTTATGTAATGTGTCTTATAGGAATGTGTTGCTAAAACTTTAATTATTGGTTCGATCACATCTTCATATAAAATTATCTAAATATTATACCTATAACAGCTTTATTTTGCCCCTAAAGGTTATTATTTTCTTTTTAAATTAAAATATGATATAATATTAAAAATTCTGTTAATCGAGCTCTTTTTTACATTTCTAGTTGATGCAATTTTGTATTAAACATTTTTAATATGTTAGACAATTACAGAAGTAAAACAAGCATATTACCAAATTTTTATAATAAAACTATTAAATCTATAAACCTATAATGCATTACTTTTCATATATTTCCATTTTTTTTAGTGGACTTTCTATGTAATTACCTTTACCTGTTAGTATAACATATTTTGTAGACAATAATTGGGGAAAATGAGAGCATTAGTAAGAACACACAAAAAAAATTACATCACCTATAAATATATTTTGAATTTTCTACAAAATGTTATATTTACAAGTAATGGTAACATTTATGGGTAATATTTATAGATTATATATATATGTATATATACATGTGTGTGTGTGTGTGTGTGTGTGTGTGTGTGTGTGTGTGTATATATATATATATATATATATATATATAATTTCATTGAGGTAACCCAACCACAATAAATTGCAACTAAAGTATAAAAATGGATCAGTTTTGACACAGTATAACTCCTAAATATAGTCTGGGTCTTTTAGATCTTTCAGGTTTGCCGGAGCCAGCCGGGCAGAGTCGAACAGTCCTGAGTGGGGGAGCTAGGGTTAGGAAAAAAAGACAGAGAAGAGAGAAAGATCTCGGGAGGGCATACAGTCAAAGCTGCAGCCTCGAGTTTATTTAGCACCCTATACTTATACAGCTTGAGTACGTGACAAACTGCTCGTAACAAAGTAACAAACTGCTCAAAACAAAACCACAAGTATCCAGAAACAATAGCTGCG
>CM053502.1:132558106-132602176 GCA_028627145.1 Eidolon dupreanum | reverse complement strand
AGCTCCCAACACAGGTTTAATCCTATGTACTGGTGATTCATGGAATTGGTGGCAAAGTGTGAGAGAAGGAAAGCATTCTAATCTTATAATTAAACATCAGTCTTTTAATGATGATGAGTTCATTGGCTGTGCCCTTCATAAATGTTTCTTAGCACTTTTTTCTTCTGTTTGGTTGGTTTTGTTTTACTTTTTCTTTCCTTCAGTGAAACAAGAAGTCCAGAGTAGGCTAGAGTTGGCAATTAGCCATAGATATGTAAGGCTCTGTCAAAGTAGTTTTCCTTGAGAACAAGTCTTTGTTATAAAAAATATTCTGGGATGCAGTTCTATAGTGTAGTGGTTAGCACGTCTGCTTTACACGCAGAAGGTCCTGGGTTTGTGCCCCAGTGGAGCCACAGTCCATGGTCTATAGCCATGCCATACTGAACAAGCCCAATGTCTTATCTTGGAAGTTAAGCAGGGTCAGGCCTGGTTAGTACTTGGATAGGAGATGACCTAGGAAGACCAGGTGCTGTAGGCATAAATAATAAAAAAAATAAAAATAAGTGTTCTGGGCATATTTCTAAATGTTCCTTATTTCATATATAAAGGTATTTTGGGGGGGGGGGGTCTTTACCTTGAGAATCTGTTTTGGTTCTTGGAAATAAAAGCTATAAAAGTGGGTCCTTCCTAAAACTGGGCCTCCAAGAAATGTTTTCTTAACAAGCTAGTCCATCTACATCCTCCAGCGATCCATCAACATTTGTATATAAGTGTTCCTGGCAGTTTATATCCCTAGTGGCCACTGTTTCAGATGAACTGTTCTTGTTTAAAATTCTCTGTATTTGCCTGTCTTTCTAGATTTTTAGATGGTAGTTTACCCTGCAGTGTCAATTCTCCTATGAATCTAAGACATGTTATTGTCTTTCAGTGTGTTCAGCTTTTTTATTGTTGTGATTATAAAAATGATAACCTTTAGGTCCTTTAAATATCAGAACTGGAACTGGAAATCTAGATATTGTACTTTTTAGTTCTTAAATTTTCAATTTTTTTGTTTTGTAGAGTTTCTGTTTCTATTATTAGAATTCTTGTCATTTTATTTATTTTGAATGCATTTTTCTTTACTTCATGCAGCATCATTATTGTAGTTTCTTTCATGTCTCCTTCTGAGAGTTCAAAAGTCTCTGCCACCTGGAAGTTGACATCTGTTGATTATCTTTTCACTTGAGAATGGGTCATATTTTCTGGGCACTTTGTATGGCAAGTAATTAACTGTTTCCTAAATATTTTGAGTGATATGTTATGTATACATTGATTACTCTTTCAATTCCCTGGAAAAGTTATTGTTGTTGTAAACAATAAACTCAGTTTGGTTTAGAACATAACTTTCTCTTGCTGTTAATTAAGTCTTCTAATCATTTTCTATTCTGGTTTGTTTTTTTTCCCATAAAAATATAATTTAAAGGTTAGTCTGAGATTTATGCATGTGTTCATATCTTTTTTCTGTTCTCTGAAACTTTCCTACATTGAATTTAAAATTGGCCTTCTTCAGCTCTTTTTCTCCCAGGTTTTACCCGCATTCTACAGTGTACAGTGGCCAATTTCCCCAGTTCCTTTGGCTAGAAAAATGTTAGGTCTGTTGAGGTTTAGGTGCACCATTAAAGCAAAAATGCTTAGAAAATAAAATGAGAAACTTAATCACAGACTATTGCTTCTCTAGATTTTGATTCTCATCTAAAACTTACTTTTTAAAGATGTCTTTTTAAAAAACTTTTTAATAAGTAGTTTATTTGTTGTCCATATATTTATTTTTTTATTTGTAATAAGGGAAATGATATGCTATATAGATTTATGTCATCCTCATGGACTTCAAGCCAATATATTTTGTATTGAAACTTGATGAATATTCAGATAGAGTTAATTGCTATTTCATTTGCATATATGTGATTTAAAATGAGAATGAAATAAAGAAGCGTTGCCTTTTCAACTAGTTCTGGATTTCATAAAAGTAAGATTTCATAGTAAACAAATAAATTTGGAGTTCACATTTTATGTAAGATTATGTTTTTATGACCATGTATTTAATCAGATTAAGGAGCTTGCATCATAATATAATCAATACACTATTATAGTACTTCCTCCAACAAAAATATCTTTATATGTATATATGTATGTATATATGTGTATATATGTTTATGTATATGTATATGTATATATATGAATTATCATTTGACCTAATTTCTGTCAATTCAAATCTATTGTTAAGTTCTTCCAGTGAATTTTTCAGATCAGTTATTTTTCTTTTCAACTCTTTAAATTTCACTTGATTTTAAAAATTATTTCTACCTCTTTATTGATATTTTAAATTTGACATATTGTCATCAGGCCTTCCTTTACTTCTTTAAACTTAGTTTCTTTTGGTTCTTTGAACATTCTTATAACAACTATTTAAAAATTTTTATCTATTAAACCTGACTTCTTGTTGCTCTTCTGGTTAGTTTCTGTTCTCAGATATTTCCAGTTTATTGGTCATACTGTCCTGCTTCAGCAATTCAACAATTCCCTGAGGCACAATTGCTTCAGAGACTAATCCAACAAATGTAAGCTCCTTTGATGTGGTAGATTCTGTGGTCAGTATTAGGGATTTTTCTGCCCCCAGAAGTATTCTTCAGAGCTTTGTCTCTATATCTCTCTGGCAAACTAATTAGACTACAGGTTAGTTTATATCTCCAATGAATCTATCAATCTCTGCTCAACTGGCTTTCACCACAACTTTCACTGTTCTGGAGAGGGTCCTTAGTTCTTCTGAGAGATATTTGGAGCACTCTTATCTGTTTACCACAAAGACACACCCTTGAGCAAAATCTTTGAACCAGGGCCCTAGCACTGTGGGAGGAGACAGTACAATTATATACTTCTCCCTGAGTGAAAACTCTGCTTTAGGCCTAAGCATTTAGCAAAGAAGGGGAAGAAGTCTGAGGTCTTTTGGTTTGCATCTCTGGGTGTGTACCTCTTTCTTCAAGAACTAAGACAAAGGCAATTAGGGCACAAATATTGTCCGTAGTGCTGAACCCATGGTAAAGCCATTGCTCTGTGAGTGGGAGGCAGGCAGAAGAAAGAAGTCTTGATCTCTCAACTACATTTACCCAGAATTTAGTCTCAGCAATAGGTAGAGAAAGAAGATAGCTTCTGACAGGAGATAGCTTGGGGGAGAGAGAGCCTTATGTTCCTGTACGTAACTGCAGTGAAGTTTTCTTTTTTTTTCTTTTTCTTTTTTAGATTATTTTGAATAAATTTTTCTTTGTTCTATGTCCTGAGGGCCATTTTCAGAGACTTTAAATGTTTTTTATTATTGTAATTTTCACCAGTTTCACTGGAAATTCTGTCCACAGAACTCCTCACACTCACAGAGGGAATGGGATTCTTAGAAACTCATTTTTAATTGTATTCTGCCAAAAAATTGGTCCACAACATACAAAAAAATAATAATAAATAAATAATGCTGGTGCTTCACCACAAATACTTTGTGAGGCATTGCATATGAGAGTTGTTTAATCCTTAAATAACTTTTAAATTTTGTCTGAAGGCAAAATTTTTTTTGAGATGCAGGACTGAATTGGCTACATCAATCACAAAAAGGTCAAGTGAATTAAATAAACTTTTACTTTTAAAAGTGTTTTCAGTCAAAATTCCTGAAAAATCTACTTATAAAACAATATAATTGTAATAAGTCATTTTCAATTATTAAAAGGAGAGAAAGAAAAAGCACCTGACATGACAGAGAATCTCAGTTTTTGTGTTGGTTTTATCCCTACCAATATGAACTTGGGGGAAAAAATTACATGTTTGTTCATTTCATTAATTTGTAAAATGAGAGGATGGAACACTCTTAGAGGCTAGCATTGGGCTCTCCTTATGTGACTACTATTTACTATACTAAATACAGAAACCATCTTTCTCCTGGTGGATTGTATGTCCCTTGTATGAGTATGTAGTGGTGTTCTGTGAATACATCTAGAATAGTACTTACTCCATTACGTCAAAATTATTTGTTCACTTGACTCTTTATACCACAAGCGCTAATCTTATGAAAGGAGAGATTATGTTTTGTGAGGATCTAAAAGAATATCATTCATGCAATATATTCAACTTAAAGATTTTAAAATTAAAAATTAACTGAATTGAAATTTTACTAACTATAGTCACATTTTCTGAAGTGTACTCCTTATTGTAATTTATTTTAGAAATATTTCTACTGACTATAATTTGTCTTTTTAATTTTTTAAAGAATCAAATAACTTTAAACTTTGCTCTTTTCTTTTAGCTACTCTCTCTTTCAGTTTTTCATAAGACATGAAGCTAGGCTTATTTTATTAAGAATTACTATTTAACTATGCTGTGTATAGAGGCTGTATTTATCAAACTTTCAGGTAAAAAGTTAGAACAAATACTCAGATTTCAAAGGAACGAGCCAGAGTTTATTCAGCTAAGACCCCATGCAAAAAGATTTCATTAGGAGGTCACTTATGTTGTATGATCTCAGCGATGCAGAGATTAAATTTTGCTGCTCAGGAAACTGAATTTAGATAGTAAACTCTGTTGATCAGGCAGTGTTTTACTGATTTTCACTAACCAAACTTAAAAGAGACTTATATATACAGAACTTTATTTTATTAAATTATATTGCATTCAATAAACTAATATGCAAAAATGTACTGGCATGTATGGTAATTTGTAGCACATTATTTTAAATGTCTAGGAAAAATATATTTATACTTTGATAGAAAGTATATTAATTTTTTGTGTTGGATTAGGTAAACAACTATTTTCTAGGCATATTTCATCCCTTTTCACATTATTTTGTCTCACAGATTTCATAGAGTTGGAGCAGCAGTCATATATTAAGATCACAGCCATGTGTTTATTTGCATAAAAGGACACATCAGTTCTCCTATGTTAACCGCCAAAGCATTTTCATATTTTCCTAGTTAACAACGAAAACTATCTCCTCAGGTTCTGCACAGAAATTTTAGACCTCTAATACTTCAGTGATCATTTCTTATTTAAAGTTAAAATTTATATTACTGAAACAGTGTTTGAAAGATAGTTTAAATTTTAACTTATGTGTTTATAATTTCACAATTGAAAACTGAGAGCTATGAATTACTCTTCTTTGTGGGACTGATTTAATGGAAGTATACTTGGAAATTATATAGTAACTGACAATTACATGAATAAAGTATACTGTTTTTATAGTAGATGTGCTACCACGAACATGGTTCTTTATTATGCTGATGAGGTACTGAAAAGAATTGTTCTTTTTTAATAAAAGCACAACTTTCTTCTGAGCACTCCTTGTTTTTGTTTATCCTATTGACTGAGAATCTCGTATTTGATTATGTTTTATTATGTCTTTAGGGTGCAGCCAAATTTGTGGCACACTTCTTTCTAACCATTATATATCTACAAATATATATATGTGTGAGTATATATATGTATATTTATACACATACATGTTTAAGTATTTTGTATGACTATTTTTTAAAATTTCCCCACATCATATTTATTATTTAATTTATTTTAACATATTCATTTTACAAATAATAATTAGATTGAGGTTATTAGAATTTTACCGAAAGTATAATATTGCTTCAAAAGTTTAGACACTTACCATTCCTGGAAATTCAAAGTTATGCTCAGAAGATTGCTTGCAGGAGAATAAGAGCAAAAGAAGGCAACCACTGAGGGGAGTCTAAATGCGACTCCACATAGTCTCACTGATCAACAAGTTGCTATGGGGAAGGAAGAAAATGTTCATTATTCAGTTAGCTTGATAAGGAGGCACTTTGGCATTGTCAAACTGACTGGGTTTGGAGTCTGGCTTAAACAATCAGTAGCTGTGAAATGGTTAGCAAGTTACCCAACCTTCCTGTATCTCAGTTTTTAATTCTATAAGATTAGAATAGTAACAAGACCATGACCTACCTCATAAGGTTTTCATGAGGATTAAATGTGACTACAACTACTACTACTACTACTACTACTACTACTACACACACACACACACACACACACACACTCAAAATATGGACTAATGCTTGGTGTGAGGTAAGTGCTAAAATCATGTTAGCTTTTAATATTGTTGATTAAAAGATGTGTAAAGTAATTAGGAAACCATATACTTTGGCAGCATAATGTTGTACACCTGAAACTGATATAATATTGTATGCCAAATGTAATTAAAAAATTTAAAAAATTCCTGCTGAATTTGTGGTGTAAAAATATACACAAATGATGTCCTAAGATAAAGGGGAATATTCTGAATATGTAAAATAATCATATAAATTCAACCTAAATAAAAAGTTGAACAAAAAACAACTCTTTTCATACCATTTTACATTAGCAAATCTATAACAGACATACTATATACTACTATATTTTAAAATTAGTAAAAAAAAAATGGGAATTTTTAATATTAACCTGAGAATCTTATCTCTAAGCTGCACACTTGCTTCCTGTTTTTTTTTTTTTTATAAATTCTATTTGTGAATCTTTAAGTGAATAGTTCAAGTCTTGTTATTAATTTTGTTTCAGTTATCTTTGAACAAGAGGCAACATACTATGGCATCGCATAAAATATGCCATATAAAATAGTTTTTTTTATTTTATGTTAAAATAATTATTAAATCAGTTGGTTTTGGTTTATGATGTATTTTTCTTCCAAGTGTTGATTAGAAAAATTTTATAATGGTTGCAGCATTAGCACATAGTAATAGTCACAGTGACGGCTTATGACCACATGATTTGATTCGCAGCATGTTAATGATTCCTTAAAGAAATGCAAACCAATTTAAATATAATATGGAAACTACTTATCATAAAAACCAGTGGTGAAAACTCCATGAAGTTTAATCCTCTTCTAATTTTATGAGTTTTATGCTGTAATTTTTAAGAGACTTCATTAGATTTAGGGGGAAAAAAAAGTCTTACTGAAATAAAGATAATGATTTATGTTGAATAATTGCCTTTCCTCCAAATAAGTCATGGTAATTGAAAATTGTGACTTTAGGGGTTAAGTTTAACTATCTTTAAAATGATCTTTTATTGTTGACTAACCATTCAAATGAGCTCTGATTTGAAACTGTCATCTTTTTATATGCCTTTGAAAATATTGCTAGTTGCCTTGTATCCACATCCCTAGTTTAATATTTGTGTCCATAATTTGACTGTTAGAATAAAGTACAGGCTCAAACTGATCTTTTCGAGGCATTTCTGAGTGGCAAAAGAGGCTATCACATCTTTTTGTGTCTGATTAACATCTCTAGACTGTAGGAAGGCATTATTATTCCAAATATCTGAAAATTAAGCCAACATTGTCAATCTCCTTTTTCAGGTGAAAGTACCTTTATTAGATGTTTAAAAATTGGGTAGGAGATTGAGGAGATGCCAGTTTAAGGAATGGTTCAGGCTGGCTGTGCATTCTGAGGCACTGCTGCTTTTGCTAAAGGAGCCATACTCCACTCTGGAGGTTCCTCTTCATGAAAGGGCTGACAGCTGGCTCAGTTCTGCTTGGTCACATAGCTGCCCAGGAGCTCAGCTGTCTGTTTCTGGGGATGTGGTCAGCAAGAGGACTGATGAGATTTCATTTAATCAAATTTCACACAAGCCAGTAAGTTTGATTCTTTAGCTCCTACGCAAAATCTTGCCAAGTCCACTTTATGTAAGCCCTGAGCTGTGAACTTGAAAAGCTGCTGCAGCTTTCTCAGGCAAAGGCTTTTGAGTGGTAAAGCCTTATAGATAGGACACCTTTTGCTATTCATTTTTCAAACACTAGAGAACATATGAGAAGTGGCAAGGGGCAAGTGTAATGTATATTTCCAATAAATCAAGATCCTTCTTATCACAGGCAAAAGGTATCAAGAAGACAGTGCAGGTAAGCTGCCTGAAATGAGATGGTCATCTCCTTATCTTACCTTTATGTCAAGTGAAAGCCAGCTGATTCTCTGGATATAAGAATCTTCTTTTCACAGTGAAGTCTACAACTGAAGGCCGAGTTGTGGATGTTTTTTTTTTTTTTCTTTCTCCTTCTGGAATCCTGCATTCTCTATAGTTGCAAAATTTTCCAATATCAGTTTTTTTGTTTCCCTGGCCAGAAAGATTATTTTTTACTACTGGCATCACCATCTGGTCTCATGTGCCCTATAAATGACATGCAGGCAAGGCTTAAAGCTGCAAAAATGAGAACTCACTTGATACAGCTCTCTATCTCCCATCCTTTGAGTGTGTTCTCCTTACCAGAGCCTTTTAGTTACTGTTCACTCTCCTGTGACTACAGGTACTCGCTTTTAGCTCTGTGTTCAGATTTTATGGTTGTTTTAGAAGATAATTACCCAGTAGGATCTTACTCCACTGTAACTAGAAGTCATAATGTAGAATTCAGAAGTTAGTAATCCAATTTTTAATGAGGTACTAATCATTATGCTCTTGCCTCTAATTCCCAAACCCATCATTTTATGTGTTACCTAGAGTTATTGAGGCTGAGCCTCTGAAAACTACAGTTCTCTTTTGTCAGTTGACCTATTTGGTTTAACAAATCAGAATCAGTAGAGGGAAAGTGGACAGTGTGAGTAGGGGAAGAAGAGACTTTATTCTATTTGTTGGTGTTACAGTGGTCTCTCCTTATTCACAGGTATACATTCCAGGACTTCTCAGTGGATGCCTGAAACTATAAATGGTACCAGACTCTACATATACTATTTTTTTTTCCTATACATACACTGTATGGCTCCTCTTTGGCATATTCAAATTGCCAACATTACTACTCTTACACTTTGGGGCCATTATTAAGTGAAATAAGGGTTACTTGAACCAAGTACTGTGGTACCATGATAGTCAGTCTGATAACCTAGATAGCAACTGAGTAATTAACAGGTAGGAATGATACACAGCATGGATACACTAGACTGAGGGATGATTCACAACCCAGGTGGGACCTGATGGCCTGAGATTTCATCAAACTACTTCAGAACATCATGGAATTTAAAAGTTATTGTTTATTCCTGGAATTTTCCATTTAACATTTTTACTGCGATTGACTGTAGATAACTAAAATGGGAAAACAAAACTGCGGATGAGGGGGTGGCTACTATACTGCAAGAACATGTTAGTATTGTTTGAGTAATGCATATATGATTTATTCTGTTCATTCAAGTTCTTACCTTCCTTTGGCACTCATAGAATTGATTTTCTCATGCCCCTTCAGAGATTTCTACAACAATTAATTAGAAACCCTTTCTAAGATTTCTGCATCCTAGCAGCATTTGACATTGATACATTATAAAAGCTACTAAAATACCAGCACAATATCATCATGAGAGGTTGGAGCCCCAGATCCCAGGACCTTTCCTTCCTTCAAGATTCCAGATCTTAACAACCCCCAAATCCTTCTTTTTTTTCTCTACAGTGTCAGAGGTGGTAGGTGCTTCTGCAGATATTATTTTGGTGTTGGGCTATTCACTCTTTTCCAATTGTTTAATTTTTTGATGATAGTTCAACAAATTTATTGTATTAAAATCTCTATTTTAAAATAGTGATTTTCAAATACATATAAGATATTAAATACTTTCTGCTCATCTGGATTATTCAATATTATGTCTTCAGTGTGTAAGGCATCAAGATCTTTGCAGACCAGAATTTCAGAGAGCAATAAAATTGGCATAGACCTTAGACTAAATTAAAAAAAAAAAAAAAGAAAAGAAAAAAAAAAACTTATTGGATACATCAGGTAAAAATAAATTACTTCTGGTGGTTACTGAAAATTGATCTATAGAAACAATACCAACAACAAATACTGTTTTCCAGATAAGTAGCTTTCTATAAATTGACATGAACTCTGTTTCTTTGCTGCAATAAAGATACGATATAGGGGAAAAAAGCTTCAGTTACATTTAGTTTATAACAATCTATAGAAATCTCTAAAATCCAATTCATTTTTGCCCTGTGCCATACAGGTAAGTAAAATAAGCCTTAAATAGTCACCCAATTTCTGAATATTTTGTTTATTTTTTTGTTTCTTTAATCTATACATCCCTGAAATGTATAGATTAAAGAATTAATTTAATTCTTTAATTAATAAGGAATATGACTTGTTTGAATATCCTTACACACATGCTAATGACTGACCTTAACAAACATACTGGTTTGCCAGCAGGAGTATCCTCAACCATGGACTAAATCAAGATATACTTGATTTATCGCATATTGCTAATAATAATAACAGCAACAAAAATAATAATAATATAATTTATGTGTTTGTGGGACATGGTTTCCTGGAAAAATGTATTGGAGTATGAAATAGAATTTTTTATCACTAAAACAACTTTCATCTGTGTAAATAATACACTTACATGTATCACTTCATGAAATTATATGTTAAATTTGAGACAGTATATATATTAAGAAAGCTCCTCTGAAGTGATATTGACAGTCCTGAATTAATCCTTGCTTTACTTGTGCCTTGAGATGATTTTCATCCTTAAAATTATTCATAAAGCTTTATATTGTATAAAATGTAATTCTTGTGAATCTGATTTAATGAAAAGACTCTTTGTATTATCTCAAAAACCATTATGAATTATGAAGCCAAGTCTGTCATAATGCGAAATACCAAGATATAATGATAAAGACAAATGATTAAATTTGACACATCAGAGATTGCATGTCCCCTTTTCCTATGAAATAGATTGAATGCAAATTATATATAACTGGATGTTATGATGTACCATAATTATTTATCTATCTCACAACATTTAAGGTTGTATATAGACCTATCTGTTATCTATTATCTATCTATCTATCTATCTATCTATCTATCATCTATCATCTGTCTATCAATAGAACAGGTGGTCTGTGGTAGGAGGATAAATTATTTTGTATTTTATAGTATTTGTTTTGATGGAATCTTAAAATTATGTTTATGGGCTTATCTTATAATTAATAACAGTAAAGTTCTTAGTAATGCTTAGCCACAATGTGACAAAGAAAGACTTCACATTTTCTTCTGTTCACCTATGTTTAACTATTAGAACCAATCTGAATATATTAAAGATTTATGGATAGCAATTCATTTTTTGCTTACCAATCACAAAATGCCTATAATTTCTGCCATTTTGCCTTCTAAAGATTAAAAGCCCTAAAGGTCTCAACACCTTGTACGCATATATGACCTCTGGTCTATGATAAATCATTTATATATGTTGCAGAACAGAAATAGTAGATATATCCTTATTTTTCCCTATGAATACCTTCATTTTTCAAATTGTATTTGTTAAACTACTAATTTCAGGTAATTTAATATAAAATATATATTTAATCTTAGGACAAAGGGGCATATACAATTATCTGCTATATCTCATGAATTATAATTACTGTGTAATTTACTCTATTAATATAGTAAATATTGAAATTTAGCTTTTTTATTTCTAAAACACTATGCACATATGAAACAAAAAAGAAAATAATTAAAATAAAATCTATCGAAATAAAACTATATCTCTTAAGAAGATATGCATAAAGATTAAAGAAGTGTATATATGAAACTATAATATTCCATTGAAGAGCTAAACAGAGAGCTAGGATTTTGATATTTTCTCTATTTCACCCAGAACTGTACAGGAAGAAGGATGGTCCTATACATAGAGTTGCTATTGGAGTCAGTTTCATCACATCATCCCAGAAGATTTACTAAAGGGTGTACTCCAGCTGCTGGTTATGTGAAAAGTTACTCATCGATCATTTATATCACTTAAAATTAGGTTGCCTAACAACAAAATAATTAATTTTCATTAACTAATTTGCTATTGCTTGGTTTTACTACAAAAATATATCTATGAGAGAGAATAAAATTATTTTATCTTCTATAATTAAAAAACACAAACACCTAGTATCCTAGCGCCAACTTGAAAAATCAACATTAGTGTCAAATAATAATCTTCTTTCTATTCTCCATAAATATCTCTAAGCATGAGAAGGTTGGAATGATGATGATGAATGAAATGCTATTATAATAAGATAAATACAGATGAGTAAGTTCTGGTTATTTTTAAAACTGTAATATGTTATGGAATTGGCTTTTTATATTCTTTCTATATAAGTGAGATAGTTATTAACTAAGCAAAGCATGCATAGCATTTATTGTTTAGATGACTGAGCCACGCTTAAATGTCATTTAGGAAAGCTTATAACATATGGCATTGATAGATGAAAAAGAAAATTGCCATTTCAGGTTGACCTCTTCTATATCTAAACCAGGACTATCTTAAGTGAGTTTAGATAACTACCTACATTAGTCATCATTAAAGAGTCATAAGCTCTAAAAAATTTGACTTTGTTGTCTTACATTTGAAAACTTTTTAAGAAATGACAAAACTCACAAATATAGATAAGCGAGTTTACATATCATTTTTACTTTTTCTTTTCTTGACGTGATTCATATTTATTAATACAAATTCTTTAGATAATCTGCCTTGTCTAATCAGTGTTAATAGAAAAGAAAACCTCTCTGGCAGATTATATTCATTATTACCAAAATTCTTGTGGACATATTTAGCAATGGAAAGTCCTTCTGTTCCCCCACTATTTCAAGGGGGAAATTCTACCACAGCAAAGATTATGGTTACAAAAAGAAAGACCCTATATTTTGTACTGCACATAAAGTTTATTTTATCAAGTTGAATGAAGGAATTTATCTCCAACCAGACTGGATTTGTTTTTGCAAAAATAAAGCAAGTAAACAAATATATATTTCTACTTTGTTTTTTTTTCATGCTTAGGTGTTTGTTATATTCTTTAATTCATTTAATTTTGTCCAAAACAATATTTTTTATAATTTTATAATATCTACTAAATATATTTTGAATTTTTCTTGATACTGAGAAAGGAAGAATAGAGACTTACATTTATCGAGCATCAACTATGTGCCAGTGTCTGTGCTAGGCATTTAACATAAGTTACTGGAACTCATATGACATAACCCCTAATCAGAATGCTATGGGAGAATTAAAAATAGTTTGTGGAGAAGTAAAAACTATGTTTCTCTTAGTTGAACTCTCCTTTCTATATGTAGATCCTGTTACATTAACTTTTTCTGTTTAATGTTCTTTTTTATAAAAATATATTCTAATAAACCTCAGAAAGTGAATAAGAAACATAATTAGCAACTAATTCCTAAAATAATAATTCACATGTATGTCGAAATGTAAGTGTGGAGATATATATGGACATGGTAAATACCAATGAAGCCCACCAGCTCTTTCTAAAAACAAACACAAAACCAAAACTGATCACGTTATCTGTTTCTATTTGTTGACAAATGTAGCCTGGCTTAAATTGAAAATATGTGCCTTTACATATAGACTTTTATTTTCTCCTCTATTGAATTGTAATGTTTTCTCTTTTGCTATCTCTTTAGCTTGCTCTAGAGTTTTCTGTAAGCCTCATAAACCTGAAATGTGTGTGTGTGCATGTGCGTGTAAAGCTTCAAGAACAATGTGATACAATATGAGCCTCACAAAGCTGCATTTCCAATTCCAATTTCAGCATTTCCACCGTTGTGCTCCTCTAATATATTTTACTTCTCTCTATATACACTATGGGCCCATACTTCATTTTTATTATTTTAAGTTTAAACAGTTAATATACTCAAAATGGTTTTAATTATAAATATAGAGAAAAGTATTTTATATTTAGTGACTATTCTTTCTGGAGTTTTCTGGAGTTCTCCATTTCTGCAGAAACAGTCTTCAATCTGGCTTCCATTCTCCTACAACCTAAATAATATTTTTTGATAGCGAACTTTTAAAAATAAAATTTTACACTATTCATCTTTCATAATAAAGACAGTCTTTATTACACTTTCATTTTCGAAAGGATTTTTTTCCCCCCTGAATATAGAATTCTAAGTTGATAATTTTCTTCTTTGAGCACATGAAATGTGTCACTTCTTTGTCTTCTGGATGTCATTGTTTCTTATGAGAAGTTAACCATATATTGTACTTTTGTTACCTGCCTGTGATGTGTCTTCTTTATCTGACCACTTTCAAGATGTTTTTATTTCCTGTTTTTCAGTAGTTTTACTTTAATATTCCTAAGCTTCTCTTTATGTTTTAATCTTTTTTTGAAATATCCTGGGATTCTTGATTTGTGAGTTGATTTTTTTTTATTATTAATATAGAAAATCTTCACAATTACCTCTTCAAATATTTTTTCTGCACTATTATGTCTGTCTTTTCTTAAACTTATGTCCCACATTTATATCATTTGATATTATCCCACTGATTTCAGAACACTCTGTTCCATTTTCTTCTTACTGTCTTTTTTTGTTTCTGTTTTTATAATTTCTCCTTGTTTGGTTTCAATGTAAATAAATTTTCTATGCTGTATAGACTCCCTTATTAAATGCATAAAAATAATTTTTTGCTCCTGGTATCATAGTTTTTATTTCTAGAATTCATGTTTGTTTCTATATGTTTGCTGAAATTCCATACTTGTTCATATATCTTATTTGTCTTTTTCATTAGATCCATTAACATGTTTACTATAGCCAAATAAAATTTAAATAATCTCTTTTTAATATTTATTTTATGGTCTTTTTCTGAAAATTATAGCATTTGGTAATATCTTTGGTTCTAGCGCCTATTTTTTTCTTGACAATAAATCTTATATTATACTCTTGTCTTTTTCACATGCATGATAATTTTTTATTGAATATTAGCCATGCTATACAAAATTCTAATGTAAGTAACATTTAAATCTAGAAAAGTTTATACCTCTTCTGCCAGGTCTTTGGTTGGGGAAATTGAGTTATACAAGTCTGTAACAGACTATTTGGATATTGCTGTGATTCATTTATATTCAATTCACTACTGGATTGTGAAATTGATGGCAGGGTTACACCTTTTCTTTAGCAGTGATTGAGATGTGAGTGACTGAAGCATCTGACTCATTTCTTTCTACCATCCATCAGGTATCAACAGACCTCAAAGATGTCTCTCAGATCTCTTCCAAAACTCCTGTGGTAGAAAGTTCACATGCCAGGTACTTGTTGCCAGGTCTCAGTGCTTAAGGAGTTTCCCTTAGTAATCCTCCCTGCTGACATTTGAACATGAGTCTAACAACAGTTCTCTCTCAACTCTCCTGTGTCTTCACTAGTAGCAAACACTTGCTGCCTGGTTTCAGTGTGTGGTTCTATTTCCTGTGAATTTACTCTCCGTTCTCCTCTCTGCCATCAGACTGTTAGGTTGCATATGCCTGTGCCTCAGGATACATTGTTCAGCCCTCCTGACTTTCTTTGAATACTAAACATAGAAGTTTGCAGTTGTCTTTTACAAATCAACATTGCTAAACCCTGATATATAGTGTGACTACACTAAATTTTTCAATATGTTTAATATAAGTAAACATGTGGCTCTTTGTCATTTTTCTTCATAAGTATAAATTTCATATTGATATTTGTCTAAATAAGAATCTCACAGTAAAGAGGAATATAATCAATGACAGCTGATTTTGAAATTTCTTGAGAGATTACTCATATTTTTCCTAGATATTTTATTCTATCTAATAAAACTTTCTTGATAGGAAATTTAAAATTCCTATGTATTTTGTGACACGTAATAAAAAAAATTAAACGATAAGAAAAAGTTAAACTAATTAAAGGACATTGTCTTTAAATATTTAAATAAAAATGATAAAATTGGAATTTTGATTAAAAGAGTACTATTTTAAAATTACATAACAATTTATGTTAATGTCACTATGTTATAATCTGCTAATTTGATTAAGACATGTAGTCCATTCTTATATTTTCTTTCTATTGGAGAATACTATTAAAACTATTTTCATCAATATATTGTAGTAAAATAAGAAGTACTAACTTTTAAAAAATTATTCATGTGTTCATGAATTAAGCTGTTACGATATTATTATTTCATTTTAGATGTTTGTTCCCTAATTTCTAGAAACTGAAAGCGATGATTTTCATCTTAATTTTGAAAATTTATTATTTTTGTTTGTCTGAGTTAGATAATTCAAGAGCATTTCCATTTAAAACAATTTTTTTTTCTGGTGCACAAAGTGTTAGCTTAGATAATATATACAATCTTGAAAGCTATGATCATACAAATTCAGTTTTGATCATTTTTGTGATTTGGATATGTTAACACCTATAAACCTCAGTTTCCTATTTAGAAAATTTTAGTACAAATATCTTAGGATTGCTAGGAGAATTAAATGAAATAAAGTATATAATATTATATAACTTAATATTATATAACTTAATGCCTAGACAAAATAACCACACAAGACACATTAGGTAATATTATCATTAGTATTATAACTATATCATATATGATAAATATTGTGGGCAATACTAATAATATGCAGTAGTTATTACATAATAAAAATAACATGCAGTAGCCCTCATCATTAGATTACATGAATCAAGGTAGAAGATTTCACTCACAAGTGTTGGGGTACAATGATTTTACCATGTGCTCTCTAATGAGACTTTCTATCATTTGGATATATATGTTCCATTTTCTAAAAACAAATTATTTCTGAAATACATACTCACCCATACCATTATATATTGAAGGTAGTTTTTAATATGTTTGGTATAGAAGAAGGAAGATGAGTTTAGAATGAAACATAAGTTTAAATTTTTTACCTGTTTTCTTGAGAACTAAATTTAAAAAAATGTATAAAATGCTTAAGTAATTTTTAGTCGTACAGTAGGTGATGAAAAAATAGTTTATTTCTTTGCCTTGTTTGTATACATTTTGCATTATTCTTTTTTAGACTGTATTCTCTGAAAACATAAGGACCCTATCTTACAGTCTATAGGACCTGGTGTAATACTTTGCATATAGTAAATGGTTAATATTATTTTGAAAATCAGAATAATGATACTTAATTTAGAAAATAAATCTGCTTATTTAACTATGAGGGTACTCAGAAGAGGTACTTAATAAAATTAAGTAACTTTAGGTAGGGATGTTTGTATGAGGCTAACAAGTCCCCTTAGTAGATTTCAGTTTCAATGGACCATTTCTTATATATTGACCACTGTGCTAATGGATGAGTTTCTCATTAGACATTGTCTCTGCATTGCCTTAATTACTTTGAAAAGGTGAGACAATAATTGTGATTTGGCTATGACTATTTTCTAATCAGATCTTACTAAGTGTTCTTTATTACTCTCTTTTTAAATATCTTTTCTTCATTTCTTGATCTCTTCTTCCCAGCCAAGAAAATCTGTAGAAAGGTCTAGGCTGAATGTTCAGGCACTCACTTCTTTAAGTAACAGATAAAAACTTTCACTTTGTCTTGGTTTTTGTTCCAAATGTAGATGGAAAATATAATTGCCATGTAACTTAGTTTATCCCTTGTGAATATATAAAATCTTGAGGCTAAGTCACACCAAAGATATGTTAATTTATATCACTTTATTTTCAGAGACCTCATAAAGCAGTGTGGTTTGTCCAGAACAAGAATTTACTATTAATTGTGTCTAAACCCATTTATTCTCAACATTGTCTAACTAAAAGAGTAGAGAATAAACTATAAGAGCACATATTTTATCTAGGAATCTTTTTTTTTTTTTTAAGGTGGGGCATACTTTGGTTGACCTCACAGATTTGCAAGGACCTTGTCAGCTTACAATCTCTTATTTTTAAATTTTTTATGCCTATAGCACCTGGTCTTCCTAGGTGATCTCCCATTCAGGTACTAACCAGGCCTGACTCTGCTTAGTTTCCAAGATCACATGGGACCACGGTTGTTTAGGGTAGCATGGCCATAGACTTATCTAGGAAAATTAAACATTAGTAAGTCCTTTCAATTTTTTCATCATGGTATTGGTGTGATCTGGTAGCTAGAACTAGAAATGCTTATCAAATCAGAGCAATAAGAAGCATAGTGGAAATGTGATATCTGCCATTAGAAAAAGAATGAAGATGAATTTAGACCCTATGTTTTGTGTGAAAAAGCTCATAAATTTTATGTAATAAAGTATTTATCATTATTCAGAAGACACCTAAGGTATCCAGATAAGCTGTCATCAATAGTGGATCTTTTAAACCACTATTGCTTTGTTTTCACTTTTACTTTCATCTTCTCTATATGTAGCTGTTATTAAAATTCATCATTACAAGCAGTGATTCTGAAAAAGCCCTATACAATTATCAACTAGAACCTCCTTACCCCTCCCAAAATAAACATATATTTTAATTCTTAGTATTCTTACTTAAAAATTGCATGTCTTTCAAATCTTTGCATAATAAATAAATAAATATATAAAATGTATTCATTTTTTTCCTTCACAAAACATTTATAAATCAGAGTTATGTGTTTTGGTTTTGTTTCCAGAT
Organism: Eidolon dupreanum; assembly: GCA_028627145.1. NCBI lineage: Eukaryota > Metazoa > Chordata > Mammalia > Chiroptera > Pteropodidae > Eidolon > Eidolon dupreanum. The sequence goes on along the minus strand of CM053502.1, from coordinate 132,583,778 downwards.
TAACTCAACTTTATATTGAAGTTAATATTAATTAATTGTTTTACATAATAGTCCCATAAATAAAATGCATTCCAGGACATATTCTAAAGATGCATGATTTTTTTCATTATTGCCATATTCCTGAGAGTTAATTTGTTTAAATACTGGAATTATCATTGTCTGAAACAGTATTAAGTGGGATTCTTCAATATATGTAGCTCTAACAATCTATTTAGATTCAAGATAGATGTTTTGTTATAAAAAAAGAAAAATGGATAACTAGGAATACAATGTAAAATTTTACATTTGTATATTTCTGAGTTTTAGTTATAATGTGGTAGGATTTTTCTTCTCCCTCTTATTTTTTTTCCATTAGCCCACACTTATACTTAAGTCACAGCATGCAATTGAGATAGAAAATTATGAAATCACTGTAAACACAGTATGACTTCTTTAAATATTTGTGAAAATTGTAATAATGCACTGTTTTACCCAACAGGACATGAGATGGCTCTTTCTAGTTTAGAACTACATAATCAGGTGTTGCCATTTATCTTTAATATTCCCGTTGACTCAGAAGCAATCCATTAATGTATTTATTTATAGGATTCAGTTTGTTTTGATTTCATTTGTTTCGACTGACAATATAGAGGTCAAAAACATATCTTGATTATTTTATTACTGACTTATACAGTAAATATCTCACTTCTACTTACCAAATAACAATTTAAATAATTTTCTTCTCCTTTTTTTAAATTTAACAAATTAAAACAACAGACCAGTAAAACAACAACAACAAAAATCCATTAAATTTATTATTAACTAAAAGTAGTTGCATTATAGGAGTAATAGTAATTTTAACTGTGATTTATAGAACTATTTTAGAAATTTTTATCATTTAAAATATAGTGCTAGCAAATATTTTTGTATTAAAAAACAATAACATTTCAATGGGTCAATAAATCTTTTTGATTTATGTTAAACCCTTGGTTATAGTGATTATTCAATTGCATTAGTCCATTCCATTAGTTACTCTCAATGAACCACAAATATTCAGTGTTCATGCCCTTGTGTAGGACATTCTTCCTTCCCTTAAAATCTGTTATGGACCAGCGATTTGCTTTAGTCAACTGAATGTGACAGATTGTACAGTGTGCCAGTACTGGGCCTAAGCCTTAAGAAGGCTAGCAACCTCTTTGATTCTTTATGTACAAGTCTTAGCTATTATTCTGGAGCTTTCAAGTGGAAAGACCAGGTGGAGAGGCTGTATTGAGCCAGGAATGCGACAAAATTTCTCAGTGTGAAAGAGAACCCAGATGTCTCAGTATTCCAGGTGAACCATGATTGCAGACAACTTGCCAGCTAAATGTAGCTGCTTGCACACCATTATCCAGGCATTCAAAAATGACCAGCTGAGCCCAGTACTACACACTGAAAGATTCTGAGAAATATGATCATTGTTTTGTTAAGCTAGTAATGTTGAGGACAGATCATTACAGTGGAAACATTAACTGAAATAGAAACAACTAACAAAAATGGTGTGCTGTTGCAACGAAGATGTGGTCTTAACTTTGGAATCAGACAAATAGCAAAGGCATAAACTACTAGTGAAGGTTGGAAAGACACTGAGAAAATGCTATGAGAGGTTGGGGAAAAGAGGATCAAGTTATATATTGGCAATAAATTAATGATATTATCTTCTATAGTAACATGGATAACAAGATATTTAATAAACTCATGGACCTAGTTAATTAGATTTCCAGACAGATTTTGAAAATCCTAAACAGTTTCTTTTAGCTGCCTCTAAGCATGGAGGAAAGAGATGAGATTAAGAAGAAAATGTTGAGTTTCAAACAGAGTAGAGAAGAAATATAAAGTATCTAGGATTTGCTCTGTTGAAAAACAAAATTATTTCTCATCTACAGCGTTTCTCAGAAAAAAGATTCTCAAATAAAAAATAGCCTCAGGACAAAGATCAGATTCAGGACACTGTCAGTAAATGTGGTCTCATAGTCAGTGTTATAAAATATCTTTTGTTAAGAACTCAGAAAAGATTAAGTAGTGCTTTATAGACCCTCTGTGAGATAAAATGATTTTCAAAGTATCTTCAAAAATATCTTGAAAATATGTCTAGTAGATCTTCTTAGGAAAGCTATAATAGGATTTTTAAGAACTATATAGGTGTTGGCTTATAGCATCCTGACTGACAGACTGAAGTAGAGAGGGGCCGACTCGTAGATTTGTGACAATGTTCTCTTTCCCATAACGGAGTCAATTATAATAAGATACATAGCAAGCCCACAATGTTTTAAGAGTAATCGTACCACTTATACTAAAAAGGATGGATCTATTTCAGAATTAATACCCCACCTGAAGAGCATGAATATGATTGTCTTGCACCACACATGTTGAAATAATATTTTTAATGTTTGCCGGTATGACAGACAATAAATGCAAAAGATAATTGTTTGTTTTTATATTTTTTAAACTCATCATGTAGCATACACAGAGATATATATCACTTGCTTAATTAATACACACACACACACACACACACACACACATTTAGGTTTTCCAAGTCTATAATGAGTTTTAAGAACATTTTTAGCAAGACTTGGCTAGTGAGAAAGTATGCTCTGTCTCCAAGAATTCTGTGAAACCCAGAAGGACTCATCCTTGCTAGACTATTTTTGTGAGTCACAGAAAATTGGCATGACCAAGTAATTCAGTCCTATCTAATTTTGTTGCCTTTATGTACATCCACACTTAAAGAGAGTTTTTGGCTAGTGTCTTATGTTTCTATCCTATATTCTCTTATTTTAAGTTTTTATTGGTTGTCATGGTTTTTCTGAGATAAAGAATATTTGACAAGATCCAAAAGACAAATTTCTAACATAGGTGTGAAGAGTATTTGAATTGAGATAGGCTATTGGAAAAGTAAAAAATGATGAAAGTTGCAATATAAATGTTAATAAACTATTTTTCAAATGTAGTATAATATTCAGTTCATTTATGATACCCAAATTTTCTGAAAACATGTATTTAACTTTTCTCATGCATATGATCCATAAATGGATATATAAGATTTTCAATTATATTTCTGGACCTATTATTAACTTCCTATGTGTAATTCTGAGATTGCTGATTAGCTCCTTTATATTAATTGTTTCAGTTGTGAAATTAGAACTGAATAGCTCAATTCATGATTTATTATATAAATAAGTAAAGGTGATTGGACATTTTGGAAATATTTGTTGTGTAATAATTAAAGTTTCTGCTCCAGGTATGAAAAGTGAGCTCTTTATAACCACTAACTAATATGTATTTTGGGATGGGAACAATATGTACTTTTAAAACTTATGTAAAGATGTAATCCCTGGGTATCACAGTGTTTTGAGCTCAGTTTTACCTCCACAAGGTTTTTGAAGTATGACTTTTTGAGTTCATTTTTTGCTTCTGTTGAAGAGATTTGGTGGTAATGAATAAAGTAACGCTTTTGTCAACATATTTTTGTAATTAGTCACGTATTTTTAGAGGTGAATATTAATGAATTATTTCATGTTCTTAAAAATGTTTCAGAATGGTATTGAGGTATAGAACAAATGGACAAATTAAGTCCATTCTGCATGATAGTTCATTTACTCTTTTAATTACATAATATATTTTTAAAAGTTGAAATTAAGCAATAAGATTAATGCTATAATATAGAGAACTAAACCTACTGCTCAACTGTTTACCTTTTCTATGACAAAAATTACTTTAAAGTTATCTCTTTCATCTAATAGTCTTTTAAAATATTCTGGACAAGAAAAATACTGTGTTAATTTTGAGCAACACTGTTTCACTTTTTAATGAGATTTAATTAGTTGCTTTTAAGATATTTTAATTTTTAGAGATTATTATTTAAAATAATAAAAATAATATTTTTAGAGATTATTATTAAAGATTAATTTTTAGAGATTTTATTTTTATTATTTTTATTATTTAGAGATTATACATTATTATTTAGAATTACTATCATATTTATTTTTTGATTACTTTATTTATTTATTTATGGTGACATTGGTTAATGAAATCCAATAAATTCCTTCTGTACACTTTAACAGTAAGGCATATATATATTTACAATGTGTGTTCACCTTCCATAGTTAGATTTCTTTCTATCACCACATACTTGATCACTTTTACTCCATTTACCTCCTCCCTCCTCTCACCCTCTACCCTCGGTAACCACTAGTCTGTATTTAGAGATTATTTATTTAACATAATAAAGTACTGCAGTGTTGTATTTTTTTTTAAATTCTGAATTCCCCTTTCATCTCTTATCTACTCGTTCAATCACCTAGCTATTCAATGTTTCTCATTCTACTCAACCTCATGTCACTAAACAACTTATCACCATGTATTACTTATTTACCATTCAGTTTAACCAATTTAGTATTTCATATCCATTTAACTTTTTCACCAGTATAGTTTAGTTCTCTATTAAACTTTTTAATCTCATTTTAAGTAAATTATTACTCAAAATATGCAAAAAATAACAATTCTAATGATATTTACATGGGAAAAGTATCAGTAGATAAGTAGTAGTTGGGATCCAAGATGCAGGAAAGATTTAAGAAGAAGCTATGGTATTGCTTCTCAAACTTTTGGATATTTTTCTGTTAATTCTAAGGTTTTCCTCAAAATGTCAGGAAAGCAAATTTGTTGTATTATTAATGTGTTGGTTACTGTTTTACTCCATTCTAAGGAATAATTAGAAGTCCAATATTTTCCATTTTATTTCTTCACTTATAACAAATCTCTTCTGTAATTATTGTCTGTCAAAGATACACACCTTAGCAAATACATTTGTCTTAGTGTTACATGTGTGATAGGGAGTACATAGCTGCCAGGAATAGCTAATGTATATGGGTATGGTATTCTTAATTTTTTTTCTTATGTCATAGTTCCACTATGAGATTTTTATTGGGTGGAGTGGGAGGATAGTCTGTCTTGCGTGTATTGTAAAATGTTATAAATATGAGTCTTTGGATGAATATATGTTTGTCACCTTGTATAAATTTGTAATATAAATTTATTCCTTATATATATGCCTGCTCTCCCTGATAAAATATGTTTCAAGTTCAGTCTCTTCTGTTTGGAAACATTTACATACTTTCTCTTCTCTCTATGACTATTCTCACTAGTTTTCAGTTTTAGCTCTTATTATTTCTCTCTTGACTCATTATTACTGAAGCCCCGCTGAAGAAGAACTGTTTATTGCTCTGTGAACATGTTTTAGTTCTGCCTTCATAGATAGTGGCCCAACACAGATAGACCTCATAGCTGTTCTGCCCACTTTTCAGTCTCCTCAACAACTTGAAATGGAAATTGTCACTAAAATCTTTTAACAACAATATCTCATAACAGTTGAAAAAAATCGCCATTGCAGGATCCAATAGAATAGTCCCAGACTGTGTATATATCCCCAAAATACTAATTCAGAAAGTAAATTCCACAACCTGCTTTACTTGTTTGTTATGCAGTTTGATCACTGAATTCCTGATATAACTTCTCAACTGAAGATGTCCTGGCAGGAAATCTGACATGTGTTTCTGTGATGTCATGAAGTTCATGTTGTATTTCCTTATCTTTTTACTGCAAACAATCTCAACATTTTCATTACAAAGTTCCACCCACACTTTACTATATATTTCTTTAAAGGTATTTTGCAAGTATGTGGGAAAAAAATTAGGCAGCTAAAATTTGCTGTATAATTAATATACTGCCTCTGTTGTCCTATCTCTATCTTTACAGCATCTCATTAGCTGCATTTCATAAATGTTGCCAAGTTACTAAACATTATATTAAGTTTGAAATATTACCTTCTCATGTATTTTCTCATATATCCTCATGAAGCTCCTTTTACTCATCATTTTATAAAACATTTTTAATTCTTTTCCTTCCTCTCCATTCCCAACGTCATTGCCATAGTTCAAATGTTCATCATTCCTAATATGTACTATTACAGAAGTTTTATAAGCAGTTCTACATCTCTGCAATGTACATTAACACTTCTGCCATATTGGCCTTTCTAAATACATATTTGTTCATAGAATTTTCTAGTTTAAAAGGCATGCTAATGCTCCACTATTTATGCTGCCATATATGGCCCATTATAGAGTTAATAAATATTTATTAGCCATTTATTACCCAAAAATTGGCAAATAAGACAAACTGGAGTCCTGTTAAGGAACTTACAGTCTAATGGGCAATGGAGAGATGCAAAAATGAGTAAATAAAGTGTAAATATGATAATTTTGCTTAAAAATGAGCAGGATAATTTGACAGACATTGGGTAAGAGCGGTGCTTAAGACAGGGTGGTCATGACTGAATGAAACCAAATGAAAAAAATCGGTGACCCAGTAGTGTGGAACAAAAGCCTCATAGGCAAAGAAAACAGCAACAATGATGTCTATACACATTTCCTAAGATCCTGAATGGAGGCCAGTGTGAAAGTTATGACCTGGGAACAGCATGTTGCAGAATGAGTTCAAAACGTTTGAATTTTAATCCTAAATACAATGAGAAAAAATTGAAGAAAATTTTTGTAGAGAAGTGATGTGAGCTGGTTTGATTTAAGGAAATTGCTGGGGCTGCTGTGAAGAGAACAATTGGAAGGGATTGAGCATGGAGGTAACAAGACTTATTAGGTGGCCAATGCAGTAACCCAGGTCGGAAATGTTGACTTCTTAGTCTAGGACACCACTGAGGAAACAGAACAAAACAAGCACATTTGGAATATACTTTGTAGTTAGATCTGAGAGAATGGTGAGTAACTGGATGGATGGCAAAATTATTTAATATAATGGGGATGAGTGAAATTGCAATTGATTTAGGAAGGAGAAATCAAAAGCTCTGTTTTGAAAATGTTCAATTTGCCATATTTCTTAGATGTGCAAATAAAAAGTCAAGTAGCCAATATATTTCTGGAACTTGGGAAGATAACAGTACTCTAGACATTATTTTGGAAATTATCAACAAAAAGGTAACATTTGATGCCTTATTTTTTTTATGATACTTCAGAGTAGTTATCACTATCTAGCATTATATTATATATTGTCTTTTGTTTTCTGTCTACCTTCCTTCAAATATAAATTTCCTAGAGCCAAAGGCTTTGTCTGTTTTTGCACCAGTTGTCTATTTAGCTTCCAGATAGTGTATATAACATATAATTTGTCACTCAAAAAATATTCACTGAATGAATGAAATAAATGAATAATTTTTTCTGTCTTATCCACTAGTCTGTGCTGTCCTTGATGGTAGAAACTGCCCAGGACAAATAATTTATAATAGATATTTAAGAAATGTATGTTGAATGTAGAAAAAATTATATTGTTCTAACTAATTGAGGCCTGTTTGTCTTCTTTATGGCATAGTCACCTTAGTGTTTCTCCATGTTGGTTTGGCATCACTGTTTAGGGCTGAAAATAAATTATTATTTAGGCCAAACCAGTGCCACATGCATTTTTATTATTACTAGAGTCTAGGCTTTCACTACTTTTCTGTTTTTTTCTTACTAAAAATAATTTTTCTTTGGGGGAAAGCATTACCAGTAATAGCCTTATACAAAACTATGTGTCTTCAAGGGGAAATTTTCCAATTTTCAGAATGATATTTCATTCTGAATATCATGGAATCATTTATAATAGAAATAAACCATAGATAATATTTAATCCACTCCTTTCACATTACAGATGTGAAAAAGAAGCCTAGAAATGAAAAGAGACATTGACATTTTGTGTGATAATAAAGACTAAATTTTATGGAGAGTTTAAACTCTAGGGCCTATTTTATAATTTTTATATGTACTATTTTAATTCTCATCATAGTCCTATGATGTAAATGACCACTTTCTCATCATCATTCTCCTGATGAAGAAATTGAAGTTAAGTAACATTTCTGAGACCACTCAGTTTATAAGAGGTAAAGCAGGATTCAAAACCAGTGCTAATAGAGTTCAGGAAAGATTTCCTGAATGAATTATTTTAATAAATCCATTCTTCATGCCTCCTTGTGTTAAATTATAAAATTATGAATTTACATATACCAAATGTTATTTAGTTGATATCATGATAGGTGTCATGTATTATAATTTGCCTACTTATAATGAAAAGATAAGGCATCCCCTTTGGATCATGACAGAGGAATTGATGCTGTGCTTGGCAGGTTGTTATAAGCAAGTATACAATCGAACAAAATATAAGAGGTATCCTTTTCCATGCATTGAATACAAGACTACTCACCACTTTGATCTTGAGAAAAGGGAAAGATAAAAGATGAAGCCTACACATGCCCCAGCTTTCTGCCTGGGGGCACATTCCTGCAGTGGAGGTAAAAAAGTGTAGGTCAAGTAGAGCAGCAGTTTGTCTGAACTCAAGAGTAAGAGGTTGGAGTTCCAGGTGGCTGAAGCACTGGGATTTTCAGAGCAAAATACTGGAGAAGGGAGCTGTGCTGAGGGTTCACACCAGATATTTGCATGGAGATTCACTGAGAGTCTTTGGTGGAGATTGGGCTATACATTATTTCCCCTTATATGTGGGGCATAGGTTATAAGACCTCCAGTGGATGCCTGTAACTGGATAGTATCAAAATCTATATATTCTGTTTTTTGTTATACATACGTACCTATGATAAAATTGAATCTTTATATTAGGAATAGTAAGAGATTAACAACAATAAAATAGAACAATTACAGTTATGTATCACTTAATGATGGGGATATGTTGTGAGAAATGCATCGTTAGGTGACTTCGTCATTGTGTGAACATCGGAGAGTGCACTTGTACAAACTTAGGTGACTTAGCCTACTACACACCAAGGCTACATAGTATAGCGCATTGTTCCAAGGCACAAACATGTACAACATGTTACTGTACTGAATACTGTAGGCTACTATAATGCAATGGTTAATATTTATCTATGTAAACATAGGAAAGGTACAGTAAAAATATGGTATGTGATAAAAATGGTACATCTCTATAGGGAACTTACACTGAATGGAGTTTGTAGGACTGAAAGTTGCTCTGGGTGAACCAGTGAAGGCTATGACATTTCTGTAGTCTTTATAAACACTATCCTACAAGACTTCTTCCTAGTTCCTTCCAAAAGGTTTAGAAATAGAACATTGATGTTGCCAATGTGGCTTCATGAACAGGGATGTGGGCTAGATTGATTGTGAATATTGAGGAGAAACTAGTTGAGTGATGCATAGATCACCATAATAGTGACTGTCAGGAGGGAGTGAAAGGTGGCCTGAGTACCAGCAGAAATAAGAAACCAAGATGGAGAGATAAAGGAATATAGGGGATTATCATGGCAATGTATTTTTGGTTCTGCATGTTAGAGCAATGGTCAGATTAAGAAACTTTGTAGTATTTGTTATATGACAAATTTGTTTTTGGTTCCATTGACCCGTTCTGGCACAAAGGACTCTCTGGCATTGAGATGATGGACAAAATAAAACTTATCTATGTTTTACACCATTACAACCTGAAAATATTTCCAAAGTACAGGGACAGGCTGGCTCTGCACTACCACAAGAAACTTTCACTAAAGTGACAGTGACACTTAATACTTGTTAAGGAAGCTCTTGTGGACCTGTGTCTTTGTACAGAGTCTTAGGTCCTCAACAAAGAATTTATAGCAATGCACTATGAAGACCATCAGGCTAGATCTGGGAGGACTGTAGGACCCTCTGTATATATACTACTGGAGGGATAGGATTTTCTGTGTTGAAACAGGTCAGTGGCTGTATGATTGGGATGCAATGCATGCACTCTAAATTGAGGTGCTGTGAGTGAGAGGGAATCTATTGCCAAGCCCCACAGATATTGCTCCCATCAGAGAAAAAAATAGTCCTCCCGAATCACATATTTTTCCATTTCTTACAGGCAATTCAGTTACATTATAATTTTATGGGATAATCATCATATATGCAATCCATCCTTGACACAAATGCCATTGTGTAGTATATAACTATAACAATATGCTATAATAAAAGTTATGTGAATGTGGCCATTATTAAGTAAGATAATGGTTACTTGAACCACAAGCACTGTGATACCAGACAGTCAATCAGATAACCCAGACAGCTGCTAAGTGACTAATGGTCATGTATTGTATAGAGTGTGAATACACTGAACAAAATTCATGTCCCGGGGGAGACAGAGTGGGCTGGGTGAGATTTCATTACATTACTTAGAATGGCATGCAATTTAAAACGTATACATTGTTTATTTGTGGAATTTTTTATTTAATATTTTCAGACTGTGGTTGACCTCAGGTAACTGAAACCATGAGAAGTGCAGATTAAGGGGAAATTATTGCACAGGCATACAGTGCGACGCAGTAAGGCCCAGCAGAAATTCTTCTTGCAGAGATGAGAAGTGAATTTGAGTTATCAAATTGGAGACACCAGAATCTGAGCAAAGTTGAAAGTCAAAGTTTCAGATCAAACAAGTGATAAGACCTTATTGAGCATTTTGAGCATTCGAGGTAGCTCACAGAAAGACACACCTTAGAGTGGCCAGTGATACCAGGAAAGTTCCAAACCAAAATGATCTGCCCTAGCAAGTAATAAAGCCATCTGACAATAGAAAAATTGCTACACAGGTTTGAGAATATGATAAAGAACTACCACACATGAGAAGATAATATTTTAAACTTAATATAATGTTTTGCAACTTGGCAACATTTATAGAGTGCAGCTAATGAGATGCTTAGAGAGAAATTTATAGTTCTAAATGTGTATATTAGAAGATTTAAAAAGATTTAAAAAGATTTAAAAAGATTTAAAAAGATTTAAAAATCAATGATCTGAGTTGCTTTCTTAAGAATATATATATATATATATAGTTAACCCCTTAAAAAGTAGAATAATAATGACAAAAACACGAATCAATGTAATAGGAAAGACAGTGGCACAGTAAAGAAAATTAATAAGCCAAATAATTACTTTCAGAAATGAAAGAAACAAAGTCATTACAGATAATAGATATATACTAGATATATTAAAAGAAAATTAAGAACATGTTATAAAGACATTTTATACCAGTACATTTTATAACTTAGATGAAATACAAAAATTCTTTGAAAACCACAATGCAATAAAATGGACACGAAAAGAAATAGTATTGTGAATAGCTAACTTCTATTAAATTTTAAATTAATAATAAATAATTTTACTCAAAATAAACCTTTAGGCCCAGATAGTTTAATAGTAAATTATATCAAAAATTAAAGAAAGATAATACTAATAATATAAAAACTTTTCCAGAAAATAGAAGAGGAAACAATCACTAAGTTTTGAGTCCACCAAAATCATGATATAAACAAATGTGGCAAATAGGCTCCTCTAAAAAAAATTGAACCACAGATGTAGGACTAAACAATTTAATTAAATAGTATCAAATCATAATATCCAGCAATAACTAAAAAATATTTTATGACCGAATGAATTTTATTGCTGGGAGGCAAGTTTGATTTAATATTTAAAATTTAATAAAAGTAATCACCACATTAACAGAATAAAGATGAAAAGGAACACCTGTTAAAATCTTAAGAAAAAAATTAACTTGACCCATAATTCAATAGCTAGTCAAGATGAAACTCTCAGCAAAATAAAAAAAATAACTGTAGTCCCTTAAACTGATTTACTAAAAACCTATTTAATGGTAAAATATCAAACACTTTGCTTCTATGATTAAAAACAACATGAGGTCTGCAATCACCAAGGCAAGGAGAGGAAATAAAAGGGAAGCAGTTTTGAAATGAAGAAGCAAAATCTACTTTGTCATAGAAATGCATTACCGTATACCAAGGCAAATTTAAAGAATCTTTTAAAAAAACCATGATAATTAATGTGACTTCAGAAAGGTTGCAGGCTACAAAGTCAATATTCAAAAATTGATTCCATTTCTATATGTTAACTGTAAACAATTGAACATTAAATTTTAAAGTGAATTTTAAAGACCAAGAATAAATATAACAAGATGTGTAATTCCTCTGAACTGTAGAGCTTCAAAATATTTTTTAAAAAAATTAAAGAATATATGAATAATTCATGTTCATTGATTGTTTTAAATTAATTCCCTACACATTGATTTATTGATTTAAAATATCCTATTCAGAATATGGATAGGCTTTGTTATAGAAATTGATAAATTTATTATATTTTTTTAAATGCAAAGAACTAGACTATTCAATCTTGAAAACGAAAATTGTAGCTAGAGCCTCATACTTTCTGATTTGAAAAATTAATCATTAATCAGAACAGAGTGGTATAGGCATAAGGACTGACAAAAAGTTCAATGGAAAAAGATAGTGTCAAAAAATAGACCCATGTATGGTCAATTGATCTTAAACAAAGGAACCATGACAATTCAAAGGAGAAAGAAAACCTTTTTCAACAAAAGATGCTGGAATGACTGGATAAACATGTAATAAAATTATCATCAATTCCCATCTCACACCACACATAAACATTAATTTGAGATCAGTTATACTCCTAACATAAAAATTGAGACCATAGAGCTTGTATAAGAAATAAAAGGAGAATATCTTTACTACCTTGTGGTGGGCAAAGATTTTTTTAAGTGATTTAAAATATTTTTTAAAATATTTAAAGCCGTATTTAAAATTTTTTTAAAAATAAATTTCCCTTCCTCAAATAAAGACTTTGCTCAATAAAAGTCAACATTAAGAAAATAAAAATTCAAACTACAGACTGGGAGAAAATATTCAGAATACAAGTATCTGGCAAAGAATGTTTGAGAATACATAAAGAACATATTACAATAAATAATAAATGATCCATTTAAATGGTTAAAGATTTCAGTACAATTAACAGGACAAGATATACACAATGTCAGTAAGTTTATAAAAAGTGCTTATTGAGAGATACTGGAGAAAAGTCGTTAAAATGCTCATCGGGGAAACATAAATTAAAGATACCGCTTTAGATACCTGGGTTAGATGGAATTAAGGACATTTAATTTTTAGGAGAATATGGAGCAACTGAAATTCTGCTGGGGGTTTAACATGGTACAACCACTTTGGAAACTGAAATTTTCTTATAAATTTAAACATGAAACTAGCTAATAATACATTGGTTTTACTCCCAGAAAAACACGAGAAATATGTCCCCAACAGATGCATACAAGATGTTTGTAGCAATGTTATTTATGATAAAATTGACTAGAAACACCTGAAATGTCCATCAAGAGAAGAATGGATAAAGGTATTGTATATTGATATAATAAAAAGTGATTTAGCTACAAACGTAAAAGAGAATAAACTACAGACAAATACAACACGTTTAAATGTCGAAAACATTATGTCGATAAAGAAGACCAGCTATAAATATATGATACCATTTATATGATATTCAGGAATTGTCAAAATTAATCCATGAGATAAAAATATAGAAGAGTTGACTCTTATCGAAGGTTGAAATACCTGTAAGAGAGCACAAGGGAAAGTTTAGGCTAATGGAAATATGCTGTACTTTGATAGAAGTATTAAATACACACACACACACACGCACACATATATACACATTTGTTAAAAATTTTCTGATCTTTATGTTTAGGATCTGTGCATTTCAATGTATATAAATTTTATTTCAATTAAAAAAATCTAAGATTAGTTCTAAAAGTTATTAGAAAGGCACTTCATGGCTATGATTTAAAATAGGCCAAAATTAAAAAATAATTTGCTTAATTCATTTATCATTTCTAATTACATATGTATGAAATAACCACTTTTATTGCATTTGTTTTCCAAGAATATGTTCTTCAACAAACAAATTTATATTGCTAATGAAAATAGTAGCAGCTAGTGATAAAGATTATGAACATCAAAGATTAAGGAAAATATTACCCTTTTACAAGATTATAAATAAGTCCGAGTAATGACTCCACTGTTTTATAAACTATGAGAATACTCAAGACAAAAGCTACCTAGTTAATTATCAGTATCGCTTCTGTAATTTTATTGTTCCTGGACACAATTATATTATACTGTATATAATTTAAGAAAATGTCTGTTTTCAGGTAGAAGAGATTTATATTTGATTTTTAAATATTTAAAATTAATTTTACTTTATTTCCTATCCTGAGATTTCAATTGCAGTAAAATATTTTTAATTACATTAAAACACAATATTTGTTGGATGATATTTTTCTAAAATTTCATTTATATTTTTATTATTTTTTTTCCCTTGGAAGGAAATACGTAAGTTTTAAAGTACAGCTCATGCTTTTATAAAGTACAAGAACACTTAATGATGATCAAGTAAAATTTTACCAAGTCATTTTCTTGTTTTTGTTGTAGAAGTTGATAAGCTGATTATAAAATTTATTTGGAAATGCAAATATTTCAGTTTAAAAATCATGTACTCCTCTTTAGTGTGTCTTATATAGTCTACATTTCCTATGCTCTTTTTTCCTCTTTTTAAAAAAGAAATGCTATTTAAAATTAAGACAGACAGTAGTAAGTTGCTTTACAGGCTTTTAGTACTGATAACCCTATATTAGGAGCTCAAGGATGTTTTGTAAGACTATATATAAACATGCAAAGTCTTCATGTACATTGAATATAAGAAAAAATGACATTTAGTTGAACATTGGATGTGTTGCTAAATAAACAAATCTATTTCTTAGACGGCAGATTTTTAAAAATGTAGTCAAATTGTTAATGTTAAGTCCCAGATCCTTTTTATATGCATACTGGCTTGATATTTAAATAGAGGACATATTACCTTTAATAATTAGAAAATTGCAATTATCTCAAATATCCTCATGATAACTTTATAATTTTGTTTCTAAATCTTAATCTTATAAAATAAAATATGATAAAAGTTTATATAAAACATTTCATTTGTTTTTACTACACAGAGATTTTTTTTCTCTAACACTTTATAGAATTGTTTTAGCTGAAGATCACCACATGAGATAATAATGCTGAAAATATACTTGCAGTGAAGGCAGACTGTTGGCTTGGTGTCTCACATTAACAGTCACTATTTGGAGGTGATGGCTCTTTCACTAGTGAACAGTGAATAAGACGTTTGATGATTGATATACCTTTTATTTCTTCATAAGTGAGTTTTATTCTGGCAAGGAGAATGAGCCAATGAAAACACATAAAGTAAATTAAAGTTATTACTATGTATGTTACACATTTTTAGAAAACAATTTTTGGGGGGTGGGCAATACAACATACTTAATTGTTACTTATTAGTTAACCTAAATTTTTCTACTTTGGGCAAACAATTCCTTTAACACAAATTGTTGTTATTTCATTTCTTTTCTTTAAGACATAGAGAAAAAAGATATTTGATAAATCAATAATATGATTTTCAAAGAAATAACCATTTTGTATATATTTGTATTAAAGTTTTAACTTTTCTTTATGTAGATTGGAATTTTTGAAGGAAAATTGAATATTCAGCTTTCTCATTAGGGATTTTTATTTCGCTGTCAGTCTCAAGCACAGTTTGAGCCTGTTAGACCTTTGTGACAATAAAATGTCTCTCATCAAATAGAAAAACAAAGACAAAATGCTTTATGATTATACATTGAAGTTACTATTTGAATTTTTCAAACATCACCTGTCTTTCTCTTTAAAGGTGTCACTATTTTTTTTTAATGTAGAGAATACAAGGAGGAATTATTGAAATAAATATTTTTTATTTTAATTTTAAGAGAAAAATTTAGATTGTCAAAAATAATACAAAATATGTCAAACAGTGGTAATAATAAATACTATGTAAAATTTATTTATACCAGAATCTCAAGAAGAAAGGAAGTACTTTCATCCTAAAGTTGAAGATATACTCCAAGCTCATGAATGAATGCTTTTGATTATTCTGTAGGGGGCAGCATAATCTAAACAAAATAAATATTGAAGAATGAGTGATAGGAACCATTTAGCAGCTGTTTTGTACTAAGAGCAAGGATGTAGAATATACCTGAATTGTTGCAAAATTATCATCATGCTAATTAAAATTCTTTACATTAGCAACAGGGGTTGCTTGTATTCCCCTTTATCTAATCTCTTCTTTTATATACACAACTGCTGAAGCTGAACAAAACTGGTGAGATAAAATTAACACATAAATTGTTTTTCCTCCCTTTGGGCAGGAAAAATCCTGTTCACAAGGAAAACGATATTATATATAAATATTTATGGAAAACAACAGAGTCAAAAAAATTTTTCAAGTTTTTGTTCAAATTAGCAAAAATAACGAGGTAAAATAATTGATATATTTGTGAAGAGTTCCACAGTGTCCTAAAATAAAACCTATTTGGAAAATAGAACAGTTCTTACAATTTGGTATCAATAATTAATTTTAGGTTGCGCCAGGTGAAAGAAACTGAAGACTTAACTAATGTAAATTAATTCAAGTTTTCTGTCCATGATATAATGCTTTCATTTTAAGATTGTCAAAAGATTTCTTCATTTCTTCGCCTTCACAAAAGTTTTGTTGGGAAGGATTTTAGAAAGCTAAGGGGTACATTATCTTCATTAAGATTCTATTGGGAAATTTTAATCTGATCAGTTATAAGGGGAATGAATTAAAGTAAAGGGCAACATTTTTCAATTAATGAGATATCTACATCAACCTATAAAATCATGTGGTTTTCAAGACTGCACAATTCAGTATCTTTCAGAATTAAATTGTTCCCTTTTGTAAAAAGCTTACACAAGAAGCTCCTGGATTGTACGTTTATCTCATGTTCTTTTATTTTACTTTTCAGCTATTGATTTTGTTTTAGATGTTAGAAGACAAATAATGTGTGTGGTAATTTCAGATATTGGTCACAGTAGTTCTTAAGTATATAATAAAATGTGTAGATGGTAAATCAAAGTACACAACAGTGTGTAATAAATGGAGGGTATATTCTTAAGATGTTAAAATGCAAATGAAATGAGACATTGAAATGGAAGAAACTCAAATAATACCAAATATAAAATTAAATTTTTATTTATTTTTCTTCTATTTAAAAGCTTATATAAATATCTTAGCATCTCTAAATTTTCAACACTAATTCATTTTCTTTCTTTTTGTAATTCCATATTCAAAATCCTTTTCCATTGGGACATTGTAAGAGGAATTTTATCCAGGATCCAGGTTATGATTTAATATCAGTACTTATTTTCTAATATTATAAGAAAGTGCAAGATTGAGAGATGGATACTATTATTAAGTTGAGAGAGAGAACTGATTTATCTTGATTCTTTCTCCTACTATTTAAGATATCCTTTAGCTTCAATTTTAGTTCTATTAGTTTATTAATTCAGTTCTATTAATTCATTAATATTTCAATATGATTTATTGACATTATTAATAGCCTTTTTCTTGATATGACAGAACATCATGGATAAGATAGAAACCACACAAAAAAAGCTTCCCTTTATTTGGAAAATACTGTGCACCATTTTGTAAATATTTCAAAGGAAGGAAAACCTCCTATCATTAAAAGAAGTAAAAATTTCCCAGGTTATGCTGATTTATTTCATTGTGCAGGAGTGATTGAAATGTGCCTAAAAGAATAAGACCAACTTGTGTATTTTTAATAGGACCGAGCATAGAACCAGAACTCTATTAAATTATAAAAAATCAATTGATTTTGACATAGTTACAGTCTTATTTCTGAAGTTACATAAGTTTTAATCTTATTTAAAATCTTTTTCGGATCCATAAATTTGTCAGTAGTTCATAAACCATATTTTCCTTGTAATCTACTATTTCAGCAATCAGAAGCTTCTTGATAATAGTAATAATGTTTTACAGAACTTATGTCGAAATGAGAAAAATAAGATCACTGTAGGAACTTTCTTTTATCTCATGTTCTTTTATTTTACTTTTCAGCTATTGATTTTTTATAAAGCCAAATGCCAGATATCCTTCACTACCCAGACACTCTCTAACCAATATCTTGAGATGAGGATATATAGATAAATTGTTGTAATAAAATTGTTTTAAAGAAGCACTCTCTCTGACTTAGGAGTCCAATAGATTTGTATACTGAAAGTATATTATTTTAACGTCCTTCTTCTAAAAAATTAAAGTATGCTTCTTTAATGACATAGAAAATAAATGCACATATGTGGGTGTGGGTGTACATTTGCTTTTTAGACTTCTTATTTAGGAAAATACATATTTCACAAGCTTATGGTGGTCTCCATTTGTCTTAGAACCACAACTCATATTAATGGAACTTAGAACAAAATCTTCATGAGGTTCCACTGATTCATACTTCCCCAACTCCCCAAATACTGTTTTCTAAAATAATTTCCATTACTTCTTTCCCCTTTTCCCTCTACCTTCCCAAAGATTTTAGAATGATTTCTGTTTGGCAGAATGGATATCCTTTATTTCAATGTTCTTTTATTTATGAAAGAAAGACTCATACCTTCTGACTTCCAGACCAGTACGATTTCTGCTACAAATTACTTAAGAACCAGTTATTCAGAAAGTCACAAAATCATTGTCAGTCTCACATTAGAGTCTTAAGAAAAGGCTTAGATAATTCTAAGACTCACATCTGATAAAACACATTCTTTAGAATATATAATATATATTCAGCAATTTGCCATTTGTTTATGAAAGTGTTACGAACGCACCTTTTCAATGGGCATTTATTTGGAGTCATTTCTAGTGGTAACTGTGAATGGTGCCCTAGAATCCATTAAACAGTTGGCATCCATTCATTTTATAAGTTACACCCACTGGCTGGCTGAAGATAAGGACGCAATAGATCAAATAATCATAAAGTAGTTATTTAGTGGCTTTTTTTCTATATAAATTGAACACATTGGATTGAAAAACAGATGAAATCATTTCTTCAATAAAAATATAAAAATAAAATGAAATAAAATAAAAAACCTATTTCAGCCACTTTTGAAGGGAAAAAATAAATGAGCCTTTTAGAGATAGTGGGTTACTCTTGATGACATAACTTTATGATTAAAGAACCAGAATGATGTATTAAGTCTTTTTTATCTCAGTCTAGCGCTTTTGTGGCTGGGAGGGCAATATAATTTACCTGATTACTGATCAATTTGAATGAGGAACTAAATAAAATGACATTATACAGAGCTCATACTCAAATTTCTGATCTGCCACTCATCAGTGCAACATTCTGCAGGTCACCCAAACTCAATTTTCATCCTTTAATCTCTTACTATGGAAAACATTATGGAAGATTCTCAAAAAATTAAGATTAGCACTACCATATGATCCAACAATCCTGATTCTGGGTATATATCCAAAGGAAATGAAAACAAATGAGATGTCTGTACTTCCATGTTTATTGCAGCATTATTCACAATATCCAAGATTTGGAAACCACCTAAGTGTCTATCAGTGAATGAATGGATAAAGAAGATGCTATATCTATACACATACAGTGGAATATTATTCAGCCATAAAAAGAAGACATTCCTGCCATTTGTGACAACATGGGTGGACCTTGAGGATATTGAGCTTAATGAAATAAGTCAGACAGTGAAAGACAGATACAGTATGATATCACTTATATGTTGAATGTAAAAGAGTCAAAGTCATAGAAATAAAGATTAAATTGGGGTTACCAGAGGCTGTGGGGGTGGTAATGGTGGAGGAAATGGGATATTTTGGATTAAGAATACAAACTTCCAGTTAGAAGATGAATAACTTCTGGGAAGATAATGTACAACATAGTTAACAATACTGTATTATATATTTTACAGTTGCTAAAAGACTACATCTTAAACATTTTTACTACAAAAAGAAATAGTAATTATGTGACATGATGGAAGTGTTAACTAATACTAAGGTGCTAATCATATTGTAATATACAAGTTATTAAATCAACATGTTGTATACCTTAAACTTACACAATGATATGAGCCAATTATATCTCAATTAAAGAAAAAAGGTAACAATAGTATCAACCTAATAATGCATGTAAAGCTTTCATCACAGTTCCTTTCCCTTGGTAAATATACTGAGAATATTTGCATTGTTATTACTCCAACTATTGGTGCTATTACTAATTTTAACCTGATTTATATAATCTAGAATAATTACTTTCTGCAAGTAAAACACAACACTAGTATTTATTTTTATATCTACATATAGAAAATCTCATTTCTTCCTATATATTTATTCTTTTCATTATGGGTATATATGATTATGTTTATATGGTTATATAAAATGAACCCACACCAAAATTTTAGGGTTAAATTTATTGACAGTTTTTAACACATCTAAAATATTCAGTTTCTCTATAGAATCTCCAATGAAATTCTTGGAGTCGTCAGTTTAAAATATCTCAATTACATGTACTGTCCCTTGAGCTGTCATTTTTGATAGATGATGCTTTTTCGCAGGGGACCCTGTGTGTAGTAATGGATTGAAAGAAACTTCTGTGAGAGGCCTTTTAGTGATCCTGGGTAAACTTCAAAGTTTGGCAAGTCAGATAAATGCCACTTATTCTATTTTCAGATCTTCTTCCATCATTAGAATAATTTAAGTTTCTTTATTTGTGGTCCCTTGAGATCTATGAAACTTCATTTGAATTAGGTGCTGTCAAAATCATTAACTCTGTCAAGAATTCAAATTCTTTGCAACTCAATATTAAATTTTACTTGTCATTTTAAAAACATACTGAAGACAGATTCCCCCAAATGGGGGTGGAAATGTCAAAAACTTCTCAGCTCTAACATTTTTTAATACTAGATTAATGAGTGTTGATCAATAATCTTATATCAGATCATATTTCTTCCATAAAGTACCATCTAGAAATAAAAATATTTTGCTATGCTGTGTGATTACTTTGTAAATATTTGCATCTGACCAAAGGTCCACTCTTTGAGGGGAGGACTGAGAAGGTATTCACTGTTGGACAACTTTCTAGCAGTGATGGTAAATTATATGCTGAAAAGAGAAGCAGGTGATCATTTATGTAAGAATGCAATCTGGTATTTTAGGAGACTCCAAATAGGATCATTCTAAAAATTTTCTGTAATGAAGATCCAAAAGTATGACAGGAAATTCAAACTTCTAATCTTAGATTCAGCAATCCCACTCCTGTCTTTCAACCTCTCCTACCCCTATCCTCCAACCTACCTTTCTTTCTACCTAGCAAAAATAGACAAACTCTCAACTCAAGCTGTACCCACTATTTCTCTCTAGGTTGCAATGTCTAGCTAGTAATTTTTTTTTTTTTTTATGATGACAGAGTTTTATTTTATATCAGCTGTGATTCAGGGCTATTGAACATTTCATGTACCTTTCCCAATCATATCTCTTTCTATTCTCAGTAGTGCTTATCTACATATTTCCTTTTGAATTCATGTTCTGAAACCCAGTTCTACCTGAACTGTGTTTGGCAGGCCAGAAGTCTGTGAACTCTTTTCCACTATGCATCATAAGATAAAAGTAGTAATCAAAAGTATTTAGAAACCATAATAGAAACTTGGCAGAGTAATTTTATGTCAATGAAATGCAATAGTGTTATAAAATTGGAAGATTGCATTTTGTGTGTATGATTTTTCTCATTTATTTCTTAAGTAATTAATTTCTTGTATTTTGCATGTTTTAGTTTGCACTACATTAGACATTTTTTTCTAAATAACCAGTTCTTCACCATAGTTTGAAAACTTTGTTCTAGTTTATCTGTAGCTCACTGACTCTCAAATAATGATGAATGTTTGTGTTTGTTTTGGGTTGTTTTTACTTCACAATAAAATAGAGGCTTGCATGTCAAAATTTCAATTAAATACATCAGGAAGCTAGGCTAAATTGAACTTTTTTTCTGGACTTGAGAGCCTTAAGCCAAATTTGTAGATGAAATTTCTGGTCTCACCATTCTGAGTAGAGAAAAGACTGGTTCAAATTATATGCCCAAAGGCCAGTGGGGAAAAAAAAAAAGTAAATTGAAATTGAAGTGAAAAGAAACCACCTTTGTTCATAAGGTATGAAGTAGAGCTGGCTCAGGCAACTGTTCCAGATTTCCTTGAATTGATGCAATAATTCTAGGCTTTTTTTTTTTTTAAACCCTAGCCTACTAGCATATGATGGTGAATAGCATATTCATCTACACAGTCTAAAAACATGAGATTTTGTAGTTACTCTCCATTTCTACTTTCTGTTCCCAGCCACAAATAGGTCTCCCAGTCCAACTTGTACTTTTTAACTATATCTCTTATCTCTGCCCTCTTTTCAGCTTCAGTTCAGACTCTTCCCATTTCTCACTTAGATCATTGCCATATGCCCATCTCATCTCATTACTATTACCTTGTATGTTTTCTGGTACAAAGCATCAGGATGCAAATGTCTCTGACTTTCTAGCATTATGAAGCTTACTAAAATCACTGATTTCTACTTCTTAAAAGACTACTCAAGCTGATTGTATTAAGATCTGTAAAAGTTAGAACAAGACACCTTGCATATTTTTGGATGCTTTTAAATGGAGTTTAGTGTCAACATGACATCAAATCTTATCCCCTAATAATGTGACATCAATGACAGCTTTACATCTCAAACTAAATGATAGGTTGAAAGGTACCAAGTGATTTTGTGAACCTTTTTTTGAATTGCTTAGGAAAGCAGAATTCGATGACAGTTTCAGCTCTGTAATCATCCTTGGGAAGGAGTTTAACTACAGAAAGGAATTTAATCTCTCTCTAGTTAAGAATTGTGTAAATGAAATGCAAGAAAGTCATAGAATTTTTTATTCCAGCATAAATTTGGAAGATTCTTTGTGCAATTGTTGTTTTGCTTGATAACTCTTAATGATAGATTGCTCTATCTTATTTTAAATTACCACCTGCAGTATGTCCACACAATAAGAGCTACAAAGTCCCTTTGAAGAAAGATAAACTATTTCTGTATTTTACTAACCTATAATCATCAAGGATCAAAGACTAAAATGACAATGTGGTGGAAAGGCAGGATGTGAATTTGATTCAGGACATATAAACCAATGGTCTTCTCTAGTTAGAGAATATCCTTAGCATTCTTCAAGAGGATGTGCTATAGTGGATTACATACAAAAAATCTGAAACCATTACTTATGTGGTATTTACTGGTTTTAAATCAGAAAGATTGACATATTTTCTGACAATGTGAATAGATATTTTTATTCCAGACTCTTATGAAAAATAGAACCTGACATATTTATATAAAAATATTACTAATGTTTTACTTTAAATTGTATTTCCTTCTGCTGTTCACATTTTGAGAAATGGATTAAAGTAAGTGATTAGACAGAATTTCTGAGCTCATATTGATTAGTTTCAGTGAAACAGTCTACCCAGAACAGTGACCTGGATTAAAATAGAAGTTTCTGCTGGTTCTGATATTTTCATTCATATATTATAATCCTTAATTCCTTACATATACCATGGGTTAATATTAAGTATGAAAAATATTTTACTGTCTTAAAGAGTGTCTTAAGTAGAGTATTTCAATGTAGTATGTAGAATTTCATGAAGAAAAGCAGGAAATTGTTAATGAAAATGACATAGATACCTAAAGAAATCTTTTTACCCAATAATAATAGCAGACATTTATTAATTGTCATGTGCTGACACTATCATATGTGCTTTACATTCAACATATTTAATTCTCAAAACAATCTTCATAATAGGCACTATTTTATTCTCTATAGATAAAGACATTGACACAGTGAGAGATTAAATTATTTCTCAAGGTCTTATGGATAGTAAAAGGCAATACTAAAAGGGAACAAAATTTACTTGTATTTTTATGTTCTCGGATGTTTGCTCTAATGATTGCAATTAGTATTGTACTGTGTAAATATTTACACATCTAAAAACACTACTCTGTTATTTCAAAACCTGATAAAAAGAGTAAGAAATGCCTTTACATGGTCTGATTAAAATTGTAGGTAAGCCAAAGTAGTTATCTGCTGTTATGAAGTTTGCAGACATATACAAAAGTCAACCCAATTACAGAGTCAGGCATAAATCAATTATTTCATGAGATAAATGCATTGGAAGGATTTGAGATATCAGAATGACTTGTGTCATGGTCCTAGGATATACAGAGAATTTGAGAAGAATAATTTCTTTAAGAGAAATAGCCTGGGAATGTAGACATTTTGAATAATTAAGCAAGCAGAAATTAGAGATACTGGATTTATGCAATATAATCTCTGCAACATGATTTCAGAGGTCTTGACTTTCTCGTCTTGTGGAGATATCATTAGGCACTGTGGACTTTGAATACAAGACTTGTGACAATGTTTTAGCTCCATCTTATCTTATTTGTCCTGGGAAGTACTGGCAATCTCAGATGCAGTCTCATCTTATTTAATGTAGGCTTCATTTCTTTTAGCTTGAGATTTCATTGTTAATATATGTTATTGTTAATATAATCATATATTGTTAATATAATGATTATTTTAAACTGAAGACATCAGAGATTCCACAGATGCAGAAAGCAGCCTTCTTGGATCTTCCCATTTCTGACTAAAAGCAGGAACTTCCAGGAAATGAGGCTGCCATAAATTCTCCCTTCCAGGCAGGTCTTCTCCTTGGGAAAATGTAAGTCCTTGCTCTGGTTGAGTTTCACAGCTATGAAGAAAAGATCATTCTTGCATTAACAAATATTATCATGCACTTTCTTATTTCCTACTTGTTCCTTTAAAAATGTTATTTGTCTTTTCTAAAGAAACCTATTTTTTTTGTAGAAGCCTTTTCTCTCCCCACTCTTTATCTGAATAATGTAGGTAAATACCTCATATTAACCATATAGTGAACTACTTCTTTTCTTAGCTCTCACATGTATACAAATAAACTTATTTTTCTTGTTAATTTAACTTTAGTAAGTTTAATTTTACAAGCCCCCATGTACTGAACCTAAGATGGTAAAGGAAAAGTTTTTCTTCCCTGACAACCTCCTCAGAGCCAACCCAGTGTAAATCAACTTCCAGAGGCAAACATGTCCACAAATGTATAATTTCATGTGGCGCAACAATTTCTGTTCAACTCTGCCCAAGATACTAATTTTCCCTAGGCCTGAAACTAAATTTAGTATTTTATTGGCCTGGGTAAAGACTGAGCATTAGTAAGTACATTTTTCAAAGTTTCTTGGTTAAAACTGTTAGAGTGGACAATGGAAGTCCTAAAGGATACTACCTGAAATTGTATCTGTCCTGGGTGCTTCCATTTCAATAAATGAGGCTTGGGGCTGCAGAAGTCTTGTAATGTGTGGTTTTGGTTCACTGGGCTGAGTGGTATTGATGACAGAGGTGCCGGAGCCAGCTGGGCAGAGTCGAACAGTCCTGAGTGGGGGAGCGAGGGTTAGGAAAAAAGACAGAGAAGAGAAAAAGATCTCGGGAGGGCATACAGTCAAAGCTGCAGCCCCTAGTTTATTTAGCACCGTCCTGATATACCCTAGCAAGCATGAGAAACAGCTCAAAAAATGTTAGTTATGCACAATAACCTTGTCAACGTTACACAAGGAGCCTAACGCTATCTCGGCATTCTGCATCCCTTTCTTTAAGGCCAAGGAACAATCAGCTTCTCTGTTCCCGTCTCCAGGTGTTCTTTTTGTGTCAGCAGACTTCTTAGCTTTACTGTGCGAATATCCTGCTTGGCTCTCAAGTCTGAAAACGGCTTCCAACACAG
>CM053502.1:132468293-132558006 GCA_028627145.1 Eidolon dupreanum | reverse complement strand
AAAAGTGGAGACTTGACAGTTGGTAAGGGAGAGAAAAGAATAAAAGTTTTAAGAAGTAACGCTAGCATGCGTAATAGAGAGACATAAAAAAAAAAGGATATTTTAAATGACCATGGATTGTTGGATGAAGCAAAAGGGGGAATGTGGAATAGTAACAGAAAGTCAGTTGGCAAGGTTAACTTGAGCCAGACTGTGGGATTCAGATTCTACTACAATAGTTAAACCAGAATGAGGTAAAAACAATATCTTCTCCAAGAAAATCAGCATAGAATTTTTTTTAAAAACTATGCTTTTTTAATATTTATATGAACTGTCAACAACCTAAAGATCCCCATACATTTTAACCTTATTTGAATGTAAAATATGTTGAATCAATATATATCAAACATTTAATAAAACATTTTCACTAGAACTCATAGCTTACATTTATTTTGAGCCTTTTAGCAAACTTTAAATTATGGAGAGTGTGTAAAACATTGTAATCTTGCTTATCAATAAATTCTTAGTTTACTAGGTCATAGGAATTGTCAAAAATAAAAAATACAGTTCTGGAGGAGGGGAATCTGGTGGTGATGGCAGAAAATAAATTCAATTCTGGCATTACATAAGGAGTCTAAATGTTCTAATACATGTTTATCATATTAATTTAATTGAATGGTATTTATTTTTAAACTTGATGAGAATGGATGTGACTAAAAGTTGCAAATAAATAATTGTAAATATTTTAAAGTGTGATTCTGGAAGCTGGTCTTCAGCATTTTTAAGACAAAGTTTACTGAATTGTGTTGTTTCAATAGAGCAAGGCCTGGTAATGATCTTTCAGTGCATTGAATAGAAATTCTGTGTAAATGTCTGTACTATATATAAGTGGCTATATCTATATAATAATTAGTTAAAGATACATAAAAAGAATTATATTCAAAAAGCAATTATTTGAAAGCATTAAACAACCTTGTAAGTCGAAAGTGGTATATTCTTCAAATGATAATGTTAATTTAATAAAGTGAAAGCAATAAAGGTAAATTGATTGAGATGATGTGGATATTGTTTACTGTGATTAAAGAACCTCATATAAAAGATGAAATTATTATTTCTATGAAAGACATGTAACTCAAGTCTTAACTATTGATAATGAACAAAAGTAACTGCATAATAGTTGTAAACACACATGCACACGCATCTATATAAATATGAGTCTCATCCAACGGCCTTGTGATATTTCTCAAATCACATCTAAAATTTTTAAATACTGAAATGTATTTTTAAAATAAGTCCATGTGGAAACACTTTACTAATTTTCCTCAAATCATGGACCTCCAATATGGATTTTTCTATGGTATCTCTTTCACATTCAGAGGGAAGAAGGAAGGAAGAAAGAAGCAAGGAGGGAGCGAGGGACAGACGGAGGGAGGAAAGAAGGAAAGAAAAAAGGGAGATACAAATTAGGTTTTTCTCTGTAAAATTAATTGAGCCTTACTTTATTGACCAAAAGTATTATGTATAACATCACAGTGTATAAAAATTTGGACTATTTTGAATAGGTTCTTATCTGTGATTAAAGATGATTCTAGATGAATAATACAAAAATTGTCATTGAACTCTATAGATTAATGGAAATGAGAGAGATTACTCATTGTTAGAAAAAACTTTGTAATCAAGGATAAGGTTCAGATATGATTTGGGTGGTATATTCTACATTAGCAACCAGAGCATTTTAAGGATATTAGATATGATCCAAGCAAGGAGAAACGCGCGCGCGCGCGCACACACACACACACACACACACACACACACACACACGGCTAAATTGCAGGATAATACTATGTACTAAGATTAGAATTTCTCGCAAAGTGAGGAAATAATTATCATTATGTAAGCACTTTAAGTTGATTTATATCTAGCCTACATGATAGCTCTTGAGAGGAAGGAAAGGTAAGGGAAATTAAGCACAAATTTTAATCTTTAATCTAAGTATCTTTAGCAGATACTTAGATATGTGGACAAAAAGACTTATTTGAGTTGAAAATTACTCATAACTTCTCTATTTTATTTAAAGGAAAAATAATAGTGTGTCTATTACAAAGAAGATAAGAGAAACAGCCATTTCCACCATATTTGATGTCAGTGATTAGTATCTGTGTGATCTATTATTAAGTTCAGAGAAGGGTGGGTTGGGAGAGCAAACTGAAGGTTAATAAAAATGGAGTTCTGTTGTGTACCTGTTAGCAAATAACTTTACCGGGAATCTAAAGTAAATATAATAGATTGAAAACAAAGCAAACACAGAAAAACAGCAGTACACTTCAAGATATGATAAAAGTGTCTAGAATGATAGAAGACAAAAAAGCAAGAAAGATATGTAAAAAGCCTGCCTTGAAGGTGGCACTTAGAATTTATATTCATTAAATTGTATTATAGAAGTGAATTGAGATGGTGATGTTTCATGCCTTTACCTGGTGAATGGAATCAAATAGCTCAAATGGGTTTTGAGAAATCTTTTGTGCAAACCCTTTGGTTACAGGCATATGGTTGTGCAAACTATCAGGGACTGGTGATTTAAAAAAAAATATTTCCAAAATCAATCTTAATAACTTATTACAGTTCTTTGTCTTTTTTGACTTATTTTTTTCTTTATATCTACTCGAAAATCATTCCTGCTGAGAGTTAAGCATCCATAATATTGCAAACACTGTGTTAGACAAAAGCAAAAAAGGAAAAAAGAAATAAAGAAATTTGGCAACATTTCTGTGGTATTTATAATCTAGTAGACAGTGATTACAGTTGGGGCTTTCTGTACAATTATTTTCGTAATTAAGAATGAGAACCCAGTATATAAATTTATCATTATTTTAGTCCTCATTTCTTAGGTTGAAAAAAAACTTCTTCTATTTTAATAATTCTAATATTCTGAGTTCTTTGTTTCAACACGATTATTTATAAATACAATTCTCTAAATTTAGGCACAAGTCTTTAATAGGACTTAATTACTATAAAGGTCATTAGAAACTTTCTACTAAGTACAGGTGGATTTCTTTTCTACTCAAATATTTTACATGCTTTTTAAAAAAATTCTCAATAGCAAATAAATCTGTCTTAAATAAATAAAAAAGAAGCATTAATTTCTAGAACTTTTTCTACTTTTTTTATACTTCCCAGAGCATTGAAATGAGTCATGTCTATATTATTTAGTGAAACAGCTGTAATAATGATCTGCAAAACAAACAAACAAATGAAAAAAATAATTTTGCATTTTTATATTATATCACACATACATGGTACGCAAAATATATAAGAATGAAACAATCAGCCTAATCAACTTTAGTTTTACCTTATTGTGAACTTTCTGCTTGGGAGGAGTCTGGGACTTAGTCTTGGGTGTCAAAAATAGAGTGAAAAACAAAATTCTATTAGATTTTTTTCATACAAATAATTGTGCCTTTTAGAAGAAGCCTGAAAATCATATGTTGAATCTCTTAAAATTTTATTCTGTTGTTTTAAATATAAAAGATTAACTTTCTATATAATACAGGGTACATAAGTATCATGTTTTATGACTGACATCAACTATTAAATACTTTTTTGTTTTACCCATTCACTTATTTTCTGAATTTTCAGAAGCACATATTTGATTTTTTTTTCTGTCAAGATGAAGACATCATATTTATTGCCTAGTCCCATTAATAATTAGCTGGAAGATCCTGGTTAAATGACTTACCTGTTTAAATTTCCTTAAAATGTCCCAACTTTATAATGTTATTTTAAAGATCAAACACATTTGCACATGTTACTTAAAAAGTGCTTAGCACATTAGAAATGCTCAAAAAATCATAGCAACAATCCTTATTTTGGTATTGTTACCATTATTGTTGATTTTTAAAAGATATATAGGTATTTCCTATTTATTAAATATATTCTGTGTTCTATTTGGTAGCCTAGAGAATAGACAGTCTTCTTGGATTATAAAAATATTCTAAAAACTTTTTAAAAAACAACAGAAATATAAAATATCATACTGGTGCTGAATATAAGGAAAGTATTGTATAACATACACATTATTTGTTAGGAGAGAAAGGAAAGCTATTTTAAATTTAGAGAAGCTGATATGTAAACCTAATATAAATTGTGTTAACACATTAGAATTTCCAAGAATTTCATTATCATTGAGAAGTGAATTTTTCGAACAAAAAATTGTATATTTGGAAAAAATGTACCAGCATTTTATATTTTTGCACATAATATTCTAATATTCAATTAGATTTTTAATGTGAATATTATGTGGTTATTTCCCCTTAAATCTTATGTTAAAAAAATTAAAATCTGTAAGTAAGATATTTTAGAACACCTAATATTTCTAATACAGTAAAGTCTCAAGTATCAATTTGTCTTTTTTCACTAGAGTATACCATATATTGTGATATTATATCCATTTACACAATCATGAATTTAATTTAAAAAATTCATAATAAAAATGTGATTGATTATAATTTCCTAATTTAGTCAGCAATTATTTATTTTTGTGATTGTTGACCTTTTGCAAAACTGACCATAACTGCTTAATATATTTTTTATAAACACATTATAGATTCATGAATATCAAGTGGCACTGTTGCTTATACTTCAAGTCACTTTACCAGGAACTCTTATATTTGTTTTTTTTTTTTTAATTAAATTTATTGAGATGATTGGTTAATAAGATTAAGTGCTGACTATCTGCCATATACTGGGTGATCGATGGCTCATGAGACAAGTTCATCTATTATTCAAATTAAAACTTAACATCTTAATCCATAAAATGTTATCATTTTATGAAATAATTTAAAATTTACCAAAATTGAATTCTATTATATAGAAATTTTGCAAGAAAACAAACTCAGATTTTAAATTTTAAAATAATAAGAGAATTATTGATAACTAGATCTCATTATTGACATTTTGAATCACAGATAAGACAAAGTGCTATTTTAAAACCAATACAAAAATAAAATTTGGAGTCATTATAATTTAAATATTTCAAAGAATATATCCTTTTGTATAATATGTTAAAGCAAATAGACATGCACATATACATATAACCATCTCACAAATAAAAACTTAGTATTGCTGTGTGCATGTGTGAAAGTGTGTGTGTATGTGTGTGAAAAAGAAGATAAATCATTCAATTATTAAATCATTTATTATATTATTTATCATAATTTGTTATTATAAATCATTTATTTATAAAATATATTGTGTGAAAACACAAATTTTATAATACCTAAAGTTCAGGGGTGCACATATTTTCTATCTCTGGAATACCCTTCTTCCATCTTAACTCATGGGCTGATTGTTTTCATTTTTTTTGTTTGTTTTTTGACAATTATATATTTATTTATTTATTTTTAGTTTCTTATTTTATTTATGGTGACATTGGTTACCTAAATCTAATAAGTTTCAGCTGCACACTTTAACAGTAGTCATATATATATTTACACCATGTGTTAACCTCCCATAGTTAGATTTCTTTTTGTTACCACATATTTGACCCCCTTTATCCTGTCTACCTTCCCTCTCCCCCCTCCCCCTTACCCTCTGGTAACCACTAGTCTATAGTCCATGTCCATGAGTCTCTGTTTGTTCTGTTCATTTGTTGCTTTTAGGTTTATATCCCCCATATAAGTGATATCATGTGATTTTCAACCTTTTCTGTGTGACTTATTTCGCTTAGCATAATTATCTCGAGGTCCATCCATGTTGTCGCAAGTGGAAATATTTCATCTCTTCTTATGGCTGAGTAATATTCCATTTTATATATGTACCACAGCTTCTTTAGCCAATCATCTATTGTAGGACACTTCAGTTGCTTCCATGTCT
Source organism: Eidolon dupreanum (assembly GCA_028627145.1). Lineage (NCBI taxonomy): Eukaryota > Metazoa > Chordata > Mammalia > Chiroptera > Pteropodidae > Eidolon > Eidolon dupreanum. The sequence goes on along the minus strand of CM053502.1, from coordinate 132,552,156 downwards.
TGGCCACTGTGAATAATGCTGCTATGAACATTGGTGTGCAAATATCTTTTTGGATATGAGTTTTCAAGTCTCTTGGGTAAAAACCCAGTAGAGGGATTGCTGGATCATATGGTAGATCAGTTCTTAGTTTTTTCAGGAACCTCCATACTGTTTTCCATAGTGCTGCACCAATTTGCATTCCCACCAGCACTGTATGAGGGTTCCTTTTTCTCCATATCCTCCCCAACATTTGTTATTACTTGTCCTGTTGATTATAGCTATTCTAACAAGTGTAAGATGGTATCTCTTTGTGGTTTTGATTTGCTTTTCACTAATAGTTAGCCATGTTGAGCATCTTTTCAAATATTTGTTGGCTATTTGTATGTCCTCTAAGGAGAAGTGTCTGTTCAGGTCCTCTACCCATTTTTTGATTGGATTTTTTTTTTTTTCTCATTGAATAATATGAGTTCTTTGTATATTTTGGATACTAGGCCCTAATTGGAGGCATTGCTTGCAAATATATTTTCCCATTAGGATGGTTCTCTATTTACCTTGTTGATGGTTTCTTTTGTTGAGCAGAAGCTTTTTAGTTGATGTAGTCCCATTCATTTAGTTTAGCTTTTACTTCTCTTGACTTTGAGGTCAAATTCATAAAATCCTCTTTAAGTCCGAGGTCCTTGAGTTTAGTTCCTATGTTTTCTTCTATGCGTTTTATTGTTTCAGGTCTTATATTCAGGCCCTTAATCCATTCTGAGTTAATTTTGGTGTGTGGTGATAGACAACTGATCTAAGAGATTAGATGAGTCTAGTTTCATTCTTTTGCAGGTGGCTTTCCAGTTTTCTCAGCACCATTTATTGAAGAGGCTTTCCTTTCTCCATTGTATACTTTTGGCTTTTTTGTCAAAATTATTTGGCCATATAAAAATGGATTTCCTTTTGAACTCTCAATTCTGTTCCACTGGTCCATGTTTGTTTTTCTGCCAATACAATGCTGTTTTGATTATTGACACTTTGTAATAGAATTTGAAGTCAGACAGAGTGATGCCTCCAGGCTCGTTCTTTTTTCTCAAGATGGATTTGGCAATTCGGGGTCTTTTGTCCTTCCATACAAATCTGATGATTTTTGTTCCATTTCTTTAAAAAATGCTGATGAGATTTTGATGGGGGTTCCATTAAATCTGCATAATGCTTTAGATAATAAGGTCATTTTAACTATGTTGATTATTCCAATCCAAGAACATAGAATATTTTTCCATTTCTTTGTATCTTCTTTGATTTCTCTTAATAGGGTCTTATAGTTTTCATTATATAGGTCCTTCACATGTTTTGGAAATTTATTCCTAGATTTTTTTGTTGTTGTTGCAATTGCAAAGGAATGATTTTTTTTTTTACTTCTTTTTCTGACACTTCGTTATTAGAGTATAGGAATGCTATGGATTTTTGAGCTTTGATTTTGTATTCAGAAACTTAAGTGTATTTGCTTATTGTTTCTAGTAGTGTTCTTGTGGAGTCTTTAGAGTTTTCTATATGGAGAATCATGTTATCCACAAATAGTGACAGTTTGACTTCTTTGTTTTCTATTTGGTTGCCTTTTATCTTTTTCTTGCCTGATTGCACTTGCTAGGACCTCCAAAGTTATATTGAACAACAGTGGCAATAGTGGACAGCCTGATTTTAGAGGGAAGGTTTTTAGTTTTTCACCATGAAGTATAATGTTGACTGAGAGTCTGTCATAGATGGCCTTTATTATACCAAGGTATGTTCCTTCTATACCAATTTTGTTAAGTGTTTTTATCATAAATGGATGCTGTTTCTTGTCAAAGGCTTTTTCTGCATCTATTGATGTGATCATATAATTCTTATTTTTAATTTGTTTCTGTGGTGTATCACATTAATTGATTTGTGTACGTTGAACCATCCCTGTGCCTCTGGAATAAAGCCCACTTGATCATGGTGTATATGTTTTCCGTATTGTTATGTCTACTCAAATGTCTCCTCCTCAGAAAGTCCTTCTCTTTAAAATAGTATGTCTCATTACTTACCCAGGTTTGTTTCTCTTCATGCCACTTATAACCACCTGAAATGCTATTTAATTTGTTTTTACTCAATATCCTTCTTATAAGTTCAGGGTAGACAGATTGTCTTTTTAAAAGATGTAATGTCAATGAACTTACAATAAATAGTAAATAAGCCCTAGAGATCTAATGCAAGGTATAGACAATATAGTATAATAATCATCAAACTTAAGAGATTAGATCAGAATTATTCCATCCAATAAAAATAAATAATAATCATATGACATGATGGAGGTGCTACTTATCACTACAATCACAATCATATTACAATACATAAATGTACCAAATTAACATGTTGTATACCTTAAATTTATACTATGTACATGTCAAATGTATTTCAATAAAAATAAGAACCTTATAAGTAATAGGTGCTCAATTATTGATGGATTAAATAGTGAATTAATTGAGGAATTTTTTTTAAGCAGAATACACTAGACAGGATATTGGTTTGATTTTAGGACATATTTACCTGGAATTCAAGAGACTCCCTTGTTTTGTTATTAGCCATCTATGTAAACTTTATAAATTACTTTATTTCTCTGGCTTTCTTATATTTGTCAGGAAGATTTAAGTTTATGACTGTGTTTACTCTATAAATAGAATATCTCTCTAAACTTAATGAGACATACACAACTGAGAAAGCTGAAATTCTGAATTATAATCCTAGCTTTGCTACTTACTAAACCCAATTCTTCCAAGTATAAAATGAGGCTTATTAGACTAACTCGGTTGGATTATAAAAGCACATAACAAGGATGCCTAATCTCTGTATATTCTCCACATATATTATTTTTTTCTTTAAGGTATTTTCTAGCTCCAATAATTAATAATTTAGTTATATAATTCTAGTATTAATATAAACATGAGGAAATAGAGCATTATCAAGCTACACCATTTTAGAAGCTTTAATCTCTTCGGTTTGAGGACTGGACAGTACTCAAAACCCCACAGGCCAGATTATAATCTCAAATAATGAAAGTACCATACATAGATGTATTTCAGTGCAATACTCATTATAACTCCTCAAAATCAATCATGTTAGTGATGTGCATCTCTGGAGACAACTAATCTGAAATAAATTTAAGTTTGGCTTTTAATGCTGACTCTAACTGAGAATGACTAGAAAAAGACAGCATTGGATTATATTGGATGGTAACATGTGACTACGGAGCTGTCATTAAATTAGCAGTGAGGTGCAGTGACAGGTGTATTGGAGCTATAAGCAATATCAAATATATCCAGGACATTATGCAATAATAAAGCAGTAAAATGGTCTTCTCTCTGAATGTAATATTCACTTCTGCTTAAAATCAGAAAATATACACATGTGGATTTCAGCATACTGACAATGACATGACAGAAGTTGGTTAAGTTTCTGCTAAGGCAGCCTCTGGCATGACTAAATTTAGTCATCTCTGACTGCAAGATACTGCTGATGAAGCTCTCAACTTAGTTTGCATAGCAATCCATATATCTCAAAAGCAACTTCTAAATAGATATTTAAACCAAAATTCACTAACATGAACTTCCTTCTTTGTTCAATATCCCTGTTGTTATCAATTTGTAAACGTAATATGGTTAAAACTAATTCTAAGTTTATGTGTGCTTACTGTAAAAATGAACAAAAAACACACACAGCTCTTATTTTAACAATATATTCTATATCGAAATTAGAAACAAAATTGAAAAAAAAAATCAGATAAATTTAAAGGAATTAACTATGGTAATAGTTTCCAAAGAAACAACATGCCAGTAGTGTACCAACCCTTTTTCCACACCACAAGAGTATTTCCTATTCCGTTTACATCAGTTCAATTAAATGTTCAACTTTCCTTGATATAAAATGTCCCTTTGAGTTAATAAAGTGTTGTGGTTGACAAGTATTTTTATTTCTCTTCAATTCCTGGGCACATGGTTTACACTCCTCCCCCTTAACATTAGATGTGGCCATATAACTTGCTTTGGCAATGAAACATGAGCACACATGTTGTATGTCATTACAGGATTAAATCTTTGAGAGCTGGAGTACCATTCACCATATACTTTCTTTCCTGTTCTTTTTACAATGCTTTCATATTATAGAAATTAATAAAAATTATATCATATAATATATAATCTTTGGCTTCTTTCATTCTGCATATTTTGACATCTATTTATTTTGTTGACTATCTCAATAGTTAATTTTTTTAATTGCTGAGTAGTAGTCCATTGTATAGATGTAGCACCATGTTTACCTATTCTCCTATTGATTGACATTGACATTGGGTCACTTCTAATTTTGTCTATTAAAATAACAATTTTATGAACATTCATATAGAGGTCTTTGCATGAACATGGGCTTTCATTTGTTTTGGTTGAATACCTAAGAAACTGTCAATCTATTTTTCAAACTGGTTGTACATTGCAGACAATGGTATATGAGTTTTGGTTCTTCCATATCCTCACCTAAAATCATTCTGTGTTTTTAATTTACATTACCCTAATGATTACCCTAGTGATGTGCTTATTTCTCATCTGCATACCTTCTCATGTAAAGTGTCCATTCTAATTTCTCTCCTATTTTTTATGTTGGTGATTTGATTTCTTATTATCTAAATTGAGAATTCCTTATATGTCCTGGATACAATTTCTTTATTGAAGATATGATTTGCAAATATTGTATTATAGTCTATAATTTGTCTTTTGTTCCACATAACTGTAACATTTTTAAGAGCAGAAACTTTTTAAAATTTTAACATGTTCAATTTATCAATTTCTTCTTTCATGGATTATATTTTTGGTGGTATACCTAAGAATTTTTAGATAAGCCCACATAACAAAGACTTTAATCTTATCTTTTGCAAGATGTTTTACATAGGATTATGTTCCTTTTGAGTTAACTTTTGTTCACAGCCTAAGGTATGTATCAAGATTGCTTTTTTTTTCCTTTTTTCTTTTTGTATATAGCTATCCAATTGTTTTAGAACAATTTATTGGAAAAAACTATTCTTTATTCAATGTTATGCCTTTGAACCTGTATTAAAAATTAGGTGTCCTTATGTATCAGTCTATTTTTTGACTCTATAGTCCATTGATTTGTCTATTTTTATAAAAATATCACATTCTTGATTATTGTAGCTTCATAATATGCTTTGAAAATACGAATTCTGCAATTCTGTTCTTGATTTCAGGATTGTTTTGAATAGACTCAGCCTTTTGCGTTTTCATGTGAATTTAGAATCAACTTGTCAATTTTTATAAAAAAATACACTAGACTCCTGATTGAGATGTCTTAAATCTACAGATCAATGTGGAAAGAATTGACATCTTAAATATATTGAGTCTTCCTACACATTAACTTAATATTCTATCTCCACTTATTTTTATTTATTATTTTGATAATTTTTATGTATTTTCAAAGTTTAATTTGGGGGTTTTTATATTTTTAAATTTATTAATAGAACATATGAAGTAAAGTTATAATAACTGTTTTAAAGTACTCTCCCTCTAATTCTAATTCTAACCAGTGTTGCTTCTGGGATATTTTCACTCGATTGATTTTTCTTCCTAATATGGACCACATTTCCCTATTTCATTGCATATTTGGTAATTTTTTATTTTTTACCAGACACTGTAAATTTTGCATAATTGTACGTTGGATAGTTCCATATTCCTATATACGTTCTGGATCTTCATTCTGGGATTCAGTTAAGTTACTAAGATATAGCTTGTTCCTTTTGGGTCTTGATATTATGATTCGTTAGGTAGCTGCAGAGCAGTGCCTAGGCAGCACTTAATTCCAATTCATGAAATATAGCCTTTCTGAGTTTTCAAACTGTTGTCTTGTGAATTATGAATTTTTCTAGTATTGCTGGTGAGAACACACATTATTCCTGGCCTTAAGATCCCCTGGTACATTTCTCTCTAATCTGTTTGGATAATTCTTTACTCGACTTCTGGTAGTTTTCTCAAATGTATGCACTGATCAGTCTTCTGCTGACTATTTGAGGGGCCTTCTATAGCTCTCTGGGGTTTTCTCTATGTGTACCTTTCTCCTCTGTGGTACTCTGTGCTGCAAACTCCAGCTGCTTAACTCTCCTGAAACCTTCATCTCCATCTCCTCAGCTTGTGGAATTTGCCAGACTTCTATTTGCATTTTGTAAAAAATACTGTTTCTAAAAAGTGAAGAGGAAACCGTCATCTCTCCACTTGAAATCTGTTTTATATGGCTTGGCATAACCTTTAGGAGTCCTCATAAGTAGGTTCTTGCTCACTCCTTTAATCTTATACTGTTAACACTCTGACACATGGAGCAAAAAAACCTAGACGCTGCTTGTGTTACAATCTCCCTGGGTGGATTTTACGTAATTTGTTATTTTTATATATTTTTGGACTTACAGAAATGTGAAAGTAGGGAGATTTTCCATATTCCTTTTACTAAACTTTCCTTATTGTAACATCTTACGTAAGCATAATAGAGTCATTGATACCAGAGAATTAACATAGGCACAATACTACTAACTAAGCTACCAACCTTATTCAAATTTTACCAGGTTTTCCACTAATGTCCTTTTTTCTGTTACAGGATCCCACCTTGGATTTAGTTATTTCTCCTTAGTTTATTTTTTATTTTTATTTTTATTTTTTAGAGATGCCAGGTCTTTTCTTTCATGACCTTGATGCTTTTGAAAAGTACCAGCCTCTCACTTGGGAAATCTCTCCTAATTTGATTTAGATTGACTTTTCCTCATTTCACAAATAAGGTTGTGCCTTTTGTAAAAGACTTCTACAAAAATGGTATTATTCTTTTTTTTAAGGTATTGTATCAGAAACTTTATGATGTTAAAATATTTTAAGACTGGTGATGGTAGTCTTAATCGTTTGCTTTAATTGGTATCTGCCAGGTTTATGAATTTTAAGGTTACCGTTTTTCTCTTTGTAATTAATACATATGTTGAGGTAGATATCGAGGAACCAAGCAAATATCCTGTTTTCCCTCAGACATTCTACCCACTAATTTTAACAACCTTTGGTATCTCTTGTATGCAACAATTATTACTACAGTGTTTGTCTAGCATTGTTTTCCTCTTTCTCTTTTTCCCTTAAAATTTTTAAATTAGAATTCTGTGAGGAAGAGCTCTCCTTTTCCTCCCATTTATTTATTTATTTATTTATTTATTTATTTATTTATTTGATATTCATTTGTATCAGTATCACTCACAGATATTTAATTTTCTGGATTATAACTCGACACTGTCACTCTTTTACTGTTCAAATTGTTTGACCATTAGGTACTACTTTAGGTTGACACTCTGGTACCCTTTTGTCATGCATCCTTTTACGAAAACTTTCCTACTTTCTGGCACCCAAAGATGTTTTACACTCATCTTACATTTTCTTTGACTCAGACTTGGATTCATTTATTTAAACACGAAACTAAGTTTCTTCTTGTTGTTTTTAATTGGAGAATGGTGCTTAGAAAAAAAAAATTTCAGCACTAGTTGTGCTTATTGCTACTGAGTTATTATTAATACTAGCTCTTGTCAGTGGACAGTGGTAGAAAATACAGGTACGTATGCTAAGCCATGCATACACACATATCTAAATATCTGTATCTATATTTAATCTAACATCAGCTATCTACATATCATCTATCTAATCTGTCACCATGAGTTCATACCAACACTTCTAATTCCATCATTTCAGCTTTATCCTTTATTTACAACTTCTTTCTCAGACAGATAATTGGCTCTTATTATCATTACCTATAACTATATATTTATTTAATACTAGCATATAAATAATTTCAGAAATACTTATTAACTATCTGGATATCTATTTAAATAATTTTTATATAGATTACAATATTTATTTATGGAATCTTTTAAAAAGTAAGTTTAAAAGTTGTCTTCTCATTTCTTTTATAGAATATTTTATGTTATTGATTTGTAGTATAATTAAGTTAATTTTTTACTCTTATGTTTTGTTTTTGTTTATCACCACATCCTGGTAATTTTAATTATGTGTTAATAGTCAGAGATATACAAAGGATATATTCAATGAAATGTTACTGCCTCCTCGTTCCTACTACCCATTCTCATTCTCTCTCCCTTTCCACACCTCTCCACCCACTCCCTACAGGTACTCAGCATCTTTCTAAAACATTTCTCATTTTACCTTCTTCTCATCATTTATGGTAATTATTTTTAAATTTATTGGGCCTAGACCATGCTAAGGATTTTATAAGTATCACTCAGATCCTCACAAAGACCCTACAAAACAGTTTATATACTTATCCCAGTTTTATAGGATACAAAAGCTTAGAGTATAAAGTAAATGGCCATTAGCTACACAAGCATTTAAATGACTGAGACAGAGTTTATTTGATTCAGATCTTTTTGACTCACATCTCTCAAATATTTTTCAAGACCCAAAGATCTTGTTACATTAAAGCTTTCGATGATCTTTCAGGGCCATTAGATGTTCCTTATCTTCCTTCTCTTCATCTTTTACAGTACTCTGTTCATGCTATTGATATACCATTTGAATCCCAGTTCTGCCACTTACTATTTTTATGACTTGTGTAATATAGTTAACCTCTCTGTATCTCGATTTTTAAACTCTATTATAATACCTTTTTCATATGGTTGTCGTGAATAATAAATTTGTTAATATTTGCAAACAGTTATATCCCCTATAAGACATAAAATCCAATAAATGCAAGGTATTTAAAAGTTAGCTCAAGCTCTGTTAATTCATTAGTTTCATAAATTAAAAAATGTATATATTATTTTCAATTTCTTCTCTTTCTTTCAACTAGATTATGTGAATTTGGAGAAGGGAGGATCATTCTCGTGATTTTCTCTGCTGCCTAAAAAATACCTAGAACATAGAGCAGAGCTCAGTATATGTTTGAGAAGAACTGACTGCATAAAAATTAAGGTCTATCTATAGCAGTCCAAATTTTTTTTTAAAAAAGATGAAATATTATTGTTAACTACAAATTGTTTGAAATTAAAACTTAAAATAGATATATAATTATATATCTGCACTAATATATAAGTGTACCCTGGAAAAAGAGTGTCCCATTTGTTGAAGATTGGGTGCAATATAAACTAAATCTCAGAAACAAAACAATTTTTCCAGAGCAACTGTTTTTTTCCTCCTAAATTTAGAAAAAAAGTTAGCCTTTTTGATAACGATCTGGAAGTGAATCATTACATACTGCAGGCTCCTTTCCTCTGGCATCAGTGGAATAATAAAGCCTTCGTACTGTGATCTTAAGGGACAGCCAAAGACCTGAACTTGATGCCCTTCTCAAAACTGGCTCCTGAAGAAACTCTGGAGTAAACTACAGAACAAAGAGAGTAAAAGAAAACAAACAAAAAACTCTCTTAACCAGAATTCTTGATGTTTAAAGCCTGAATAGTACTGTATAGATATTTGAACTTTATACACAAATCAAAATGTTACCTTCCATTCAGGCCTTTTACCTCTCTCCCTATGTGGGGGCGGGCGGCAGGGAGACAAAGACAAAAGTAAGCCTTTCTATGTATTTAATGATATTAAGGGATAGGGAAATTAAACGACATTTAAGTGCAAAAAATGTTACCTAGTTGTTGGGAGCCGTTTTCAGGCTTGAGAGCCAAGCAGGATATTCGCACAGTAAAGCTAAGAAGTCTGCTGACACAAAAAGAACACCTGGAAATGAGAACAGAGAAGTTGATTGTTCCTTGGCCTTAAAGAAAGGGATGCGGAATGCAGAGATAGTGTTAGGCTCCCTGTGTAACGTTGACAAGGTTATTGTGCATAACTAACATTTTTTGAGCTGTTTCTCATGCTTGCTAGGGTATATCAGAACGGTGCTAAATAAACTTGGTGCTGCAGCTTTGACTGTATGCCCTCCCGAGATCTTTCTCTCTTCTCTGTCTTTTTTCCTAACCCTCGCTCCCCCACTCAGGACTGTTCGACTCTGCCCGGCTGGCTCCGGCACCTAGTATTTCCAAAAATAAAATGACGTCTTACTCTAAGTACCAAATTCAGCTTAAACAGTGTAAAATTTTCTCTCAGTTACCAACGGAGTTTTGTTTCTATTAATAGAGTTTTGGTTGTCAGATTGTTTTTATTTTGTTATCTCAATTTTTTTAAGTACTTTCATGAGAAATTTTATTTTTAGAGAGATTTTGAAAAGTAATTATGATAATATAAGTTTCAACATATATAAAATATTGGAAAAATTGGTTAGTTTGTGAAATGTATGTGGGTGGGACTATGAGCAGATCTGCACTATAAATATATCTATTTTGAAAATAAAAGTAATAGGATGCATTAACTTAAATAGGTATTGTTTTTCCCAAAGTAGGGATAAAATGGATATGGGGATGCAGCTACTAATAAGGCAATCATTCCTTAAAATTTTGTCCCTTCTATTTTCTAATTGTCTTATAAAACTAAACCCGAGTCAAAAAGGTGGTATTTTTTAGTAAACTCCCTCAGACAAGAAATATAAAGTATTTTTAGTATACTATTATTTAATATAAATCCTTATAAACTCCTAGGGTGGGCTTACATTAGTTACTGGAATTATAAGAGTAAATATTATGAAATCTCCCTTACTGTCCACAGTTTAATCGTGAAGAAATAATTGAAACTTTCTAGACATGTAAAAACTTTACTTTTCTAGTCGTGAAAACAAGACTTAATGATTGGTCAAATTTTATATATTTTAAATGTCATGTTAAGAGAATGAGATTAAGAATAAAATCTCCATTCAGAAGTTTAACTCTAATAATGTAGGAATTCAGTAATTAACAGAATGTGTTCACATATGCAACATTAAAATGATGTTTTTCAAAACTTTAGAACAAATATGCACCAAATTCCAAGATTAAACAGAATATTATTACTCATCTCTCCAATTCCTTTAGCTATTTAGTTATTTTTATTACCATCAACTGTTTTTTATAGCGTATTAGTTATATTCAGGGTAAGAGAGTAGATCTATGTGTTATAAGTCTATGAGGAAATTTGGACGTTTTTATTTTAAAATAAGTGTCAGAAATTCTTGATTAATTTTTGCTATGATTTCACAATGAGCTACAAATAAAACTCATTAAAAGTTTTTGGTTGATTAGATAATTTTTGTCTGAATGATCAAGTTCATGTACACTTTAAAATATAGTATCCCAATACTCTTCTATTTCTGAATTGGCTTTTCAGCTAGTGAGAAAAAATAATTTGTGTATTAACTTTCATTACAAATATTTACTTCAAATTAACTCTTAGTAATGTTGCTAAATATTAGATATGTGTAACTGTCTCTAAAATTCTTCATCTTTCTAGACTCATTCGCAGGTTTGTTATAAAACTGAACCGATTCCTCTTTCCCTATTAAGTTTGTCCATTTATTTCCTGGTTATTTTTTCAAAATTCAGTTCAATCTTATGTTTAACTCTCACCAAATATCAAAATATGTGAATTATTATTCTCTTTTGAAAAGAATAAGGCTTGCAATTTTATTTGTATTAGGCTATGCTGGTATAAATCATAGTGTTCTAGGCCAACTTTTCTGCAAAATACTTAAGGCAATGAAAAGTATGTGAGACCTTTATGAAAAGTTTTTGATGATAATAACTTTTGCATGCCTAACTATAATAAGTGTAATTATTTTATAATTTTGTGAAGTATTTTATATGAGTGGCACTTTTTAAAAAAATTTTAAATGGTGAGCTTACAACTAAGGCATATCATAACACATCTGGTACTGAATTTCTAGTGTTTACTCTCTAGTGAAAGCAGCATTTCTATAACAACCCTTCTTTTGAGCTGATACAGAAGGTATCAGCTCTACCTTCTGTTCCTAGTAAGAGAAAAAAATATATATATAATACAGTAGGAAACATGATAGATAGTTCATTTGGTTATGAAACATATTCTTAGAATTTAAGATTTCTGGAACTTGTCACAGACCTCAGTAATTATTTCTACTTTCCTCTTAATCTGTCAAAACAATTTTTTAAAAAATCATTTACTCTATATTAACAGTCTTCAGATTTCATTTTGTTCAAGAGTAAGATAGATCTAGTGACAGATTGTATTATTATATTTTAAGTATTTTATCTCTTCTTTCATATTCATGTTTGCTTCTCTCATATTTTTGATCTTTGCTAATAACACTGCCATAATTTCTGTCACTAGAATAAAATCCTGAAAGTCAAGTTTGACCCCTCACTCACCCTCTAACTTTTATATAATCAAATGCCAATTTTTGACAATTCTACTTCTTTATCTTCTTTCAATTTCAACTACTTATTTCTATTACTACTGCCACACTCAAGTCTTCAATAAATTTTTCCTGGATTGTTCACATTGTTTTAAATATTTTCCATGATGCAAAACTGTACTTTCTCATGCTGTAGATAACTTTTTTCTTTAATTACATTTCTGATGAAGTAATTCTCCTTTTTAAGAATGTATAATCACTCTCTGTATAATGTTAAATAAAATACACAATTTCCAACTTTTTATTTATGGTATTCAAGAGCCTAAAATCAGTCCATCTTTCATTATTTCTATTTATTTTAAATTACATTTAATGGATGTTTTATTGTGAGCAAAAACACTTGTTAAACAAACTTGAAACTATAAAAACTATAAAAAAGAAAATAACCTTGATTTATAATTCTACTATGAAGAGATACCATACTCATACTTACTTCTAGTTCTTTTTGTATGTAAAAGAGATCTCCCTGTGTAGGCACAATTTTTTCTGCTCTTCTCACTCTCATAATATTTTTCTTAGGAAACTTGATTTTAATGGAATCTTATAATCTATGTAATCATCATAAGTTTTCATAAAATATACATAAACTTTTATTTTTATATTATTCTTATTCTGCAAATCACTTTTTTCCAAAAATTATATTTAATATTTAGATTTATTACCATAAGAAAAAATATTTATTATTCTATATGGTATTTTTAGTTCTAGTACACCTGACATTGTTCTTTGAGTTACTGACTTTGATTGACTTCTTGAAATAGTTATTTTTACAGCAATGATCAACATAGTTTTTCAAACAATTCTTGACAGAAAAGCAAATATGTGTTTTGCTTTTTAAGATCTTATGTATTATATTTATTTTAATTATCTGTATAGTTAAAATCTTATTTGTGCATAAAAATATATTGGAATTAAAAATTGAAACTTAAAACATTTATTGGTGTTGCTCATTATATTATTATTTACAGATTAGAGTCTAAATTTCTTCATAATTTTTATACTTCTGTACAGCATTTTATACCTGTTTGCTTGATGGTTTTTATATTTCTCTTCTCTCTTGTTTTTACTTCTTTCTTTTTTTTCTTCTGCCAACTGATAGATTCTTCACTATTTTTCTGTAAAAAAATAACTGATATGTACTTGAAGTTTAGTTTAATATGTCAGTGATAACTTAAGTCTGAGATGTATTTGCATATAACATAGAATGCAATTTGCTTAATCATTATCATCTGTTATTATAATGGATAACTAGATGTATATAACATAGTCTTGTGTATATGAAAGCGCTCCATAAGTATTTATATAATTTTACCCCCATTTTTATTTGAATGTAATACATATGGAAACCTTTTTATTCAAAATACTAGAGATTTTTGAAACCATTGAATGTGTAAAGATTCCTTAATTAGATGAGAAAATGGCTCAGCATACCTTGGATCTTTCTACATTAAAAAAATTAAGGAGTACTACCTTAACTAATCAATACTTTAAATATATCTATAACAAACTTTCTTAATACAAAGTGTGATGAATAGATATAGAAAGTTCCCAAACTTGGAAACTGGACACTTAATTCTAAAGAAAACTCTAACTACTAATTACATAATGCTATTTAGTCACTCAATATAATTGAATTTGAGAGTTCTCATCTTAAAGATAAGGTTTTTTTTTTCTGCACAATTTTTTAAATTAAGTTTATTGGGGTAACTTTGGTTAATAGAATTATATAGGTTTCAAGTGTACAGTTCAATATGTCATATGTATATTGCATTGTGCATTCACCACTCAAAATTAAATTTCCTTCTGTCACCATATATTTGACCCCCTTTACCCTTATCTACTTCCCCAGCTTCTTCTCTTTCTTTCTGGTAACCCAGTATTGCCATTTGCAGCAACATGGATGAATCTTGAGATTATCATGCTAAGCAAAATAAGTCAGACAGAAAAAGTTGAGAACCATATAATTTCACTCATATGTGGAAAATAAAACTGAAAGCAACAAATAAACAATAAAAACAAATAAAGTATGAAGATGTTACAAAGCTCTTCTTGCTCTAAACAATTTCAATTATATTAAATAATTTTAAATAACACATAATCAAGCAGTTTCTTGGAGTTTTTCAATCGATTTTAACTTCTTTTTACTTTCACTTTTTATGTTTTCTACTATTTGCCATTGAGACAGGCTATACTTTTTCCTAGCCCATTCAGTTCCTTTAGACATTTATTTCATTCATCTCACATATGTGAGTTCAGTTGCTGGTCATCTCTAAAAATTCTGTGTTTGAGTTCAAGTTTTAGAGTTACCCTTCTTGACTTTGCACTATTATAAAATATTAGGCTGAAAAATGACATTAGCCAAGATATTATAAAACACTGAAGAAGAAAAAAAGAGTTAATCATCCTTAAAGCTATTAGAATGGAAAAATCATATATTTCTATACTTTGAATTTGTTGACTTAGTTCTTCTCTCTTACAAAAATTTACTATAGACATGTGGGTTTTATTGTTTCCTATTTTGATATCTGACTGTTTTATTCAGTTAATAAAATATTAAGCAAACACTAAGCATTTTTCTATCATTCTACTTTTGTCAAAACAAAACATTAACTTCCCTCAGCCTTAGTTAAATTTAGGTATATTCTTTTCTGCAAACATTGCTAGCCCTGATATAGCCCTGACAGAAAACTTTGTCACACACTACCATCACCTATAAAAGATTTATGAATGTTTTAGAACAGGAATAATTTTATACAATATTCAAATGTAAGTTACTCTCTTTTTTCAGGCAGATTAGAATCTTACTGAAAATTGAGTAAGAATTTGTCCCATAACTTGATATCAAGAAATTTTATTGATAAAAAATAATGGATACTAAAGTATATAAAAATTAAGATGTAAACAACAAATAATCATTTGATTTCCTTGGTTTACTTATAATACAAAACTTCATCACACAAAATTTTGAAAAATCTGGCAAACAGGGTATCCTTGAGGGAGATAAAACTTGGTCAAATCTTCTTATTTTGATTTTCTAATTAAAATTTGTATTTAAAAAATACAAAGTGCTAGCCATTTATTTTTCTATGTGCTTACACTAAAATCTGCTCTACTTTATACTAATAATGAATCTGAATCTATGCTGCAAAGTAGAAAGTGTTCGGCTGAACTCCAGGAGAGAAATTAATGCTAGATATCTGGAAGTCTAATGATTGATGAACCTGACACTCTTCTCTGAACCACTTTTTAGATCTGAGTTGATGGCTCTGCTGCTGAGGTGAATACCTCAGGGCAGAGATGGCACTTTCTCTCTGATGTTTCCACATGTAATGAACAAGGTGCAGATCTGTCATTTACAGAAGAGAAAGGTTTCCCTGTCCTCCTAAGTTAAACTACTGTAGCCTCTTTGCAAATTAGCAACAGATTATATTCTCATATTTACACTTTTAATATCACGCAGTTCTTTTCATACCAGAACTAATCTCTGATGGGCATATATTGTTTTTGAAGATTGGGCCAATGTACTTTTCTTAAAATGTTGTTTTAATGTGATTTCATTACGTAATGTGATTCCCATGGATTATGTATACAAATTGTTCATGTACTTGCCTTCAAAGAATAACTCATTAGATAGGAGGAATACACAACATAGATCACAATATTTTCAGCATACAGTTGAAAGTTGATAATGACTGGGATTAGAAAAAAATATCCACTTGAAAATTAAATTAAAAATATAGTTTTTTAAACAGCTATTAAAACCAAATTTTAAAAGATAGTTAAAATTGTTTAGAGAATCAATGAAAAAATTGAGATTAAATTTGATTTATAGGCAAAACCTCACTTAAAGGAACATGCATAGTATTTTTAAAGGATAAATTAAAGAATAAAATGAACGAGCATATTCAGCAAAAAAGTTTAATCTTGAACATTCAATTTAAGTAAGTAGAAAAATAATAGTAAAGTAAACATATGAAAGGAAGTTTTAGCAAAATTAATTTAAAGTAATTAACTAAAAACAAGAAAAATGGAATATAAAGTACAATAAAAAGAAGCTTCTTCCAAAAATAAATATAGCATATGACCTTCTGGTAATTCATTTTTTTTAAGAGCCTGATTAAGTTATAATCTTAATATTTAATAAAACAGAACTATACATTATACAGTCTTGTGGGACTGGATTCTTTCACCTAAATAATGTATTCAAGGTTATTGAGCTGTTGATCGAAATGATACGATAAGATTTTTTATTCATTAACGTGTTAATTTGTTGGAGTATCAATTAATTTTCTCAAATATTGAACCAGCCTTGCGTATCTATGCTACTTAGTCATGGTATATAATTTTTTGTACATTCTTTAAATCAATTTGCTAATTTTCCATTGAGGTTATTTGCATCTATGTTCATAAGAGATATTGGTCTGTTGTTTCCCTTTCTTTAATGTCTTCTTTTGGTTTGGTATCAAGGTAATTTTGACTTTATAGAATGAGTTAGAAAGTATTCTCTGTGCTTCAATTCCTGGAAAAGATTGTAGAAAATTGATATAACTTCTTCTTTAAGTATTTGGTAAAATTCACCAATAAATTCATCTGAGCCTGGTCCTTTCTGTTTTGTAAGGTAATTAATTATTAACTCAATTTTAAAATATATTTAGGCCTATTCAGATAATCTATTTCTCTTTGTGTGAGTTTTCAGTATGTGTCTTTCAAGGAATTGGTACATTCTTCTAGATTGTCCTACTTGTGGGCATAGAGTTCTTTCTTATATTTCTTTATTAGCTTTTTAATATCCATAAGCTCTATAATAATATCCCTCTTTTATTTTTGATATTAGAAATTTGTATCTCTTCTTTTGTTCTCTCAGTTAATCTGGCTCACTGATTATTTTTTTATCTTTTCAAAGAATCAACTTTTAATTTTGTTGAATTTCTCTATTGATTTCCTGTTTTTAATTTCAAGTCCCTTTTGCCATGAGGCTTCCACTCTGCATAAATTTGTCTGTGTGCAAATTAGAATTAAGAAAAGCCTCAATTGAAGTTGCCAGTAAAGCTCTTCAGAGGTCATTGCTGAATGGTATCTTGTGCCTTTTCCTTAAATAGTTCTTGTCAAAGCTATAAAGAGTACTCTTGGATGACACAAATCCCAGTGATGTCCATGTCACAAGTCGGTAGAATTAAAAATGCTGATGGATTCTTGAGATACATAAATTATAAAGCCCAAAATATCTTCAGCCACATGGACATTCTATTCTAGTGGATACAGACACACACACACACACACACACACACACACACACATGTATGTGTTTACATACATACATATATATATACACACACACACACACACATATATAAATTAATATAATAAAATATATTTAAATTAAAAACTGATAGTTGCTGTGGAAAAATAAAGCTAGATAAGAGGGCTTTGAAGAACTGAAGTAGAATGAGGAAATACATGTTCAATTTTATCAAAAGGTAAGTTTTATTATGAAAGATGTGTGTCAAAAAACACACACATATATATACTCATACTTATATGTATGAGTATGCATGTATGTGTATGTGTATGTATGCTCATATATACATATTACTCTAGCTTCTCAACTTTTATAAATATATGTATGTGAACTTGTGTGTATGTGTTGTGTGTGAATATATACATAAATATATATGCAAGTATATGTATTTAAGAGATAGAGTGAACTCAAACTTTTTAAATATAACTGTACATATAACTATACACACACATGCACAACTCTATCTCCTAAATTTACAATTATTTTTATTATAGCTCATAATCTCTTACTTGATATTTAAAGTTTATATATTCTAAATTAACTTTTTCTTCTTTTTAATGTGTTCATCTTTGTGCTATCTTGTTTCTTTTATTAATTAATCTATTTATCTAGTATGTATTTGTTTTAGTGCTGACACATAAATTTCTCCTGTCCAACTCTTTCATTTTAGCTGCTTCAACTTTTAGGAGTTTTGTTTTCTATTTTCTTTTCTTTTAGATTTGACTTCTCATTTCTGCCTTAGTAATTGGCATGCTATTTATCGCTTTTATTCCCTGTTCTTCTATACTAATGAAAATTAAAGAGATGAGCAATTATAAAACTTAAATCTCCTTTTGCTAGTTTTTTATAGGCCATGAATTTGAGATGAGCTATTCTTTTTATAAAATAACATACAAACTTTTGAACACAAACTTTATCAGTACCTTCTATTGTCTGCCTACCCTCCTTCTAAAATGCAAAGTATAGGTATTGTGCTTACTTTAACTTCGTGATTCTATAAAGTCTGGATAGTATTGTATAAACAATTTTTATTAACAATTTAAAAATCCTATCTTCTCACAGTCAATGTTTAAATACATACATATTTATATTGAATATTTCCTTTTTAGCAAATAAATTTTAAATTCATAACTTGATATTGCAAATATATTCTCCTAATAGTTGGAGAAAGTATATATATTTTTCGTGACAGTTATCATAGTACTTACCTACCTCTTTTTGTCTTCTTCTTAATTCAAATTATTTCTTAAATAAGTTCAGATTGTATCAGTCAATATTGCTGATTATTCCCAATGCAATATATGAGAATTTCAATGGATGCTCCATGAAAGTTATCAGTCATTCCATAATACTTTCTCTTTGGTTGAGTTTAGATCAAATTTTATGAAAATAATTAGTGGTAAAGTTATCTAATTAAGTGTGAAATAAAAAATAGAAAAAAATTATTGGCAATTGTTCCTTTTATTATTTTCTTCAAATAATAATGATATAATTCATGTTTTTTACATTATGAAAATGTTTCTACATGTAATTACTAGCATCTACGTGAAGATAAATAACTAAACTCTACATAAATTGTCTATTGTACTGTTCCTCATTATTTATCTCATCTGATGATCCATGTCAATAACATTAGTGAACTTTTTTTATATGTGTGTGCATATTTACTTATTCCATTTTACTCCCTCAAGGATTTCCACAATGTGTTAGTTCTAGCTTTGTATTAAAAAACATACAAATATTTGTCTTGCCTTATTAAAAGAGAAATTGAAACATTTTCCAAACAATTGAAATTGTCTGGAAATTGATATTAGATTTTATGCAAAATAATGATAATAAAACAGATATCACAGGATTAAATTTATGTTAGCCACAGAGTCTTGATTGGAACCCATTACTTTAGAGTTTCAATATATTTTTTAATGAATATCAAAACTGCCTATATATTAATATTTTAATTGATTATATACATGAAGATTTTTCACCCATGCTTTAAAGACCTCTAGGGCCAGTGGGAAAAAGGACACCTGGGAAGCAGAATCTGGCAGTGATATTTTCTGATATCAAGTGACCTCCAATATGCCTCAGAAATTACAAAATGTGCCTGGTATAGACAGTGAACCCTTTCACAGAGAATTCACCATGATTCTCAAGTTCCCGCTCACCAAATTCATTGCTTTCCCATCACAATACTGGAACTACTCATTCCATTTAATAAGTTGATCAGCTCTAAGGCTCAAGGTAATTTGCAAAGATCTGAATAAGTAAATGTTATTTTATTCATTTCTGAGCATGTAATATCTGAAATTTTGATCTTATAAAAGACCTCAACCTGAATCCTTGCTTTCCAAGCTTTGCAAAAAATATCCTAAGCAATCTTCCCCATTGCTGATCTATAGACTTGTTGACAGGGATGGTAGTGAGCCATAAAGATCTGGATCTCCTGATCTTAATATAGGTTTTCTTTCTAGATTAGCTTGGAGATAAAGGAACAAAGGTATCATGTGGATATTTGTACATGCAAAATAGTTCTTGCTTAAATAAAAATATTTATTGATGAATAACATAATAAATTTTAAAATATATTTCCTAAGAGCTTAACGTTAAAATAATCTTGTGCGATAATCAGATAGCATTATAAATAATATTGGGAATTAAATTTTACCTTATATAAATCAAAAACAAAACAAAACTACTACAGTACTTCTCAAGGTTTGGTAATCAATACTAAATTCTGATAAAATGCTCTTCCACAACGAATGTTAAGGCTATTGATCATATGTGGTCATTATACTATTTAGTCTGCTGGAAATATGGTGTTTTGAGTTTTCCTCTATCTAATAAAGAGTATTTTAAAAACAATTAAATTATATGCAAAAGCATTGCATTCATATAATGTACATCTTGGAATGAGGAACATCATGAGACTAAGATCACATGAATTTGCAAGTGTTGTAATGCATTGTATCTCAGAGAAGTTGAAAATAAGTAACTCTTAACTTATGTTCATATCAAATTGTTGTCAAAGATTTTCACATACACTGACTTTATAATTATGAGTCTGTTATGATAATCATGGAAAAATAGATAACAGAAAAGGATATATATGGGAATAAGAGCATATTTACTGTAAAAAAAAAGAAATAGTCACAATTGTTTTTCTCCATGAGTAGAATGAAAATATTGGGATTTTGCAAATAGCTGTTAATAGTTTATAGTTTTTAAAGGATGTTATTACATCAGTAGAAGCCTTCTGTATTCACTACAGTTGCTGATAATTTACTACCTTCATTTTTAGAAACTATAAGCATAAGTCTAATTATTGCATCAGAATATATATTACAGTTTGTTATCATAAGTTACCCATTTTAGCATATTACTGAAAAATAATTTTTCACCCATGAAATGAATTTAGTGTTTGACTGAAAATATTTCTTTAATTTTGAGTTAGGGGAAAACACATTTAAAACAACATAGTTTTAAAATGAAATGAATTTTTACCTATAATTGTTATATTTTATAACGTTTATATTTTGAATTATTTATGTAGTCCCTTAATTTTAGAAGTTGGAAAAGGCATTAGTGATTACCTATTTAAGAAAAGTATTTAATGCTACCTATGCTATCTCTATGGAAAAAAATCCAAAAACCTCAATATTGCTGTAAGAATGAACAAATGAGATATTTGCTGAGGTAAAG
Source organism: Eidolon dupreanum (assembly GCA_028627145.1). Classification (NCBI taxonomy): domain Eukaryota; kingdom Metazoa; phylum Chordata; class Mammalia; order Chiroptera; family Pteropodidae; genus Eidolon; species Eidolon dupreanum. The sequence goes on along the minus strand of CM053502.1, from coordinate 132,530,843 downwards.
TACTATTATTACATAATAATATATATTATACTTTCATATGCTTCATACATATAGTATAACATATATTATATATATAGACTATATATGTAAACATATATACATAGTGTATATTATACTATATGTTATAGCATATATTACTATGTTATATTACTATTGTAGCGCAATAGCAATAGCTAAGGTACAGTGTCATTAAGTAATTTTATTCAAAGTCTTCTGTGCATCTCATTATAAAACTTATGACTCTTGACTCTTGATTCAGGACCTAAATAATGAATTGCTTTTTTTTCTTTTTAAAAATTTAATATTTTATCATGTTTTCACTTACCAACACATAATATCATCTGAACTCTCAATTCAATGAATTCAAACATATGTTTAATCCAGCAGTGCTTCTATTTTCCCTTTGCTAAGCTTCATGAGTCATCTGTCCCACTGCCCTTATGCTTCAGGCTAGAGTGAAAGACAGATTGTCCATTGTTGCTTACTCTTCACTACCATCTCAGGATTTTCCTTTACCATTCATCTGGAAATTCCCCTCATAAATTCTCCTCACTGTTCCTCTGTTCTTGTTCACATGGTTTCTTCCTCTCTCCACATTTACTTCTTAATTTTGGAGAAGAATATTTATTCTTTAGTGGCCTCCTCCAGGTACATGGGAAGTAACATTTTGAGGCATGCATGTCTCATGAAAGTTTTCTTTTATTTCTACATTTCTTAAATAATTTTGTTAAATATGAAAATTTTCATTGGAATCCACTTTCCCTCAGAAATTTTAAGACTTTCCCCTGTTTTGTCTTTCAGCTTCCACTGCTATTGGTACAATGTCCAAATGACATTCTGACTCTTAATTTTATGTATAGGACCTTTTTGGTCTCCTTAAGAACTTTTAAAATATCTCTTTATTAATGACTTTCTAAATGTTCAGCATAATTTATTTTAGTATAAATTTTTAACAACATTTTCTTAGGTAATATATGGATTCTTTTAAGCTGGAGACTTTTGCACTAGTATTTTTGGACATTTTCTTGTCTAATTTCTTTTAATTACTTTCTTCCCTCAACTTTCCTTTTCTCTCCTTTTGGAATTTTTATTCTGCCTCCTAGTTTGGTCATATAATGTTGCCATCTTTTCCCTCTTTCTACATTTTGTATGACTTCCTCAATTTCAGTCTTATAAGCTTTCCTTTAGTTTTTCCTAGAGTCATAATTTTAATTGACAAGGACAATTTCTTGTTTTATTAAAATATCTTTTGTATAGAATTCTTTAGTATTTCTTGATTAATGCAATATATTTTACCTTCTAATGGATGTTAATTATAATTCATTTGAAAAATTTTTTTTGTTCATTCTCCCTTGTTTCCTCTGAAATTTTCTTTTGTCATTGTCTTTCAGGTTAGAGAATTTTCTCTGCTTCTCATTATCCTTGCCTATTCCTTCATATAGTTTTAGTTAAACTCCAACCAGAAACACCAAAATACTTTAAGTATTTAGAACAGAGGGAATCGATTCAGGGATTAGTTACAAAGATAGTGGAATATCTGATAATGTGACCAGGGGAGAGTTTATCATTTTGACTAGATCCAGCCAAGTCAGCCAGCATGAAGACCTAGGAAATAAAGTCTGTGGGGATCAGAATGTAGGACCCAGGAGAGTAGAAATGGTGAAGAATAAATTAAGGGCAAATAGTCCTAGAACTATGTGTTAGCCAGGATTCTCCACAGAATTAAAACCAGTAAAATAGGTCTATAACGATATAGATTTAGACAAGGTATGGGTAGACATACATAGTAATATAGAACGGGATTCATTATAAGAGAATGGTTGATGCTATTATGGAGGCTAAAATGTTTTATAATCTGCCATCTAAAAGCTGGAGAATCAAGAAAGCTGATGGTGTAAGTCTGAGTCCAAAACCTGAGAATGAGATGTTGGCTATGTGATGGCATAAATCCTGGTCAGAGTCCAGTGGCCTGCAAACAGGGGTTCTTATGTCCCAGGGCAGGACATTTAAACTTAAAAGAGTGAATTTGCCCTTTCTCTGACTGTGTTTTATGTGAACCCTCAATGGATGGGATGATGCCATCCTGCATTGGTGAGAACAATCATTTTACTCTACCTACCAATTCAAATGTAATCTCTTCCAGAGACAACCCCAGAAATAATGGAAATAATGTTTTACCAGCTATCTGGGCATTCCTTAACCCAGTCAAGTTGACATATAAAATTAACCAACACAGACTAGAACACATATTTTAAAAAGTCATAAAAAACATATGGACTTTCTTATACATGGGTGAAATTTTCTACTAGTAGTTTTCCTTGTAGGCTGATTTGGTGTGAATCAGGCACTTCAGTTGATATCTTCCAATTGGAATGACAATTTTTTTTTTCCTTTGGATAATCCTCATCTCTAGGTGGGGAATCTTTTAAATTCTTTCCTGAGGAGTGTAAGCTTAGCTGGAAGCTAAGCATAGGAAAGTAGCTAGGTATCTTGGCATTCATCATTAGACATCCACCCATTTATTCTGCCTTTTGCATTTAAGTCCCACATGTCCTTGTTTCTGGTTTCCTTTCTGGTTCCCCATCTGTGAAAAGCAAACTTCCTGTCTCCACCTAGTATAGTAGAGGCATAGGATCTGGCTGAGTGATTTGGTAGGAAAGAATTGGGGTTTAAACCTCTTTATGCAGATTTTTAATCTTCTCTCCTGATTCTATACCCAATTCTTCTCTTACATTCAGAGGTAACTCCAATTAGTAAAATTTTAGAGTTCTGAGACAAAAAGAGGTTACCTCTTGTTTAAATCTTTCTCAATAAACAGGTTTTGGCTTTTGTCATTAATACAACTATCACCTGTTCATTTAGTTTCTTACCAGAAACTGGCACATTGTTTACGTAGAAACTTTTCTCATTTACTTTAAAATACATCATTTCACACTGTGCGATTAGGAACAGTAGTAATATTGTTTTTTGTGTGTGTGTATGTGTGTGTGTATGCTATCTCCTTTAATCTAATGTATCTGACAGAAAGAATGGCACATTCTGTGGGTGGCTGAATAATATATTCTATCAGTCTGTAATTTTAGTGATTGTCCACTGCTGATACACTGCAAGTACTCTCTTATCAAAGCACAATTTCTCATGAGAGAGTTGGTTTCACTAAGTTTGGTCAGAGATAATCCATGCTTCAGTATGAAAGCAAAATCCAGTCAACTAGTTCACACATTTCCCTCTTGCTTTTTTGTATGCTAAGAATTATATATTATTGGACACATGTGTTTATCCTATGGTATAACTTTTTTTCCTATCTTAACTTTGACCACAGGAAAATATTTCTTAGACAACATATATGATTGATGCATGATACTATCTGTAGAGTTAAGAATTTAAAAATGAACCAGTTTGAAAACGTCACTTCAATATTTAGGAAAAAAAATAATTGATGCATAGATTTCTAAAACTTGGATATGTATAAATTGCTCACTCTGTCATAGCTCATCATGTTACTCAGCTGTATTTGAGGTGGTTACAGAAGTGAAAACAGTATTAGGTTGTACAGACTTTTTAAAAATTGTCACTCTCACTTTGATATAGATTGTAAAGAGCGAATATGATGTTTTTTTGAGTGACAAGTTAACACTCACATCCAGGTGTCTGTATAGATTTGGAAAACTGGAGTGATTCTTCTATATCTAGAAATCTATCCTCTTAAAATACAAAGAACACTACTATATATTGTCAAAGTGGAACAAAAGTTTTGGCTAAGCTCCTCGTAAGCCAATTTTTAATGCAAGCAGCAAAGATCTCTGTCCTTCTGTAGCTGACTGGAAATTTCACTTCTGGCTCTGGCAGCTCACTAGGACACAGCACTGGGAGGATGTCTGTTCATTCAAAATTTGGAGTTGATTTCCAGAGCCACAGAATACTGTGAGGCTTTATGAAAGTAAAGTTAGAGAAACTTGAGACGTTCTTGTGTATTTTGAAAATTCTAAGAAGTTTGCACATTTAGATGGAGCAATTTGAACATTCCACAGGCTCTCACTTTCAGCATTTATTTATCTAATTTTTAAATGGTATGGATGTGACATATTTTCTCTATTCTAAATTAAATATTGAGTGCTACAAACTTAAATGATTTTCTGGCATTACAAATATCTCCCTGCTACTGTATGTCAACAAAGTAAAGTTAGTTCAGCATACATAGCATTTTTCTGGAGAGCAGACCCATATATATCATAGATTTTCAAAGGTATCTACACTAAAAATGGTTAAAAAGTGGACTTAGAGATTCCTTCTGAGAGGAAGGTATGACCATTGCAGTTTATCAAATGGAATAATACACCCTGGGTTATGTTTGTTTTCAACACTGGATCAGTCTTCTAGTACCTAGATTTCCTGACTAATAGACTAAAAGATATTTGTATACCTGTAAGTAATGACACTATTTGACTGTAAAAGAAAATATATATTGTAAAATGTAATGAAAATAAGCCTAAATACCAATTAAAGTTAGAATTTTGCTCTCAGAATCTATCTATTTTTGGTCTCATTTTACTCTTTAACCTCTGCTTTTGTCTACATTAACTTACAACTTGTCATTTTAAACAAAAGATAGTACAAAAATGTGTGATCAATTTAAACATTATTTAATTTAGAAGAATTTGTCTTAATTTTCCTCTAATGATGTTTCTTTATGTAAGAAATGTAACAGTTTCTTTATGTAAGAAATTTAAATTATCAAAAATTTAAATATGTATTTTTATACATATTTAAGATTATATTTGGGATTATAAATTTAGGTGTTCTTGTAGTTGTTTTTTATTTCCTATTATTTGATGAAATGTGTGCAATTAGAAAACATGTGTTAGAAGTAACAGAGCCTGTTCAAAGGGAAGCTTATATAAATATTAGCAATGATCCTTAAATCAAGAAATTACTGATTCTTTACCGAGTTATCTCAACATAAGAATGATAAGCTTGGAAAAGTAACCAATTTATTAGTCTTTGCAATTTCTTGTGGTAGATCTTTATATCGTTTACAGGTGGAACCCAAGTAATTTGTCTCTGAACAATGACATAGGACTGAGATAACAAGAAATCTGTTTTTTTGTACATTTTTTGGTCTCTGCTATGTCTGTAATGAAGTATTTTGTAATGAAGGAAGTCAAACATTAAGAGAAAAGTAAAATATGCTTATTGAATCCCATCATGAGCATATTGCCCTTGAGAGATCCTTATTATTCCTTGGAATCAGAACTTTATTCTAGTAACACATAACAAAAGGTATAAAGCAGAACAAACAATTCAATGATGTTAGTTGTAACTCGTAAAATCTGAAGCTGGTTTTCCACAAAAAAAGTAGATTTTTCACAGTCCTAAAAAAGAAGAGAGAACACAGGGGTTCAAGTTTCTCTGTGACAGTGTATGCGAGACTTTGCACATGCTACTTTCCCTTTTGAAATCTGTTTCTTATCATTAAATGATAAATAATAACAAAATTTCACCTCAACAGAGGTTTTATAAGGATTAAAGGAAAATGTATACTAAACTGCTTACAAATAATAATCTTAAAAGACAGCCAATAATATCAATATCAATTCTGTGTAAAATATTTGACAATTTTTATTTGTTTAATAATTTCAATTTATATCTTTTTAAAAATACATTCTCACATACATGTGCATAACAATATGCAGTAGATTTCTTATTTCTGTTTTACATATAAAAAAAATTTAAAAGGCTAACTGGTTTGTTATAATACAGGATGGAGATAGACCTAGCCTTGAAATTAATATTGTCATTTAGTGCTACATTTTTCTCAATGACATCATTATGTTCTATAATAAGTTTTATTATAGCCTTGTATAGAAAGTTTCTGAAAAAAATAAATTTCACATACACATGACTGGGGAAATAATATTTACTGATCTATCATGCATTAGCCACATATTTTATAATATCCAATGTTACTAAAACTTCTGAGTCCATGTTTTTTAAAAAATGCACATTTTTAAAAATAAAATTAACCATGAGAATATTTAAAGAAAATCCAAAGTCACACAAATAGTTGTATTGGTAAATGAGAATGTAAACTGGTTTAGACTATGAAATAATTAACATTTTGCTTGCATTAATATCCTCCATAAAAGGTACCAGTCTCTGGCAGGTGCATGGTGATGTTTTTGTTTCTTTATTTGCGTTCTTTTTACTTTTGTGCTTTAGCCCTTGAGAATTCACTTAACAGCTCCGAGCTCCATGTTCTTGCTACTTTTCCACCTCTTCAGGGTATGTTTTTTTTTGTTTTGTTTTGTTTTGTTTTGTTTTGTTTTGTTTTGTTTTGTTTTTTTGGCTTGTTTTGAGATAATATGAGGTTAAAAAAGAAGAGCACTTTTGCAAACTATGACATATATAAGTATATTATATGACAGGTAAATGTTGATGACACAAATATTGCTCATGGAATGATATCAGAAAAAGTTAATCTGCTTTTATTTTCAACTTTATCATGCTGTTTTCATGTAAGTTATATATTTCATATGATTCAGTAAAGATTTAGTTTTCTATTGAAATGTATTTGACATATAATACTGTATAAGTTTAAGATGTACAACATCTTGACTTGATACATACATTTATTACAGTATGATTGCCATTGTAGCATTAACTATCCCTTCATCATGTCACATGATTACCATTTATTTTTTGTGGTTAGAATAAATAAAATCTAGTATACTAGCAAGTTTGAAGTATATAATCACTATATTGTGCATTAACTACACAGGACTTACTTATCTACTTACTGCAAGTTTTTACCTTCATGCCAAACATCTTTCCTATTCTCCCACCCCCCCATCCTCTGGTAACCACCATTTTAATCTCTATTTCTGTGAGTTCAGCTTTTTTTAAATTTCACATATAAGTGCCTTAATGAAGCCACATTTAAGTTTAGATAGTTCTTTATAAATGACATTTCTGCATATTTTTTTAAAAAAGGAAAATTACATATAACTAATGTAACTTTCCTCAAAAGTTTTGATTTTATTTTTGACATAATCAATTCAGACTTAAATATTAGCATGATGTGAACTACTATTCAGAATTACCAGCAATTAAATGAAATGTAATTAAATTAAATTAAATTAAATTAAATGTACCTGTTAGAAAGCAAAAGTATTTTTCCAAAGAAAAAGGTAAATAAAATACATTACAAACTTTTTGACTAGTTTTGCATAAAAGGATGAGTTTAGACTACTTTACTTAATGTAATATAATTTTAATTTACTCTTACACAGAGCTATCCAACTATTATCTAACTATCCAACTATTATTTAAAAATTTAAATGAAGGTTGTTAAATACTAGGTAGGTTAATAAATTCTGGTCTTTCAGCAACTCACATTTAAATTGCAAAATAAGATGTTATATTGTGGTTAGTTAATAAAAATTAATTGATGTTTGTTGAAGAAATCATGCCTATCTGTAGCAGTTTCATAGTAAATGTAAGCCTGAAAATAATAAATTTTAAACTGTAGCCTTATTTTCAGAGGAACACCTATTTTCCTTCAGGTCTAAACTAACACAGACCCTATAAATTAAACTAGATAGCAGTTACATTTGATAAAGTTATACAATTTGGAATGCAATTAAATGATTTGGTTATATATTTTATTAATAGATCAAGTCCAATAGAGACTTAGCGTTTTCCATTCTCCACACTCAACAATTTCAGCATTTAATTTACATTATACTTTTTAAGTGAAAACGCCCACACATGCGCACATAAACACAAACTAATTTAGCCTAGCAGTAGCAGGTTTTGGATCTCATTGGAGATTAGGTTTCAACATTAAAATTTGGGGGTAGAGAGAAGCATTTAGTCTATAGCAAACCCTCTGTTGACAGTAAGAAGAAATATCACATATTTACTCTATTTCAAGAATTCCTCAAAGAGCTTCACATTTAATCCTTAAAGTAACCCTTTGCAGAAGGTCAGTTTATTCTCATTTACAGAAAATGGGGATTTACAGCAGTTAGCTAACTTGGCCAACACTACAAAAATTTCTAAATGTTTAAACTGGTGTTCAAACCCAGCACTTTTTTCCTCCTAACTCTGATACTGCTTTTCTAGCAGAAGTTTCTCAGCTTTTGAAATGGGCACACAAATATAGAAAGCAAGAGTCCAAAAGAGAAAATAAGGATGTCAATATTATTTCTTCTAATATCATAACCACATTGGTTACATACATACATCAGTCAGAAATCATAAGCAAAATTTGCTTTTTATAATGTGTTGGATATAATTTAAATTCCCATAGTATTCTACTCTCCTTTAGGAAGAAATCTACAAAATTTGGCCTCGAGGGCATATTGTGACAGGAAGTTGTTAAAAGATAATATGAAGCTAGACAGTTTTTACAGCAAGATATTCTACCTGTAGATATGTTCCAAGAAAATATCTGTTTTAAGACAGCACGTTTGAATATTTGGGTATGCTATGAGGACATTTAAATGTATCAAGCACATACCATGCATTGTACAAATATAAATCTCATTTGCATTTTTCACACCAAAAGAGCTCTTTGAGAGAAATATATAGAAAGTATTAAATTGTGCAAAAGAACACTTCGTATAAAAATGACATTCACTCAACAGAAGGATTTCAGTTTTTAAGATGACACCTTTCCTCCCAAAGTTATTATTCCTCCCACAGTTATTATGTTGGGATAGAGGCAAAGTTTTTGGCAAGTCTTATTTGATCTTGCAAACGGATTCCAAAGCCACTAAGCCATGACAATAACAGAAAGAACAGGCTAATCCCTTTATTGCTTAAATAAAGCAAACAAACAAACAAACAAAAAGCAAGCAAACAAACAAAAAAAACCATTTTTTGATCACACTCCTTTGATTCCTGTTCTATTCTTGAAAAGAATATATGAATTCTTTTCATATATTTATTTATGATATATATCTATTTATTATAAATTTATTATAATATAAATTATTATATACTTATATTTATTATAATAATTTATATATGTATATGTGACTTTTTCTAGAGTAGTTTAAGCTTACAGAAAAATAAGAGAAAAGGACATACCCTTTGTCTGCACACATGCAAAGCTTTCTCCATTATCAGTGTTAACCACCAGTGATACATTTTTTAGAATTGATGAGCCTACACTGACACATCATAATCATCCAAAGTCTATACTCTACATTAGGATCCACTGTTGGTGTTGTACATTCTGTGGATTTGAATAAATATATAAAGACATATGACCATTATTATAATATCATACAGAGTATTTTTACTGCCCTAGAAATATTAATTCCTTTCTCCTTAACAACTGGAAACCACTGATCTTTTTACTATTTTTGTAGTTTTGCTTATTCCAGAATGTCATATAGTTGAAATTATACAGTATAGAGCCTTTTCAGATTGTCTTCTTTCACTTAGTAATATGCATTTAAAATCTCTCCATGCCTTTTTGTGACTTGATAGCTCATTTATTTTTAGTGCTAAATAATATCCTGATGTCTGTATGTACCAAAGCTTATTTATTCATTCTCTTACTAAAGGGTATCAGTTGCTTTCAAATTCTGGCAATTGTGAATAAAGTTGCTATAAACATCAATGTGTTAGTTTTGTGTGAACATGTTTTTAATTCCTTTGGATAAATACCAAAGATTTTTATAAGAAACCACCAAACTGTCTTTCAAAGTGGTTGTACCATTTTGCATTCATATTCCTGTAAGCATTTAGTGTTATAGTGTTCAGATTTAGGCCATTCTAATAGGTGTGCAGTGGTATCACATTGCTATTTTAATTTTCATTTCTCTGATAAAATATGATTTGGAGCTTCTTTTCATATGTTTATTTGCCATTTGTAGATGTTCTTTGGTTAAGTGCCGGTTAATTTTCGGTTCATTTTTTACTTTGTTTTCTTACTGTTGAGTTTTAAACTTTTTATCTATTTTAAATAACAGTCCCTACAGGATGTAGGCTTTTGGAAATATTTTCTCCCAGTCTGTGGTTTGTCATCTCATACTCTTTATAACATCTTTTTAAAATTTAATTTATTGGGGTAACATTGGTTAATAAAATTATATAGGCTTCAAGTGTACAATTCTATAATACATCATCTCTACGTTGCATTGTATGTTTACTACCCAAAGTCAAATCTCCTTCTGTCACCATATATTTGACCCCCTTTTGCCCTTATCTCCCCCTCACTCCTTTCCTTCTGGTAACCACTAAACTGTTGTTGCTTTCAGTTTTATATCCCACAGAAGAGTGAAATCATATGTTTCTCAACCCTTCTATCTGACTTATTTTGCTTAGTTCAATTATCTCAAGATCCATCCACATAGTCACAAATGGCAACATTTCACCTCTTCTTATGGCTGAGTAATATTCTATTGTATAAAGATGTGTACCACATCTTTATATTACCTTTCATAAAGCAGAAGTTTTTAATTTTAATGAAGTGGAATGTATCTTTGATGTTGCATCTAAAATGTCATTGCCATATGTAAGGTCATGTGGGTTTTCTCCTGTTATCTTCTAAGAGTTTTAAAATTGTACATTTTATATGTAAATGTATGATTCATTTTTAGTAAAATATTTAGAAGGGTGTAAGTTCTACATCTAGATTCTCTCTTTCTTATTTTCTCTCTCTTTTTGTTTTTGCATGTGGATGTCCAGTTGTTCCAGCACCATTTATTGAAAAGATTATTTTTGCTACATTGTATTTCCTTTGTTCCTTTGTTAAAGATCACTTGACTATATTTACGTGGGTTTATTTCTGGGCTCTGTATTCTGTTTCATTTATCTATTCTTTTGCCAATACCACACTTTCTTGATTACTGTATATTTATAGTAAGTCTTGAAGTTGGGTACTGTTAATTCTCCAACTTTGTTCTTCTGCTATAATATTGTGTTGGTTAGTATATATATATTTTTTCTTTAACAAATTTATTTTTCATCTGAGAGAAACTTTGTCCATCAATAAATGTAGACCTGAACCTTAGAAAAATTTTACACTTTTGAATGAACTGAAAAAGAATTTCACCTCTTTTTAATGTCATATAAAAATGGCACTTCTCCCTATGTACAAGATGTGCCTACAGTGCACCATCTGCTCTGTGAATTCTGTGCTCTCGGTCAGTTGCCTCTATCTTTCTAGTCATTTTACTTAAAAATATATTATTCCATGTTGCAGTAACTACTTAAAGAGAATCCTCATTGGGTAGAATGCTATAAAACTACCTATATATACCTGGTAAATGTCTCTTCTGTGAAAACTTATCAGTACCTAAGAAGCTGCCATCCCATGATGTATCTAATTAACAATAATTTACTATTTTTCCCATCTTGACTGAGTCTCAACAAGAACATTAATCAAACATTAAATCTTAGTTCAGGAAACAAAAATTCTTTCATATGTTTCTATTCTGTGGTTTGCAGCTCCTGGTACATTCATGATTGCAGTTCTGGGAACAGGGTCATCTAGCTAACCTTTCTCTTTAAAGCTTGGCAGCAATCTTCTTTCCACCTCAACTCCTTCTCTTCAAATCAAAAATCTAAAAATAATAAAAATAAATTTGGAATAGTTATCAATTCCTAATAAAAATATTAAATTAAATCCAAGAATTTGAGAATTCACTAATTTCTCCCCTTCTGAACTTCGTGTTCATATAAGTTTTTCTAACCCTTTCACATTCAAGAAACCAAGTTAATCTTCTACACCAAAAAATGAACTAAGCACATAAGTACATAGTGTTATATAGTAGTGAACCCAGAGAATTTACAACTAATTAAAGAAAGGTGATATAACCATAAAGAAATATGTCAACAGTACCATCAGCTAACCCCAAACAATAGAATTAATAGTACGTGCTTAAGGAGTTGAAAAAGTGAAAAAAGACTGTGGTATGATCAGATGAAAAATATTAGGGAAGTGGAGAGAGCATTTCAGGCAGTAGATACAGTGCGATTAGTTATATGAAACAGCGATAGAGAAGATAAGGAAAACTAGGAATAAGTTATTTTAATTGAAAAATATGTTTTGATTGAAAGGTTAGTTTATTTGTTCATTCATTTATTCAGACAAATCAATTAAATTCTAAATATATTGAGCAAGTTTTGACAATGTGTGAGACTGAGTAAAGAAAAGATAGTTACTTTGAAAGTCAGGTAACAGAGGTGAGCTATATAATTTTACAATTTATTGCTGCATATAAATGCAATTGCTTTTTGTGTGTTAGTCTTATACACAAAAATTTAATTAATTTTTAGAATCCTAAAAATTTTTTTTGGATAATCATTTTTTCATATGTAGAATATCATATCACTTACAAATAACAAAAAGATTATTTTTTCTCTATCAAACTTTATAGTATGTATTTATTTATAGTTACACAGAAACTTGGACTTTCATTTGAAAAATGTTGATATGAGACATAATTGTTTTGTCTCTTTAAAAAAATATTTTTTTATTAGAAGTAAAATATATGCACAAGAAAATGTGCAGGTAATAAGTTACAGCTTGATGACATATCGCAAATTGAACCCAGGTGTACAAAGCACTACAATGAAGAAATAGGACATTACCAACACATTCAAAGTAGCTCCTATGCCTTTTTCTACATCTCGAAAAAGTGACAACATTTCTGATTTATAATGAATAGATTTGTTTTTGCCTATTTGAACTGTAAATAAATAAAATCCTACCATGTGTATTGTCCATTTTTGATTATTTTTGTTAACAATTTCAGCTGTGTATGTATTTTGTTTCTGTGGTTTTAAGTTTGAATTCCAATCACAAATGTTTCTATATGTGGGTATGCATTTAGAAATTATTAATGGAGAATTTTCTCTTTTAATTCTATTCATAATACTACAAAGTTGAAAATGGGTTTGCATCACCTTTATCTCCATCCCTGAATTAGGTTCCCCCTCGCCCCCACCCCGGTTTATTCTTTGGAGAGAAGACAAGATGAAGAGAAGACAGATGTTTTGGCTTTATGTCTAGTATCCAATTCTTCATCCAATCTTACTTTGGTTCCTGAATTTTTCTCCTTTTTACCCATATCTGAAGCTTGTTAAAATGCAATATTTAAAAAGGCAACTACTTACTCCAGTGCTCTTCTATGCTCACGAATTTGGACTGTCTTGTTGATTATGATGCAAAGATTTCCATTACTTTTCTCCTGACACAGTTATCTATTAAAGTATTTTAATCTATTTTACCAATAACTTTAAAAGATCTGAGGTTTTATCTTTTGATTGTTAAGTAAAAGTTAATAGCTTCAAATCTGCTTACTTCTTTCCTGATGTTCTCAATATATTCTGCCTAGACCACTCTCCACTGCCTCAGATCTGAACAATTAAATAAATATTCAATATATAATAATATTGAATATAATAATAAAATATATAATAATAGATATTATAGATATCATTACTATATATTATAGTATTATAATATAATGTAATATAATATAATATAATATAATATAAAACACATAAATCTGTAATTCCCTATAGAGTTCTTATTGAAAAACAACTAAGTAGGCATCTAGACAACTACATCTTACTGGTTTGTCCATTCTCCTTTCTTTTAATTAGTATGTCTCTAAATGCCTTTTTTATTTTCCTTCTTAGGAATGTTTAAGAAGCTCTTGTTTAGCCAGTTGAAAACATGTGGTTTCACTTTTTTACTCAATGTCTAGGAAAACACCAAGAGAATTCTCAGATTATTTGCATATCTTTTCATAATTTTCATTAATATTCTTACATTTGTTTATATACCAATTCCCTGAAATCGTATTATTTATGCAAAATGGTTGGTAGAACCAATGACATTGTCAAATTATAACTTTCCTCTTCTCTCCCTAAGAAGACACCTTAAGTTTTACAAAGGGGAGATAGCAAAATGTGTTTATTTAAAATTAAACTTTCCTTAAGAATAACTTAGGGTGGCTTTAAGTTATGGATAAAGTTAACCACTTTGCAACTAAGCCAGCACAGCAGCTTTACTTTTAGGGTTAGAAAGATATTATTGTTTATCAGGGCATCTGATTAATAAATTGCACAGAAGCTTGAGGCCTTGATGCAATTTGTTATCTTTATGTCCTAGATTATCATACAAACTGATGGGAAATTTGCATGAAGTGAGTTAACAGAGTTTACAAGAGATTCACAAGTTCCTTATGCCAAGCTCATTCTCAAGCTTATGTTGATTTAGTAGAACTAGAATGATTGTCTCATTCTTGGTTTTAGTTTTTAATTTTGCTTTGTTTTGCTTTTCTCTGTGGCTGTGGGTAATATTTGAATTCTGGAAAGCTAAATATTCATATAATGTTTATCTGCTTTTTTTTTTTTTATACTATGATCACCTCCGTTTTCTCTTATGGTTCTTTCTTCGAAATATTAATTAAAAGTTATGTATAGGCATGAATCCTTCATCTTGGTTTCCTATTGCTTTCTTCTTAAACTCAGTCCCTCAAGCATTGTACAAATTATCATGCCAAAAATCAATCTAGTTGTACTAACCTGATGACTTTAATTTATTTGTATTTAATTCACTCTCATCCTATGTTGCCTATAGAAAAGTTTCTGGGTAATATCCAATCAGTGCCTAAATATCAAATCAATTGATTTTAATCCCAGATGCATATTCCTACAAAATTTATTTCTCCAGATCATCTTATCTTTTATTTCTATTATCTTAGACTAATTTTTAGTATATTTTGCTTTTTGTCATATTTCTATATCTCCTCTAAAACCCATAATTTACTTTTTGAAACATTCTATATAGTATCTCTCTATTTAGGTTTTTTTTAGATAAACAGTGCTAGAGCTTCCTCACTGTTTTTTATTAATTTATTTCAACATCATATAACTATATTTGTTTTATTTTAAAAAGCAAAAGTTGTTTTATACATTTTAATAATTTGAATTATAAGTTCTACCACTACTTGTATATTTTTGCTGTTAGTTTCTAGTGCATTCATTTCAATCTCTTCATTAAAAATATACTTCACTATTGCTTTTCATCTAAATTCAAATTTAACTGTCATTGTTTCATAGTAAAAATACACATAGTTTTATATACAAATTATTAGAACATTGTTTAAATACTCATTTTGCAACCTACACAATTATACCGAAAATACCTTGTGTTTGAAATGTTAAATTATTTCATGTACAACAAAACTACCTCTTTTCTATGGTGTATCTTATTTTCATAGAAATAATTTCCCCTTATCTCTCTTCTTAAAACATTTAAACGTATCTCTGCAAAAGCTCTCATCATCTCTTATAATGGTTAGATGTTTATGTATCTGCATTGCACAAGACTGTTATTGCCTCGAGAACAGAGACCATACCTTATTTATCTTCAATTCCTTAACATCTAATACAGTGCTCAGTAGATAGGATGTGTTTGGTAATTGCTTGTGAATTGAATTGAAATTGGTTTACAAGTGTTTCTCGACATTAAAAAGCCAATAACACATAGCTCTTAAATGATTCTAGTAGTTGGAACTGAATATGTCATATATTTTTTCTTAGATTATCATCTGTTTATAACACAAATAATAACTTCTGTAATATACTAATGAGGATTTGAATAGTTCCTGTTATTGTAATTTTAATTCATAGTAATCAAACATATTTTGTATGACTTTTGCATAAACAAAAATAAAGGAACCATGAAAATTACTATTTATTACCGCATTATATTAAGTATTGAACACAATATTGCATTGTATTTCTAATTGCTTTTGATAAAAAGAATTATTAATTCTCTTTAGTCTGAGATTTCCTCTTGCTATTTTTTCTAACTACCTTCTACAACTGAAAGATAGAATTTAAGAGATGGGATAAGCATTCAACTCAAGTAATCAGGGCTGATTAATAAGAATATGTTTATGCCTTATAATTTAGCAGATTTTAACTAATTTGTATAATTAATAAAGAAAATAATTTTAAAAATTATTTCTAAAGGCTGATAAAAGACTACATTATAGATAGACATTTTGCAATTCTAACAAGGTTTAATAAAATATAAATTCCTTTTCTAAATGACGTAAAATACAAACAAGCATTTGGTCAAATGTTAAAGGTACCCGATTAAGGGTAATACTTCAAAATTAGGTCAAAATGTTGGATTCGTTTCTGAAATCAATCTCTCTCTCTCTCTCTCTCTCTCATTCTCTCTGCCTCTCATTTTCCTTTTATTAAAGTCTTAAACAATAACAGAAATTTAGCACAATAGTTTGCTGTCCTAAATTTCCCTATGACATTAGGGAAGAGTCTTTATTTTCTTCTAAAAAATGATGGGAACAAACTTGTTAAAATAAAATTCAATTGATTAAAGATTATGCTCTACTGACAGTTGCTACCTCTAAGTATATTTCTATCTTACCACTGCCATTTGTGCCTGTTCTTAAATATGTTATTCATAATTTCCCTCTTCAGTTTCACATGAAATATCTCTGAAAAGATGCAGAAATAGAGCAATTGAGTCAGACAGAGATATACTCAGTTTAGGGGTATAAAATTGCCCAACTTTGGGGAGGAGAGTGAATTATAACTTGCTTTTATCCAGGAAATGAGCCTTCTGAAGTTTGCCATGTGTAATTTGTGTACTCTGCTATTACAGGCTTTACCAGGCTACACGTTAGCTTTAGCTGTGTTCAGACGAGTGAAGACTTTAAATTATTATTTGAACATGGAGCTTATGTGTTTAGAATTAGGCTTATATAATAGAAGAAAGCCAAAGATAGTTTTTATGCTTATTGGTCATATTTGTCTTTTTTTTGTCTTAAAATATGTAATACAGGTTTTAAGATCAAGGGATATTATCTATTAGCCGTCTAGTTAAGAAATATGTTGCCTGGGTTTTATTTCTAGTGGATGTATTTATTTACTTGTGCATGACATGCTATTTCCCAGGCAATGTCTATTACTCTTTATCTTACATTTACTTTATAGTATGTATATCAATAAGCGAATTGTTTGCCTTCCTGAGTATTTTATTAGGATTAAACAATAAAAACAGGTGTCAGGATTCTTTTGGTGTGCATGAGAATACAGGTCAAGAAGAGGCAGAGAAAGCAATTACTTTTCTTCCCAAGTTCCAAGATGAGTTCTGTGACAAGAAAACATTCCGCACAAGAAATCATATCTGTTCCATTAATGTCACTTTAGATATCTACCTCAGATGGTAATGATGTGCTTCAGTAGTAAAAGAGAAGAAAAGGGTATTTCTTTATATTTCCTGAATATCACATGTGACCAGAAGTCAAAAGAAAAGAAATCAGTTTCCGTTACTAATAGTGAGGTCAAAGCAGAACTGGTCATTGCTTAGGAATAAGCACTCTGAAGATATAAGGAAGAGAATGCATCTTGATAATCTCCATAGTGAGGTTCAAGCACTGTATTTTGAGGCTTTGCAGTGATGATAATTATTTGCACATTGGACTGCAAAGCAAGAAAACATTAATACATACTGTATCCATTCAAATGTTAATCCTTCTGATCATTTACTTTACTTGGCAGTGTACCCTTCAGAAACTGAAGCTTCTTTTATCATATGAGAAAAAAAAAAAAAGACACTAGAACAGTGAAGTAGGCTTGGAAAGATTAAATAAAAATTTCGGGTACCTCATAATCAGCTCTTCAATTTCAAACTCTTGGCTGCTAATTCTATATTTAATGTATAAAAAGCATAGAGACCTCTAAGAATGATATGGGAGCTGTTAGAAGGTCATAGTAGCCTTGTCTGAAGCAGTCAAAGTGCTTTCTAACCACAAGGACCATAATTGGATGAGGTTTTATATCAGGACAAATATAATTTCCTTCATGAATTTGCTTAGATGGATAAATTTGTAGAATACTAGCTACTAAACTTTCTTTTTAAAAAGTACATATAAGAAAGTTAGAGTCTGCAAAATTTTATTTTGATCTTGATGATAAAGGAAAAATTAACACAGAATATACATAACGAAAATCAGCTTGCTAAACTGTATATGAAAAATTAAATTCCCCATGGTTGCTGAACAGACTGGGGATAGTCTCAGTGTGACTTTGCCACTGACTTCTGTTGCATATCATGAAATAGTTATAAACCTTTACAACTTCACTATTTGTAGGCAATGCCATCAAAACTTCTAAGACATAAATGTACCATCCCTAAGTCTGAAGTTTCCTTTGCTATATTTTTCATTCTTTGGTTTATTTTGCAATTTGTTAAACATTTCTCATAGCTTTAATAATGAATAAAATGGAATAGATAGAATTATTTTATGAATAATTTGACACCTCTTATTTCAATGTGTTTGCTGAAGCATTTCTTAACTCTTCATGTTTTTGTTCTTGTTTTTGTTTTGACTGACCATTAAGGTTCTTCTAACCTGGTTTGAAGAACTCAGTTCCATTATATACTTAGACATAGGAAAGAGGGGATTTCTTCAGCATTCGTATTTTAAAAGGTCCCAGATATCAGAAAACTACATATATGAACAAATGGAATTAATGGACAAATGGCACTGCTGCCACTTGGGATGTGGCACTCAAAACTGGCATAACATGACATGAAATCTAAACACTCACCTTCATGGGATGACTAAACAAACCATCTAGACATCTCTAGCCTTGTGTTTTCAAAACAAAAGGCAATTGTACTCAATTGTTAAACAAGTTTGTGTGATGCTGTTACTGACATTGTAGACTGACACTAGTTACAAGCATGGGAAGGACTGCAAGGATAGGGGAGTTTAATTGTGAAAAAAGACTAATTAACTTCTTCAGTCCTGTGTCTCAGACATGAATGCAATAGATTATTGAATATAAACTACTGATGTATAATTTTCTAATAAAGCAAATGTTAATTTTACTACTTCTTTTATTACCTCATTTCAGATTTTAGAAGAGTTCCTAAATTAACATAATATTTAAAATACATGTTAGCAGCTGAGAAACAATCTCTGTGTTAAACAATATTACTCTTAAAATCTGAATACAGGGAGGTTTAGAATCAGAACATGTAAAGTATGTATTTATTCATTAAATTAACATCTAGAAGTATGTTAAATATGAGAATCGTGAATATTTTTATACAAATATTTAATATTTTAATAAATTTTCAAATATTTGCATAAAAATTAATTCTTCGTTGACTAATTTATATTTAAAATTTTAATATTCACTGATTATAATTTGCTTTCTGTCTTTTAATTGTATTGAAATTACAGATCTTTAAAATATTTTAATTTTTTTGTTGTTCATACTAATTTACATTTTATTAAATTTATTTCCATTTTGGACACTTTCATTGCAAGTTTTTTTTTAGATCTGCACATTTCAATAATATAGCCACTAACCATGTTCTTAAACTTAAAAACTGAAGCACAAAATTTGTTTCCCACTAAACATAACTTTATTTTTTGGTAGAAATTACATTTCACCTTAACCATTGTATTGCATGATGTATTAATGTTGTAATGCACATGTCATGAGTTTAAGTAGTTTCTAGCATTGTATATAAACACTAAATTAGACAGTATCAACAAATTAATTCAGTTCAAATAATTTATTCTATACATCAAGGTAACATTATAATTTTTACAAATCTTTTATACAAAAAGTATGGGTTGCAACAATGCTAAGTAAATCATACTTGATCACTAAATTAAAAATATATTATTGATAATGTAATTAAGTTTTTCTAATTAAAAATATGTGGAGAATTTTTAAATTGAAAATTGGGTTGTGAGGCAGATGACAGTACTATAACTAGACTGATAAAAAAAAAAACAATATTAAAGAGTAATACAAATAAGTGACAAAAATTTCAGAAATTACTGCACCATACCACACCTGACAGCACTTTAAATATAGTACACATTACTAATAGCTATATTTATGGTTACAGATAAAAGTTGTGGATAGAATTGAGAATATCATTTAAACTAAGAACCAACAATTTAAATTTATATTATTTTGAAATCTCTATTATGTCTAATAGTTTAGAACCCTAATAGAAAAGTGTTCATTTTAGGTTCATTTAGGTTCTCAATTTTTGTTCATTATGGTTACTCTATTAGGCATCTAATAATTTGCTTTTAAATATTTCTATTGTTTAGCATATATATATAGCCTGCATTATACTTCATTAATCCACTGGGTTTAGGTCTATTTAAAAAACATATGGAGAGAAAAATCTTAATATTCTCAAAGGTCGTTTTCTAGAACACTTCTGAATATTTTCTAATTTCTTTAACTTGTTCTTAAATTCCAAAGGACAAAATTTATATTTTTTAAAGAATATTATCATTCAATATTAAAGTTGATATTGTGCAATATGATAGAAATAAAATTTACAATCATTTATTGATATTTCAGACACTGTCAAATTTCTCTTATCTTCGAAAAAGAAATCTGAGTCTTCTTTTCAATCTATTATGAAATTTATTCATCATTAGCTCAAAGATCATTCCAGAATAAATTGCCTATATATTTAATCAATTGAAAAGTAAAACATAAAATTATATAAGTTGATAATAAAGATTTACTAATTTGTGTCCCACAAAATTTCAGGTATTTAATTAAATTTATGAGATAGAATTTTGAAGAAAGTATGATGGATAGGTAACAAAGGGATGAACTACTAATATCATGTAATTGTCCTATTAATAAATGTTTTATGATAAACATTCTATTTACATAAAATTAAATGAGTTATAAATGTCATCATGTATCATAGTTGCTTAGATTTAAAATAGGAATTTTAAGTTATGATCTATTTTTATCATTGTCTTTTACAACTAGTTTCATATTTGTAGGATATTTTCTGAGTCATATTCAATATGTAATTTTGAAAACAATATTTTAAGGATACTAAGCATTTCTTCTTTCACTAGAAAGTTAAATAATGATATAATTTAACATTTTATTTTGCATTTAATTTAGGATTGTTTTGAATACATTGATTTGTTTTTCAAACGTAAAAAACTAAAAGTGTGTATAATATTACCTTAGGAAATGCTTTGTTTGAGGTCATATTTCCTGTAAATATTATTATTGAATAATATTGCTTATATACAGTGTAAATATTTTAATATTTTTCTAAATAATTATAAGATTTACAACTAAATATTTTAATATTACATAGACATGCATATATAATACAGTGAAGAAGAAAACCAGCATACCGTAAAGACTTGAAATGAAATATTATTTGAAAATAATACTTATATTATTTTCAACTTTATACATTAAATTAATTATAATCCCTAAGGAACTTCAAAATTATTGTTCTTCAAATTGTGTTTTGTACTATGGGAAAAGTACTTACTCATAATTTTGTAGTTTACCATGAGGGAAAAGTGCTCATTTTGCGCTTTCTAAAAATGCAAACTGAGTTATGCTAAAGAAGATATAAAATTGTGTCATCTACATGTAAATTGGTTTTGGAGCCTGAGGGAGGGATGAGTTTTGTATATATTATGTTAAAATTCTATCATAGTATCTACTGGATTAGATTTTATTAAGTACAATAAAAACAACATTTTTTTTGCAGCAACTAGATTAAACTGAAGTAGGTAATTAATTACTGAAACTCTTTAATTCCTTCACAATATGGTTATAAAAATAGTAAAAGTGTAATGTTTTCCAACCATTAAACATCCTTTGCACATAATGAAGCTTTTAACCCTCTAGCTACTACATAAAGGAAAGTTTTAAAATTCAGTCATACCTTAAAATACTTTCAAATCTGAAACAATTAATGAAACAAGATTGTTTTTACTACTCTTTTGTCTAATCAAGAGTATTGTTATTGATGATTCCTTGAAAAGGTCTCAATTCTAACTGTAAAACTTCTGAAAATAAAAGTAACTCACTAATATCCTTGTAATTAAAGAAAAATATATTTGCTTTATAATATATTTTAACTAAAACACTTCAAATATACTATACTTCAATAGTAAAGATAATACATTCTACAACATTTGTCATTGGGACAGATTTATGGATGGAATGATTTCTATTTTAGAATATCATCAAATTGAAATTCTAAATATAGTTTTTAAAAACAGTTTCTTTTATTTTAAACACTGCATTAATAGTGATGAAGGCATCACTATTAATGGTGGTCAAAAATATGCACATACATAATTAAAATGTTTGCTATAAAATATTCATTTGCAATTAGAGAGGTAAATAATTAATTTAAATGCATAACTATAAAAACTTGAAGATTTAGTTTAACATTTTCTTATTCATAACTTAGGAAACTAAGACTGAAATTGTACACAGGATTATGTAGCAAGTTGGTGGGAGAGTTGGGGTTACAACTTTGAACTTGTAACAACATAGTAAACCATTTCTTGCTGCTGAAATGGCCATTGTCCACTAAAATGTCTGTTCTTTCACAGTATTGAGATGCTACGGAGAAGTAGCTACCTACTACTACATAGTCACTCAAATAATCCCTATGTGGTTATTTGACAAGTTCTAGCAATGCAGTTAGAGTAAAATGATCTATGTTATTTCCTGGTCAAGGCTTTTAAAAACTAGATATGTCCTTAACTTTCTCCTTGCACCAGCCAGACACAAACAGTAATGATCCCCTAATGAGTGACAAAGGCACAGTATCAAAGATGCTCTCTCAATCATTGGGAGGAAACTGCCTTCTAACTTGCAGCTTCAACCTTGTTATCTTGAATGAGATATAAACTTTTATTGTTAAGCTGGTGAAATCCTGGGGCTTATTTGATAATGTAACAAATACCTTTAACATATGAAATAAGATACTTAAATAGAATCAAGTCTACTAACTTTATTTTAATTTCTAACTTATACATGTTTTTCTTGAAAAATAAAATTTGGAAGAATTTTTAACTAATCTTTATTTTTTTCCTTAGTTACTTTTGTATTTTCCCTTTAATTTGTATACCATTTGGGGCATATTCTGTGTTCAGACTTTGATTATCATAGATATGTAATGAAATATTCATAAAATATCTTATTTAAGGAAGACAACTAAAATTAATTTATAAAGTGTAGTTATAAACAGATATAACATTATATTAAGTCTGTTAAACTTGGTAGAATTTTGATATTAAAATTCAAAGTAAATATTGGCATTTCTACAGACTTATCTAACAATCATTTTTAGTTACTGTGCTGAGATAAGGAAGGATTTGATTGTCAAATCAAACTAACATGTATCCATAATTTTACAGAGTACCGAGCTTTAATAAGAATTGCAACTATACAAACAATTAAGAGTCAGAAGTGAATCGGAAGAGATCTGGGACACAGGAAGCTTGCAGGTCTTTCCTTCTCATATCAAAGCGCTCTTTGGCCCAGTGAATATCTGAGGTCTCCAACTGAACTTTTTGGGATTACCTTACACAGCAGATATATTTTAGTTTATGAAAGCTATCTAATTTGCACCCAAGATCCTTACCTACTTTATATTATTTAGCTAAAATATACTTTCAAACAAATATACTTTCCTTTAATTTCAACAAAATTAGTGAGTTACTCTTGTTTGCAGAAGTTTTTACAGTTAGAAATCTGAAGAATCTAAAATTAAGACCTTTTCAACGAATCATCAATGCTAATGCTCTTTCTGATTATGTTTTAACGTGTACATATTTGTAATTTTTTGCTATTCATTACATTTGTTCTTTTTCTTGTTTTTGTCCTTTTTTTCTGGCTTTGTTAGTTTTAATTGACCATTTATATGACTGAATTGTATTGCTTCTCTTAGCTTATTAATTATAGTTTAAAAAAATTCCATCATGACCTAGAGTTCCAATATACATTTTTAACTAATCGATTTCCCACTTCAAGTAACACTATGGCTTATAACAGAGTGTTTCTAATTCTTTCTTGTTTTTCCTAAGGACATTGCTGTCATTCATTTCACTTATCCATACCTATAACCACTTAATACTTTATTATTATTATTTCTATAAATAAACATTTTTAGGCTAATTAAATAAGAAAAATAAAATATTTTTTTATAATCATTTATTCTTTTTTTGATGTTCTTCCTTTTTAATGCATATCAAAATTCTAAACAATTAGTTTCCAAATACCTAAAGAAATATTAATGTTTCTTGGGATGTCAGGTCTAATGGTTATGAATTCCTTCAGTTTTTGTGCATCTAAGAGAGTCTTTATTTCTCCTTCACTTTAGAAGGGTTAACTTTACTGTATACAAAATTTTAGACTGGTGGGTTTTTTTTTTCCAATGCCTTAAATATTTTACTTTACTCTCTTCTTGATTATGTGGTTTCTGATGAAAAGTCTGTTATAAACTTTACTTGTTTCTAAGTAATTTTGTCCCCTTTGGTGTCTTTCAATATTTTCTCTTTATGTTTTATTTTCTGCAATTTGAATATGATATGATTTGCAAAGTTTTTTTTTCTTATTAGTTTTGCATTTTTCTTGATTGCTTTTCACTAAGCTTCCAGAATATGTTGTTTGGTATCTGTCATTAATTTTAGAAAGTACTATTTCTTAAAATATTACTATTAATTTTCTGCTCCATTCTTCTCTTTCTGAAATTTCAATTATGCATATGTTACATCTTTTGAAATTACCCCACAGTTCTTGAACACTCATTTGTTTTTCTCTTTAAATTTTTAATCAGATTTATTGGGTGACATTGGTTAATAAAATTATATAAGTTTCAAGTGAAACCTATTTAATTTATTAAATATATAAAATGTATTAATTATATAGGTTTCTATTATTGAATCGTAATTCAATAATACATCATATGTAGATTTCATTGTGTGTTCATCACCATATATTTGACCCTCTTTATCCTTATCTATCACCACCGTTTCTCTCTGTTAACAACTAAATTGTTATCTGTGTCTGAGTTTTTATTTCTTATTGATTTGCTGTATTCATTTTTATATCACACATATGAGTGAAATCCTATGGTTCTCAATTTTTTCCATCTGACTTATTTTCCTTAGCATGATAATTTCAAGATCAATCCATGTGGTTGTAAATGGCAGTAGTTCATCTTTTCTTGTGGCTGATTAATAATCCATTGTATATATGTACCACATCTTTTTATCCAATCACTCATTGAAGAAACCTTTGTTGTTTCCATGTCTTGGCCACTGTGAATAATACTGCAGTGAATATTGGGGTACACATATCTTTACAGATAAATGTTTTCAAAGTTTTAGGGTAGATTCTCAGAAGAGGAATTGCTGGGCCATATGGTAATTCAATTCTTAATTCTTTTGAGAAAATTCCATACTGGTTTTCACAATGGCTGTACTAATTTACATTCCCACCAGTAGTGTGTGAGAGTTATTTTTTCCCCATAAGCTCTCCAACACTTGTTATTACTTGCTCTATTGATGAAAGCTATTCTAACAGGTATGAGGTGGTGTCTCATTCTGGTTTTGATTTGCATTTTCTTAATAGCTAGTGAAGTTGAGCATCTTTTTCATATGTCTGTTGGCCATTTGTATGTCTTAAGTTTGGGATGTTTTACTAAACCACTTTTAAATACACTGATTCATTCCTTGGCTCCTTGGCTATGTCCTATCCACTCACAAACCCATGAAAAGCTTATTCATTTCGATTACAATTTTTTTTCATTTCTATTATTCCCCTTTGTTTCTTTTTTTTAGAGTTTCCATCTCTGTGCTTAAATTTCCTATCTATTCTTGCATGATTTATACTTTTTTCCATTGTAATTACAGTATTTTAAATTCTTTGTCTAATATTTTCAAAATATGTCTTCCTTAAGCCTGGTTCTAATGTTTCCTTTGTCTCTTCAGACTGTGTTTTTCCATTTTAGTGTGACTTATTTATTATTTATTTATATGTTTGTTTGTTTATTTATTTATTTGTGATGTGATGCATCAGGTAATAGAAACTGATGTAAATAGAATTTTAATGTGATGTTTTACGTTAATCTGTCTAGGATCTGGACACAGTTGAGTCTGCTGTTGTTGCAGGTGCCAGAGGATCCAAATTCCTCTAGTGTCCTTGTTCGTCTCCATTATCTTTAGCTTTCCTTTGGAATTTCTCCTTAGATAGAGTCTGAGCCTTGCTGTTCTGTTAGCTGTAATTCAGTTATTTTATCAGAGCCCTACTGGTTGAGGAGTAAGATGAGAGGAGGGGAAATATTTTATAATCTTATAATTAAATCTCCATCTGTGTCCCTTGGCTGTGCTTTCTCAAGTGTTTGTTAGCTTTTTTTCTTGCCCTTTGGAAACACAAGATGGCTATTGAGATTAGAATGGGATAAGTGTTTCTACATCAGGTCAGGTAAACTTTGATAAAGACTTTTTCCTTGAAGAGTAGGTCTCTGTTATGGAGAAGGCTCTGAGCATATTTTCAGTGGTTACTCTTTCCCTGTCTCTACCAGCACCATAAGGGGATTATTCTTGATTCTTCATCATGAGAATCTAATGGGATTTCTAGAGATAAAACCCACTAACATATGTGTATGTGAGCCCTCTTAAGACTATAGTTCATGGGAGTTTCTCACTCTCGAGATTGTACACATAGATTGCAGCAATTCTTCAAAATTTCCATGTAAGTATTTATGCCAGTTTATGGCTTTAATGGTTTCTGCTTCAGGTAATCAGACCTGGGCTATGACTTCTTGATTTGCCTGTCTCTCAAGGTTTTGGAGTAATGTTTTTGCTTTGTTACCTCAGTTCTCTGATGAGTTTAAAACATCATTGGTTTCAATTTTTATTTCAGCTTGTTCTTGATATAAAGATAGCAATCATGACATCCAAGTGCTTTACATATGATAGCTTAACCTGGAAGACCTCATATCCAGGTTTTAATACACAGTTATTTACTAACTAATCCATGTCTCACCAGCTATTTTAAATAACAAATGCTTTAGTTACCCAGTCCAACTTTCTATGAGACAACTGCTCTGAGGTTGATAACCAATATGATTTGTCCATTCAATATCGTGTTGCTCATGTCTGTACATTTGTATCAGTAAAATGCACACCTTGGTCAGAAGATATATATGCAGGTGGGTCTAATTAACAGAGAATTTCTGTTTCAAGACTTTAAATGTATTCTTTAAGGTTGCTTATTTTATAAGGTAAGTAAATCCTAGAGTAAGTGACAGTCTAATTTAACAAATACTTGTAGCATCTTAGAGCTACTGGAAAATGTCCTATGCAATCCACTTACAAGCTATTTGACAACCCTTATACTTGGGAATTTTAACCATAGCTATTTTTGAAGAAGTCCTTACTTTTGACTGTGTGGTTTCTTGTTATATTATCAATTTCATCAAGAATAGGGGGAATATGTAATATTTCAGTTCATTTTGCAAGGCATAATTACCTGCATATTTGCTCAGTTCATCAATCCTAGTAGTTAAGTCTAAGGATCTGATTTAGACCTTTGCTTTAGCTTTTCTATTTCCTTCTGAGACTGCAAATGTTTTTGTTTGCTTATTTATTTTTTGTTTAGTGGAATTATTCATTCTTACTCTGAATTCCCATAGAGATTATCTATGTAGAAAATGTAAATAATCTTTAAATAGCTTCTAGAAATAGTAAGTGTATTTACTTAGGATTTAAAAAGCCAAACAAATCAACCAACCAACTAAACAAACAAAACAAAACAAACAAACAAAAAAAACAAAAACCAAAAAAACCCCTCCAAACCCTGTATTTTATTTGGTGTATTTTTTTTCTCGTAGAAGTGTGGATTATGAATGCTGAAGCAATTTTACATGTAAACTAGGTAGAACACATAATTAAATACATTTTTAACTAATTTAGGTTTCTCGCTAAAAGAAAAAGAAGTACAAGTAAACAAGAAATCTGTCCCATATTAACCCTGTTGCCCCTAATTAAAATAATAAATATCAGTGTTTATTTTTAATATATATCCAGATCAATTAATACAGAATAAATATAGATATATCAGTATACGTGATTTGGTATACAGACATACAGTAGCTACAAGCATACCCAGCACCCAGATCTTGGTTTCCAAATACCATTTTCGATGAAAGGAACCAGAGCTTTTGGGAAAAGTGATTGACTTTAGTATTAAGGAAAGGATTATGTAAATAATTCTAGAGCATCCAGAATATAGGAATTAAAAAAAAAAAAAAGCATATCAAAGTTGACCCTAGAGCCAACTTGAAAGACCTTCCAATGATGAAAGCTGCCAAATTTGAGCAGCAAAATGAAGAACAGTATTGTTATATGTTAACCTGTAAAATAAAATAAATTTTATGTGTCCATGATAGAAATAAATTACTTAAAAAATGAAAAAGAAGAAACAAATATTCTGTCATAAAAAATTCCAAATTATATGTATATTTATTTCTCCAGGATGCTTCCTCTCCCCTTGAGTATATGGTGAACTTTGTGACTGTTATCAAAGAAAAAGTAGGCTCCAGAAACCTTTTTCTTTAAAGGGTAAATGGTAAATATTTTAGGCTTTGTAGGCCAGAGATATCTGTTGACTACTCTGCTATTATAAAAATATGTGGAAACAGCTATAATACATAATACATAAATTAATGGGTATGACAGTGTTCCAATAAAACTTTATAAAAAGCAGGTAAAAGGCCTGATTTGGCCAGTGTGCCATTGTTTTTCAACCTTTGGAACAGAACATAGAAAAGAAAAAACAGTTACTTTACCGTGAAGCCTATCGAACATTACCTTATCCAGTTGATGAAGTTTAACGTCAACAGTGAAAAGGCATGTAGATACTAAGTGCTCCCTGAAAGGATGCCATGAGACGGGCACTTTACCTTCATGGTGTTCATTCCACAAAAATGTAACTTATGCCTAATGGCTAATAATGATAAACTCTCAGATAAATTCAAATTGAGGCACATTCTGTAAAATGTCAACTGAGCTTGTGTTTTGCCCATTTACCAAATGGATGTGCTAAAGAAAACCTTTGGGATTTTCCAAGTCTTAACCTGTAGTAAACATTAAGCAATATAAAATATTAAGATAGCAGTATAAGATAACTGCTTTAATTAAGAAAATGGTTGAAGTGAAAACATTCATTTCCATTAACACCATTTTTAATATCTCTGCCAGGCTGAAACTCTAGTCAGATTATTTATAGAGACTGATGATAAACTAGCAGGGCTTAAACAAGACAGTTTCCCAGATCCTCAACCATGTCTGATATGGTAAGGACTATGCAGGAACTGGGACAAGCCAAAGATATTTGGTAGTAGATAATGCACTGGACTACTGCTTTCTTTTCTGTTTTTACTTTGTAGTTCAGTCAGATAATACTTGCTTTTTAAAGAATAGTATTTGATATGTAACATTTTTCCACAAAGATACTTCATTAGCCTGCACACTGTTTATAGTGCAGTGAGATTTGGACTTGAATACTTTCAAAAATAAGTTTACGTACTACAAAGCAATCATAATTCCTCAGAGGAAGAATCACAAAATTTAAAAGCTTAATAACTCATAACATCACTAGAGAGTGGCTCCCCCACCCAGCTAAATTCCAGGTCCACTCAGTTTCTGAAATGTTTGACAACTAGATGGGCAGGAGTACCTAAGATTATCCCTTGAACTGTGAGAAATAAATTATTTCTTACTTACAGTGCCACTAAACAGGAAGCCCAGAGACTGGTGAGACTGTTTGGGTTTGGACAAAATCACATTGCTCACTCAGGAATACTGTTGGCCTCTATTCATAAAGTCACCAGAAAGAGATGTAAATTCGAACGGGACCTTGAGCAGAAATAGCCATTAAATTCTTTATAAATGTTTGTAGCCCAAGAATTCCCATTGGGATCTCATGACCTGACTTTTCAGATGATTTTAAAGCATCTGCAACTAGAAAGCACAACATGAGCTTTTGGCAGAAATTGAATAATGTTACTCAGCACAGACCACTGGGATTTTAGATTCAAAAGCTGCCTGATGCAGCTGTTCATTATAGCCTTTGAAAGATAACTGCCAGCTTTTTATTGAACATTTGTAGAAAATGCCCCCATTATGGAAGTATACAAAGTAATCCTGAGACAGATGATACCTAGAGTGTTTTGGGTAATATAAGAGAAACAGTCATGTACAAAGGGAGCTGCTCGGCAGAGCTCACTGATAAAATGAAAATGTCATATTCACAATCATGAAACATAAAGAAGATCAAGATGAATTTACCACATACATGAACAAATTGCCTGAAGGGTCATGACAGAGTCTTCTGAGGATCTGCCTTCTCATTGCTCAATTGCAGAATCCTGTGATTATTTCTTACTCAAGACAAAACAAGATACTTGACTCTCTGATGGGAGTTTCCAGATGGAGGCTTGCCTTACATTTTTGAAAATGGCTTTGATATATCCTGCACTTCATAGAACTGGTTGAGGAAAGCAAAGTCAAATTTACACAATGGGTAGAGCTATAGGTTCTTTATCTGGAGATGGGGGAGGTAATAGGTTTATACTCTCAGAGCAGTGTTTCAATATTTACCTAATCTTGACTCTGAGCCAACAGCATTGTGGAAAGATAGAGAATGGTCAGCTAAACAGTCACAGGATAACTAGACAAATTTTAAAAATTCCTATATGTGCTCCTCTTAGTTTTCTCTCTCAAATCTGGAACTAACAGATGGCTAATGCTGGTAGAGTCACCTCAAAGAGAAGGGAAGTTTGGCTTATTCTTATCTGTAGTTAGCATAAAGATTCCACCTGGGTAATCTGGAGGGAAGATGGAATGTGGCACCTCCACATTCAGTTGGCCAATATTTGGTCAGCTCAAACTACCATGTAACTTACATTTGACATTTTTCGCTATTTTTTTTTTTTCAGATATGCTAAGAGAAATAGTACCACTGCATTGCATAGGTAAGAGGTTGCTTTGCAGCTGAGTGTTTGTTCACTGTAGCTGTGAATCATGATTACAAACTTCCGAGATGGATACCTGGGTGTAATGGGAAGCTGACTTGTGCTACACTTGCCCAGTATGTCAGAGCTTGATTTACTACAAATATAAATATATAAAATGTGAGTGTGGAAGGAATATCTGTAAGAAAAATCTATTACAGAACTTGCATGACCCTGAAGAGAGTGGCCTAAGGAATGGTGGTCACATAACACTATTAACTCTCATTTGAAACTTCTGAGGGGCCGCTTATGAGAAGCGTCACATCCAGACTGAGTTCTACTTGAGGCTAGAGTATCCCCCAACTGACTGTTATATGGAGTTCATATCAGGTCCAATAGTGCCAAAATTTTAGACCTAGTCTCAGATTACCATGTCAAGCAAAAATTCATTTTTGGGAAGTTATTATAATTAAAAAGATGCTTAAACAGGGACATTCACTGGTGTGGAAGTAATTTTATATTAAGAAAACAAATATGTATCTAGTGCCTACTATGTGTGTGTCACTGCACTAGAAATTGAGGTGACAAAGCTATTACAGCGGAAGCTCTCATGCCCCTCCCAGATCCCCATGGCAATCACGAAGCCTGTGACATTCATTATCTCTTTTCCAAGACATTGACCACAGTTGGAAGTTAACTTGGGAGAGTACTAAAATCATATAAGAGGACTGAATATGTCACTGAGCTGATTTAACACTACAACTGTCAACAATGCCTGCAGAGTGCTGCATGCTCACCCAGGAGGGAGGACTGAATATTTGATCACTCAAGAATTTTATGTAGTTTCTGAGCTGATTTACAGCTAAAATGAGAATGGTTAATCTTTATCTCTAGGGATCCCTGGATACCTGGTTTTTGACTCGGGGCCACGATAATTGGAGAGGGATATATGTGGTTTTAAAGTTTGAAACTAATGGTTGATACTCAAAGTTAGCTTCTTTACTGATGTCTTGCATCTGGGCTGGTGGGTTTGAAAATCCTGTCTTGGTTGCTTAAAGACCCACTGAGAGCATTTTCTGGGTATTCTCTCCAAGTCAAGATTCCTGCGACAAATCTTGACAGTTTAAGCCAGAGACTATGTAGTCTAGGAGTGCAAAGTTTGGATCCACATGGTGCTTGTACTATGGGATGTTTCTAGGACATCTGATGCTTGCCTGCACTCTTGTCTTTCACTGCACTGTATTCGTCACCTTTAAATAAAAGCTCTTTATAAATGTACCCTGTGGTCTCGTGATACCCCTTTCAAATATCTAAACTTGGAAAAGAATACAAATGTCTCTATAGATCAGTGCTAGAAACCTAAGATATCAGGGCACAAATGTATTAGATGGATGCCACCATGTGACCTCATTCTTGTTCTTTAATGATGTGGACACCATGAATAAAATGAGAATATGTCCTTCTTGTAGGAGGGCACAAATTATCAATATACTTTCTATGAGAGTAAAAGGGATATTAAATAATGATATTTGGAAGCTAGTGAAACTAAAAACCTATACTATGATATCTAGGGTATAATTATGTTTATAAAACAAATGGGATAAAACAGTTACTGAATAATACCTTCTAGTTACATCTCATGCCACTGAGATGGTTGATAATTAGGGTAGAGATATTTCTGTTGGAAGGTAATGAAACTGATACTGTAATTTAACTAATACATGGTATGTTGAAATTAATTTAATTGATGGGGCCATAGGTATAACAAGAGGATGTACATTTATTAATAGAATTAAGTGAAAATAAAACATATGTAGTTGGTGTCTCCCAGGATTAGAAAGGATTTCAAGGGGCTGATTTGAAGCTCCCAGCTGATTTGATAACTATGGAAAATAATAGGCCAGGAGAAAAGAATGACATTGGTCTTAGAAAAACTAAACATGCAATTGCATCTCCTAATCAATACATCTGTAAAAGTTCAAATAATTATTGATAATGGAAGAAAAGAATAATAAAATAATTCAGTGGTTAAGAGAACAACAAAAGATCTATAGGAAAGGGATGTGATTACAAATAATATGATACATAGAGGTAATTACCACCTGTGGGATGACAAAAATCAAGGCTATCATCAAGGGCTTTGCATAAAATATCATAGAATACCTTATAAGGAAAATTATGAAAAGATACCTGAGAGAAATGCAGCAAGGAGATATTGATTGAGGTCAGATGGGTGGAAAAAGCCTGTAACTAACCACTTCACTGTTTTTTGTTGGGAGGAGGCTGGAAGGATGAATGACCTGAACAAGCTATCCCTGTTAACCTGTCAATAACTCTAACACGATCACTTTTCAAACATGTTACCACTATTTAATAACAGAACATTCAGGCAATTCCTGTCTGTAAAACATATGTAACACGATATATCTTGTCTGTCTTGATTGCTTATTAAAAACAAAAACTCAAACAAAATAATACCTGGACTTTATGGATTTATGTGACAGGGCTAATTGGATGATAAAGGATAGTCACGTAAACAGTGTTATTAGTGAATATCAAATAGAATCAAATGAAATGGCCTCATTTATGTCAGTGTTTTATCACACATTGTTCAGATCTCTCCTGTTAATTTGAAACAAAAATAGTCCCAGTATAGGAAAAATATAAACTTTTGGAAACTGCATCCAGCAGATTCTTGATCGTTTGGGAAACAATATATCTGGGCCTTATTATTTTAATCTTTTCTAAAAATTTGTACTGGCTAAGATATATAATTTTTATTGGGTCTGCTTTGACAATCCAACCATTAGGGTTAATACAAAATTGATATATAAAAAGTACACCTTAACAATCTAATTCAAGAAAAAAAATTTTTAAAAATATATAAATATATACAACTCAGAAGCATAATATTAAGAAAGTGAATTAGTAACTTAAAATATCCTCACCAACATACACAAACACACAAAAAAAGACAAATTTCTTTTTCAGGCATGTTTTAAGAAAATTTCAAGGAAGGGCTTATAGATATCACATGAAAATCTAAAGTATTAAAATAAGAAATGTTCTCCAATAAGCATAATAAAAAGAAAATTATAAAACAATTTAAATTAAGGTAAAATAAAAACCCTATCAATATATTACCAAATATATTACCAAACTCATTCAGTGGATTTTATTCACATACATACATACGTACACACCATGCATTATTGGTCAATAAAGTGCTGCAGCGAAATGAAAAGGTTTACATTAGAAGATTCATTAATACAAAGCAGCATGTTAATAAGATAAAGGAGAAAATTATATGATCACATAAATAAATACATCACAGGTCTTAAAGGTCTTTAATGCATTTAACATCCATTTCATGAAAATAACAAAAACTTAGGGATAGAAGTGCATCTGTAAAAACAAAAGAAAACAAAAGTAAAGAAAAAAAAGGGTGAGAGGGGAACACAGGCAACAAATAGTTGTAAATGATTAAAAACTTTACTGCTAAGATTGGGAATGAGTCAAAGATACCCACAATTGCCACTTCTCCATAAATTGTACAAGTATTCCTAATTAGTACAGTAAAGTAAGAAAAAATTAAAAGTTATAAAGATAAGAAATAAAGAAACAAGACTGCTAAGACTGCTATAGTTAAAAAGATTGTATATTCAAAATAATCTACGGAACAACTATTAGCATTTCTAAAAACAGAATATTTTAGCAAATTTGAAAACACTTCAATAGCATTCAAATATCAGATCTCTTAGAATAAATCTAGGAGAATGCTGTAAAACTTGACTGATATAAACACAACAAATGTTTAGCAATGAAATGGTTATAAATTATATGCATAATTCATATAAACATGATTTATATATAATCAATATATATTAATATAATTAGTTTAAATAAATATATAAATTATAATTGCATCATGGAAGTAATTTAATTAAAAGTTGCATTACATTTTGAAGGAAAACATGATGATAATACTCAGGAAGAATTCTGATGCCCAAACATTGTCACAGCAACTTTGCCACTATTGGTTCTTTTCTACAGAAACCATTGCACATGCAAAAAATTTGTAGTAAAGTGTGTTCTCTGAAGCAATAACCTTAAAAATTAAACATGGTATAAAAACCTATTCTTCAGTAATATAATGAACCCACAATTTATCTATAAGATGGGATACTGTATAACAGTCAAAGTGAATTAT
Source organism: Eidolon dupreanum (assembly GCA_028627145.1). Taxonomy (NCBI): domain Eukaryota; kingdom Metazoa; phylum Chordata; class Mammalia; order Chiroptera; family Pteropodidae; genus Eidolon; species Eidolon dupreanum. The sequence goes on along the minus strand of CM053502.1, from coordinate 132,495,777 downwards.
AAATATGAATGTATTTATATGTGTTAATCTTAGAAATATAATTTTATAAAAGTAATTGCACAACATAATATATTTGGTGCAAGTTTTTTAATATGTAAAGACATGCAAAATTATAGTATATTTTTTAATTGTTTAAAACATATATACTAACATTGCAAATAACCATAGGTTGGATTTACACCAATTTCAGATAATGATTACCTCTTGGGAGTGTGAGCGAAAAGTAGAACAGGTGAATGGCAGGACTTTAGTAATGTTTGTATTATTTAATTTCTTAAAGGTACTGAGAAAAAAAGATAATACAAATATAGTCCAATAATTTATTTTAGTAAAGAGTGTATTTTGTATCTATCATATTATATTTCAATTTTTAATTTTATGAATTAAATTATAATAAAAAGAGAAAAAAAATCTGTGAACTTATGATTGTCATGAAAAATATCTTGTTTGTTTTTAAGGAGAAATAAATTGAAATTACTGATATATTTGTTAACCTGTGATTGAGAATTTACTTTTACTGGAATTTTATGATGTTTTTTCTTCCTTTTGAAAATAAATTATTTTTTGCTTAAAATAACTTACAACTCCTCAACATAAAAGATAAAAAAAATCATATATATATAGTGTATATATCTATATTTATGATGAATAGAGTTAAAGATAATGAACCCTCCATTGTTGTTTCTGAATCTTATGATGGAACAGTAGTGGAACTGAGTGATTGAAACCAAATATTTAAAGAAATGATTGCAATTTTTTTATTAAGATACTTTTATAAATATTTACTGTCATTGAGCTATGTGAAGGGCTAGAAGGAATTAATAAAAAGATTAAATCTAGCCACTAATTCTTAATGTTAGCTTATAGTATATTTTTGACTAATCCATCATTTTTATATATTAAGTAAGTGTTACTTTTTCTGGGCAGAAGCACACAGCAAATAAAGTAGATACTAATAAATTACCAAATAGCAGCCATATCAGCATTTTCTCTCTGTTTACAGCTCAGATTTCTTCCAGCTCTTCAAGATCCAACCCTTCCTGTAACTTTGTTGTGTACTGCATCCTTTAATGCCCCATGCTACTCCAATAGCGTTTCCTTTATATACTTATTTAATTATAGTTTTCATTCCTGGTGACTAGTTTCTATATTTCTGTAACCAAAAGAATCTGTTTATTGATCTATTGATAAATTCTACATGTTTAAAATATTATTTAGCACAAAGTGTGGTAAAGATACTTGTTGAATGAAAGAGTCGAATAAATATGAGTAGAATATTATCAGCACAATAAATGCATTAATGAAACAAATGATATAGTTATTAACAATAGATATTCATGTGCCCACCAAATATAATACCTTCTAGAGGTAAGTAATTACTGTCATAAAAAACTTTATAGGAAATGAAGAATGCAGGCAATATACACTAGAATGATGACTTCAAGTAGCACTGATAATTTAAAGTGTGAGAATAAAAATTTCATTTCAAAATTCATCCAAATATAATATAATATGCAAAATCTTTCTTGGTTTTGACAAGATAATGCTTTACTCTATGTAGCTGAGCACTGAAAACTCAGCTTAGAAATTTAATCTGTGTGATACTGAATAATCAACATTAGATGAATACATAACTTTGCCATGTCTTTTACGTGACAGTAAATGTATTGGTAATAAAAGAATGCGTATCCAATAATTAGAGTAAGCATATGTGGAAAAATGGAAGAGAATGAAAAAATACTGTCTGAAACCACCAATATCTTTGAAACATTTCACTATGTGCCTTAGTTTCCTAAGAAAGTTTTTGCTTTTTAATAAAAGAAAATTTTTAAAAATTGTCCTTTTGCCCTACACGTTACTGTTTTAAACTGTTAATCAGAATGAAAACTCAACCTAGCCAGAAAATATAATATGAAATTAATATAAAAAAGAAGAGGATTATATTCGAATAGAATAGCAAAGATTTACTAATTTATATAAATGGAAATTTGGGGAACAATTGTGGAAATGGATTTTAAGGTTCTTGGCTAAGGAGAATGAAACATAATTTTAGTTTGAATGGAAGAAATATTAATCAGAACCAAATTCTGGCCCTGGATAATTATAATGAGAGGCCAGAAAGCCCACGAAATGATACAGAGAATAAATAATTGCCCTTTAGTGATTCATTCTATTCATTCTCTCACTCACTTATCCTTCTACAAAGTCCTAAAGATTCGCCTTTACTCAGGCCATGGAATATTATGGTCTTGTAACAATAACAACAACAACAACAACAACAACAACAACAACAACAACAAACACCTCTATATGATTTCTCTAGATTTGGAATGCTCATTGGAATATCTGCAAATGAAATGGCCTTTTTGATATCAACAAGGATAAGGAAAATTCAAGTCACAAGACTATATCATCATATGCAAACTAGGAATGCTTGTTAAAATAGGCATCAAGTCTATAGCCATGCTGCCCTGAACATGCCCAATCCCGTCTGATCTCGGAAGCTAAGCAGTGTCGGGCCTTATTGGTACTTGGATGGTAGATCACCTAGGAAGACCAGGTGCTATAGGAGTAAAAAAATAATAATAATAAGGGATTGTAAGATGACAAGTTCCTTGCAATCTGTGAGGTCAACTAAGGGTTGTCTCGCAAAACAAACAAACAAACAAACAAACAAACAAATTAATTAAATTGGCATCAAGGTGGCATACAAATAAGCTCTTTTGTAATGGTTGAATACAGTCCTGTTTGTTTGCTTAATAGGCAAGTGAATCAACTATGTATAACGTTAAAATGCAGATTCAGATTGCATAGATTTGGGGCAGGATCTGAGATTCAGCATTTGTATAGTTACCAGGTTATGCCCATCTGCTTATCCTTGGAATTACAGATTTGAGTATTTCACCTAAAGTCTCAGTTTAAATCAACCTGATTTAAGTATCTCACTTAAAATCTGTGTGAACAATTAGATCATAAATTTTCAAGAAATAATCTTTCTAGGCAACACATCAAAGCCTTGCTTGATTTATATTATAAAAATTTTAACTACCTATCAGGCCCAATGAACAAAATCTGGCATTATTCTCCAGGCCAATGCTAACATGTGCAGTTTTATATTTAGTGGTCCTGACCTTATCCAACTTCTAGAACTAATCAGCTTATAGAAGGATGACATCTTAAATAAAAGAAAGGCAGAGTCCGTGTTATAATTCCCTAAGTTCATAGCATACATTCTCTTTGTCTCACTTATTGATATCCATGATCATTTAGTGTGGAAAGGGAAATCTCCAACTTTTTTAGAGACTACTAAATCTCTGTTTATGTGAAATTTAATCTCTACAGACCCAGAAGAATCACAGTCCAGTATTCAGAGTGGGGACCAGAAATGTAGGTGATTAATGTATTTTTATCTGAATTGACTTCATAGTAGGTCCACTGGGTCCCAGAACTCATCATGCAGTTATTTCCCTAGTTCCTGAATCTAAGATTAGATTTGGTATCCTCAGCAACTGGAACAATTCCCACAATGCCTTTCTAACCTACGAAGTAAGAATTATCTGTAGGAAAACCCAACAGATGGCCATTTCTTTTCCCTTTTCCTTGCCAGATAGTGGATCAAAAGCAAGGCTGAACCCCTGGGGAAATGGCAGAGAGCAGAGCCACCATCAAGGATTTTAAATAAAGCTCCTAGTCGATATTGTACAAAAAAAAGGCTTAAGGGTCTTATAAAATGATAAATTATGTTCTAAATCTAATTGCATGGTGAATCTAATTGAAGCTGCTATTTTAGATGTGATACGCTTGCCAGAAGAAAATTAAGTAAGATTTGGCACTCACTATGTGTAGCAACAGGTATGAAAAGCAGCTTTTCTCCAAGCTGATAAAACTAGGAACAGTAGCATTACTTTACTGTTTTCACTCAAATGTAGTCCAACCTCTGCCTTTTTGCTTGAAACTAATATAAGAATTTTGGTTATGCTGGCGCAAAAAAATCTAGATAGCATGAAGTAGCAAGAACCCTAAATGTCTTGTTAAAATACAGATATATCTGATGGTGGGAGATATAGTTCACCAAAATACATGGTTTGTAATACCACTAAGGGACCTGAGAATCCATATATCTAGTGGTAAAATATTGCTTACAAAATGAAAGAAAAGTTGCTCTACTTTTAGCACTTTACCACTATGAATGAGAACTAGCCCTTGGTGGTCCACATAGCTATTCTTTCCACCAGTATATATTACTTCATGGCTATTCCTTACAACCAGTTGATGCACATTCACAGCACACACGCACACAAATAAATGAAAGTCTAAAATCTGATATTTAGTAAAGGCTGTAAATAATATGTAGATACCAGAAAGAAGTGGACCATCATGATATTAATATTCACTCACTACTGGTACTGAAAGACTATATAGAAAAGGAAAATCCCCCACAAAGTCAGCCCTAAAGGCAATGAATCTAGTTTTCAGATTCACCTAGGAAGAACACTAGATTGAGGTTAGCATCACTACTGATTCTTAGTCAGTTCTAATACTCTGGTTTGATTGGTAAGGGTTATTAAGAAACAAAACTGGAGGATGCTTAAAAAGGAGATTTGGAGAATTACCTCTCTAATTAGGCCAAATCCAGAGGATATTGTTTCTTATGTGGATGACACGGAATTCATCTATGGCAGAAAGACTTCTTAATAACCAGAATGCCATAATGACCAATGTCAACCATTCATTTTCCGAGAATGTCCAATGATTATTTTTGGTCTTGTAAACAAAGCTGTAAATGTGTTAAGAATAGAGAGCATGCCTGAGTTCAACAATATGAAGTTGCCCTTCTGAATCCAACTTAGCGCCTCCATTTCTGAGTGCTCAATTTGCCTTTGAATGCATCTTTGCATAAACTTCCAATATGTTCCTCATCAGAAAAACACCAGCTACTTACATGTTGGTGTAATATTTATTATGGAATCTTTTAGACAGAAAGTGTTCAGTTGCAACTCACAATTACATATGCACAAACTAGAGCTTATTAGCTCATGATATTGAAAATCTGATAGATAAGCCTAATTTCAAGTATATCTGTTTCCAGGTACTCATGCAAAGTCATCAGATATTTATATATTTTCACCTCATATTTATTTAAGATTTTATTCTCAGCTTCTCCTCTTTAAGTAGAGCTAAAAATGGTCAGTGTCAGTGTACACAGTAATTAAAGTTGAAGATCACTGGAATGGACTAATATTCTTCCTGCTGTGGCATTGATTTATATGGCTATATTTTCCTGCTTGTATCTTGTCTCTACTCCACAGTAGAGACTCTTTCAAGATGTCATTGCTGCCTGACCCTCAAACTACCCCTGAATCAGAAAGGGGGAGATTGCTTCCCACAACTCCCCCCAACCTTGGAGAATGTATTGTCATGCTCATGGTCATTCTGACATAAATCATGTCTCCTGCTACCTATTGATTCCCACAACAGGCCATTGTCCTGACCTGGTCAAGCACGTAAAATAATTTCCAATTCCTGGTAGCATTCACATACTAGTTCCCATGACTCTTCTCACCTTTTATTCTATATAATTCTTTGGCACCTGTCAAGTGGTGGGGAAAATCCACTTCATCTTGCAGTTGCCCAGGACATGCTTCTATGTAAGTTTCTCTTAATAAACTTTATTGATTGCCAGACTGGAGTTACCAGCTTCTTTCTTTGGTTTTTCCCTACCCTCTACTTATGAAGGTAGATTTTCAGTTTCAGGAAATTTTCCCTGAGTCTGCAGCCTGTACTAACAACCCCTCACTAAAACTATCTAGGGAAATGTAATTTTTTGATGGGCAAGCCTGAGAGGATCCATCAACGTAACAGTAAGTGTGGAGTTAACTGATTGGTAAGCTCGACAAAACCACTGAAATTGGGTAGGGGCAATCCTAAAATAAAAAGTGATGAGTTAAAAGATGAAATTATGATAGACATCAGAAATAGAGGAAGCAGTAATTTGTACATACCGATACAAAAACTTATTCTCTATTTATATTTGCATTCTCAACCTGCTCTTTTTCAACCATGACTTCAGGCTTACTACAAGTCTTAGGTAATGTCCTCATATTTTCTATAACATTGCTTTTGAGTTAGAAACCCAGTTAAATAAAAATAATTAAAATAAGAAGTCAATAAAGAAGACGTGGATCTCATTAGTGACTATATCATCCAAAGAAGCTGGCCTTATAAAATAGGAATTGCCCATTTGGATATGATTCCTTGCGAGTTTAGAATGCATTCCTGCAGGATGTTTAGAATTCAAACCGATGATCAATGTATTGTGTTTTCTCCTGCCAGCTAGAATGTATAGCCTGGGAAAATAAGAGATAGTTGCAGTTGGTGCCAGTAGTGATTATACCTAATGACCACTCAATATTTTGTTTCCTCTTTATTCATTTTATCTCAGATGATTTAAATAATGAATCAATAAACTGTATCTCTAGGGCTAATTCAGTCTTCTGCCTATTTTGTAAATAAAGTTTTATAGGCACACTCACACCCATTTATTTACATATTGGCTGCTTTTGCCCCAACCCTACAGAGTTAAATAGTTATGATGGAGACCACATAGCCAAAAATGCTTACCACATTTATTACCTGTTTTTTTTTTTTTTACAAAAAAGTTTGCCAAATCTGATTTAAATATTTAAATTGTCAAAGGTATGAGTGTTCCCTATAAACTGTTATTTATTCCATTAGGTTGGGATCTAGGAAAACTGCAAAGACATTCTGAGCATGAGCAAAAAGGGGTAATGTTATTTTCTGTAGTAACTAACTGAATGTCAAGGGGACTCAAGATTGCAGCTATACACTGAAGACCAGAAAAGGTATTGCAGAAATCTAATGAAACTCAGATGGATATTAACAAAGACCAGTAGTAAAGTTTAATTGATGGCAACTGCAATTAATTCGATAGAGGAAAACTTCTGAAGTCTCAGATATCTACAAATCATAGAAAGGGAATACTCACCAAATATAATACACCAGTGATCAGAGTAGAACACCAAAACGAAATGAGTATGGAATAGTGATGGAGAAGAAAAGTCATAAATCGCAGCTACATGCTGCTTTCTCAACGGGATGGAAAATTATGTCTCTGTCTCTGTGTTCTATCATCAATGTTCCATTTAACAAAAATATAAACAAAAATAAGTTTTTGTATTCCCTAATCATTAGTATCACTAGTAGTAGTAGTTAAACTTACTATTTATTTCAAGTATCAGAATATGGATCCGAGGCCATAATATAACCAAGAGAAAGATGAATGAGTCCTGTACTTGAAGACTGATTCTGAGACACTGCATGTGGACACAGTGGGACTACAGTTTTCATTTGTGTCTTGTTGAGGAAAGTGTTAGGTATTTTTTCATTTTTATCTGGAAGTTGTATTATGTTCAAGTTTGAAACTGTTGGAATTCAGTCATTGAAAACAAGGTAGATGTCTTTGAATTACACAGCTGGGGATAGATTCTGACAGCAATCAGATTTCCTTGCAAACCTCTGTCTTCTTCCCTTCTGATAATCATCTTACTTTTGTGGAACTGCTTCTTCCCTGTACACATTACCCTGTCTCCCTACTTACCTTCAATGCCCCACTCCCCCAACACATAGATGCTTATTCTCTATTAAGAAGAATTGGACTTTTGTAAGATAACACAATGTAAAGAAAAACAAGGGTCCAAATCATTTAGTGGTGTGACCTAGAATATAGTCCGCACATTCTTATTGCTAAGATCCATAAAGCTAGACTGTTCCTTTCCTTAAATCAGAGCTTGTTGCCTAGATTTACCTTCAAATTTGTGAACTTTATACTTTTTAAATTTGGAAATTAGCACAATTTAATTTCTGTTACTTATAACCCTGACTGAGCCAGAAAAATGCATATACAAATACGACAATGTCCTTGTCTTCAAAGAGATAACATTCTGATTGTGGAACAAGTGTTTAATAAATTCTATCAAGTTATCTAAAGCCTTAAGACTTTAGCAAAGGGCACTTATTTATTCATTCACTATTTAATTAAGAATCTCTATTTGCTAACATTATGTTAAGCTTCCAGACTGTGGGATAGGCACAAGAAATAAAATAAGAATAAATAAAAAAATAAATATTTCCTTTATCTTTAAAATGCCCATAACATAAAAATAGGTGCAATTTAACAATAACAATAAAATGTGATAAATGCTATGAATATGTAAGACTATTATTGAGCTACTGAAAGTGGCATATAAGTCAGCAAGAAGGGTGAAGAAAGGTTTCCTAGGAAAGATATTATAATCTGATTTTCAAATGATGTACAAAGTTTAACTAAGTAGAAAAGTAAGAAACATGACAGTCCAAGACAAAAGAAGTTTACTATGAAAGAACTTCATTAAGTTAGAGACTAAAAAGCAGGCTGGAATAAATTAAGCCTACTATTATTACTCTTAAAAAACAAATTCATGTTTCAAAATCTTTCAAAATTGATGTCTAAAAATTCATTTACTCATCTGCATTTCATGAATTCTAAATTTATTTAGAATTACACTTTAATATAATATATTCTTTGTATTTTACAAGTAAGAACATAACTAAATTAATTTGAATACACATATCACTTTATCAAATCATGAGGTAAATAATCATTAATTGTATCCAGTTGTGTTAACTGTGTAGAGGAAGTTCGACCTGAATGTTATAGGTTAATTGGGAGCATAAATTGTATTGTAAGCAAATGTTTCATCCCTTATTCTTTATTTTAGAAGCAAACCTTTATTGCTTTGGTTGTTTACTTATAACTTTGAGTATTTTTTGTTGAATAATTACATGTTACATTTTATGTTTTATTCAATATATCTGGTAAGAGTCTGAAAGAGATTTTTATATCTTTTCCTTTAATTATTTGTTTGAGATTTTATCTTTCATGCATTGTGTTTCTTTGAACATTAATAAAATGAAGGCTTTCTTGTATTGGAACTATTTATAAAAAGTAAATTGTCCTTAAAATACTATTTTATCAAGTCATTTAAAAAATCATGGATGTTTGATATTTTTGTTTTTCAGGGGGAAGTTGCTCTTTATATTTCTGATGAAATCAGAAATTTCAGATTTCCAAATCAATATGAGTTTCCATAATAAGCTCTATTAAAAGCTAATGAGTTGTCTGTTCATCTAATGATTTCAATCTACGGATTCAATCATCACAGGAAATTTGATTAGTTTTGTTCTATGCAAAGAAGCAAAGGTGATAAAGGAAAATCCATAAGTATTTTAAAATTAAATTCACCTATTTAATGAATTATTTCTGAATGTCTACTTTTAGCTTTATAATTTAAAACCTGCTATTAGCAATTGTGAACTAAAATGAATCAATACATTCAACGAAAATGAGAAGCGCCTTGATATTTCTATACTATTCCCTAGAAGAGTACCTGAATCAAAGTAGGCACTCAGTAAACATCCATTGAAGGACTGATCAAATAATGCTGCTAACTCTCCCTTCATCTGTACTGTTTAAATCCTCAAGGAACCCCAGCTCTCATGTGCAACTCTCAGTAGATCTTAAATGAATCCCCATGAGAAATGATTGATTATTTGGTATTGTGTACAAGCTCCATTCTCTTGATTAATATATAGAGAACCTGAAAATTAACTACCTGCTGGCAGCAACTTTTCAGATGATTCTATAATACCAATTAATAGTTTTTGCTTTGAAGAACTATCACTTCTCCTACCTACTGTGATCTACCTGCCTACTTGGCTTACAGGGTTAAAAAACACTATCCTAGCTTCTATAGGTTATCTTTGGAAAACTAGGATTTGTTTAACTGAGTCAGAATCTCTCTTTTTTTTTTTTTTCTAAAATTTAGTGCCTAGATAAACCAGTAGATTGAACTATTTACTATTTATTTATATTTGATGATTAGGGCTGAGTTTCATTTCTCTTAAGGCTTGGATTATTTAGATCAAGTTGGATGAAAAGGAAACAACCATCTTATAATCATCATCTGTTGGAGAGCAAGCCTAAAGGAAGAAAAAAATGTGGAGCAGCAAATGTTATTTCTTAAACATATTTCCTCTGGTAGCAGTTCTTAAAATATGGTTTGGAGACCTCTGGACTTCTATGAGATTTTTCAGAGGATCTGCATGGTCACTACTCTTTTCAAAATATTCTTAAAATGCTATTTGCCTTTCTCATTTTATTCTCTCATGAGTATAGAGTTGAGTTTTCCAGGAGCTACAGATATATGAATTCACAATACTGTAGATGAAATGCAGAAACAGAAATTCCAGATATGTTCTATTTAGATAGAAATTAATGAAATTTGCAAAAACACAAACAATGTAATTTTTCTTACAATTATTTTTCTAGAAAATATTGTCACTTTTTATTTAAAATGTTATTTTTGTTAACATGTAATAGGTATATTATTATTTCAAATAAGTTAGTAAAATAATAGTTTGAAAGGACTTAGTTTAAATTTCTAAATCTTTAATTATCAATAGATATAACACACAAAAACAAAAGCTATTTGCCTCTTTAATAGTTTTATATGTGTAAAGGGGTCTAAAAAAACACATAGAGAAAAAATTTCAGCCAAGGAAAAGTTGGCAAGCAAGAGACACCATTTGAGTGTGAGAACAGACACAACTATGTCAGAATAACCTATGGTATCAGAAACCCAAGATTCTCCAGTTTAAATTGCTTCAACAAACTATTCACCTCAAATTTCTCATTCTGCAAAATTTTCATGTGTTATATTCACAAAGACCTTCTTTCCTCTATACTTCACGTTTATATTATCATTACACTTTTTCTATTATTAGTTTATTTTTTTATTTTCTTTCTTCAAGTCTCTCCTTTATCTTCCACTAAGAATATTATTCCTATGAAAATGGAGGGAATGCAAGTTTAGGATAAGATAAACTAAAATAGAAAATTTTACAGCTTCTGTATTATATTTATGGCTGTTTTAAGAATTCAGCATTTCTGCTAGTTACTATGTATTTGAAATATCCTAATCTGTATTGTTCATTATTACATTTTGCTTTAGCTTTACATGTTTATAGACTGTAAAAAGGTCATGCATATTATGGCATGTTAAATGTAAATTGTTTTTCTAGCTAGGAGTTAGAGTGTGGGATGATTATGTTAATGAAATAAATAACTTTAGACATATTCTTAGAGAATAAAGTAATCTAAATGGCACATGCAAATATTCATCCTTAAATTGAACTCTGAATATTTAGAGAAGACAATTTGCTCATGGGATAATAAAGATTTCAACATAACTTTTGATGGCATCAACATAAAGATAATATCTATAAAGCTCTTGAAATTTTTTAAGAATACTTACTGTAGCAGTTCACTGTGCAACCTGTACTATCACATGCAAGAACCTTGACTTCCTATATTATTCCTAGGTATAGTGAGAAGTAACATCTCATTATATGTGTTCAAGTATATATACATTTGTATATATAATTATATATACAATTATATATAATTTATAATTAAATTCATATATTTATTTGTATATAATTATGTATAATTAATTTATATATAAATATATAATAATTTTATTTAGATATAATAAATAATTAAATTTATAATTATATATAATTAAATAAAATATTATATACTATGTGCATATTGCTCTGTACTGATTTTTGGCAGAGTCTAATTTTTCATCTTTCTTAACTCTCCAGTATTGAGAATTTGGCTAGTATTATTTGTTCAGTATTTCAATTGATGTTTCTCCAAAGGAAGTAAAGCAGTCCTGCTATTCCTTGAAAATGAACCATTATTTTTCACAATTGGAGATACTTGTGTCATAGCCATCTTGAAGAACTCATTCAAAGTCTCCCACGGAGCATGTGCACAATATAATTTAACTAACATTGAAACCTGAAGCATGTAGCTGTTCCCATTGAGATTAAAGCCTATGACTGCATTTACTATGATTGTTATGGTGAGATCTAGATTCCCTGAAATAATCTCTTACAGCTTCAAATTATTGTATTATTTAAAAATATACACAGAAATAAAAAGCAAAAGGACAAATAAAACCAAAACACCCTGTTCTAGATTGGTTTGAAGCACTAAGTTCTTAATGAACTCATATCACAATAGCTTTTATTAAGTAGATCTATATCTTTTCTTGATGGTTAAAACATGATTGAAACTTTTAATAACATAGTTTTAAAAGCACAGTGAACTGTAAGCAGTCTGCTTGAAGATAGTTTTGTTCCCTCTTAGTATTTCCCTTAATGAACTTTATTTGTTTATTTATTTAAAACCTTACCACATCATGAGATAACTGATTGAATACCTAAAGGAATTAAATTCAGTTTAGATATTTCTTAACATTCCAGTCTATGGGACACATTGAATTGGAAAAATGTAAAAGGTTGTTTGAATTTGCATCTGTTTCACAAATATATAATTCTTTCTAAAAAGGCATGATGAGGGATGAGATTCTGAAGATGACGGTTATTAGAAAATATTTTGCTCATTGTTTCAGGTAGAATGAACAATTGTTCAAGTTAGGAGGGGCTCTGATGCATAGGACAGAGTGACCAGATTTTCTTTGTATCCATTTGTATGGTGATAGAAGTATAGGTGATAATCCTTAGCTTATTTTACAAGCTATAATTACTTCACAAAGCAATGCACCAAGACAAAAATAAATTCTATTTTAGCAAGTAAGGGTGAATTTTTTGAGAACATAAGAATGTAATTTATAATTTTACCTTGGAAATATTTGGGTACGACTTTTTGCTTTGTTTCTTACTAATGATTTTTTTTTGATGGGGCTCAATTTTCTCGTCTTTGAAGGTTATAAAGAATAAAATATACATTTTATGGTTTCTAAGAATAACACACACAGAATGTATATATATGGAGAGACAGACAGAGAGAGAAATGAAGGGAGAGAGGAAAATTGAAAGGGAAAAGGAGATAGGAAGAGAGAGAGAAAAATTGACATAGTAGCATAGTAGCAATAGTGATATTATAATTATTTTTATCATTTACTATTCCATTAAAATTCTGCATTGCAATTGTCATTATAATAAATTTGATGAAGCAATAACTGGGGGTACCTATATGAAATTATCTAGTAGCATTTCTAATATATACTATATTATTGAATTAATGGGTATATCTTAATTTTATTTCTATTTATTTTATGCTTTGCTTTTATTAAATAATGTATATAAAAGAATATAATTGTAATAATTAAGAATAGAATTTATATCATTGTATCACAGCCAACTTAAAAACTAGAATATTTCAATACCTGTGAAGACCCCTGACTACTATTTTGTTTCTCCTCTTTCTCCTTTCCAGTGGTAACTATCATCCTGAACGTTATCATTTTATTCCTTTGCTTCGTGGTTTTGCATGTATTTAAACTTTATGGAAATGAAATTATACTATGTGCATTATTTGACTTATTTAAATAATCAACATTGTTCTTTGATGGTCCATTCAAATGTATTGTTTATGTATGTGATGCATGTAGTTATATTTCATTAATTTTTACTATAGTGTAATATTTCATCATAAACCAAATTTGTCAGTCATTATTTTTTGTAATAAGTTGATTCTAGTTTATTGTTTGTTTGTTTGTTTGATGTGTCATGATATACACTTCCTTGTGGGCTTATGGCTATCTTTTTAATATACCCAAAAGTTAAATGGCTATTGAGGATATTTATCCATTCAATTTCAATGAATAATGCTAAATTATTATTTAATTGGTACCAAATAAGTAGTATCAATTTACAGACCTACCAGTGATAAATATACATATTTTTTCTTGTTCTGTATCTTTATTGATATTTACGATTATAAGACTTTTTGTTTTCACATTTGTTTGAGTATAAAATAGCTCACAGTGCAATATATGTATGACATCTTATTGAATTGTACACTTGAAAGCTATATAATTTTATTAACCAATGTCATCTCAATAAATTTAATAAAAAAGATTTAGTATAAAAATATCTCATTAATGTTTAATATGCATTTTCTTAAAATAAATTAAGCTAAGTATATTTTTGTGTATTTTTAATTCATTCTTTTTCATCTTGTATAAAATGTGTATTTTTGTCTTTTTTGTTTTTTTAATTAATTGTTGATGTTTAGAAGTTTTTATTTGCATAGTTATTGCTATCTCTATTCTGCTAGGAACATGCCTATTCTTTTTAAATCATTTGAGGAATTCATTATGTAAATATAGGGTTTCCATATTTAGCACTTATATTTTATGGTTTCTTTTCAATAATCATTTATAGAACTTCTCCTCACTTAGATGAAGTAAAAGTTCTGGTTTTCTGGTCATTTTGTTGATCACTCAATATGTGATATTAAGAGAGGAGATTCAAGATTGTACCTTCCAACTAGTAAAAATAGAAAGCAAATATGTATGTTTTCAGCCTTGCTGTCCCAGTGCTTTGCTTCAGAATCTGCTGCGGCTCCTTTTTCCTGGACGAGTGGCTTTAAGTGTACTGTGTTAAGGTATTGAACTTTGGTTGTAGTTACTATTAGAGATTAGAGGTGAAAAATGGTGAAAAATTGTGTAATATTTTTCAATTCACCATCCTGTGTGTGTGTGTGTGTGTGTGTGTAACTGAGAGGATTGCAAACATATTTGTTACTGAGGACCTGAATTGCACACTGTATAAATTGTCACAAGCATTTTGAAATTAAAACTATATTTAAAATATTATTTATAATGAAATAGAATTGGTGATAGGGAACTATTGGACTATACTCATAAGTTATTTTGGTCATTAAGTGCTTATTGGAAGTATCAGTAGCAAAACACTATATTATCATTATAAAATTTAAAATAGCATATATGAAGCATTGTTGTAAACTTACCTTTTCACTTTTTTATTTTGAAATATTTCAAACTATATCAAAGTTTAAAGGGTAATGCAATGATCATATCTATGTTCTTCACCTAGCTTTAGCTTTATCCACTGTTAATATCTTGTCAAACTTTTTCTCCACCCACCCCTCTTCTCTCACTCTTTCCCTCCTGTTTATCTGGAGGTTATTTTGCCTGTGTTCTCACCTCCTGAGCCACTCATCTCCTCTTCTCTTTTTTGTGCAGCTTCTACCTAACTCTTCACTAGGCCTAGACCTAGTCAGGATGGATTTGGGAATGCAGTTCTATATATACACATATTTGAAATCCACTGTATTCTCCTTTTCCTACTTATTTGCAGGGAAAGACTATACATTGATTTATATATTCTTAAAGTTTATTCTTAATATAAATTGGAATTTGTATTATGTGTTTATTATTACCCTTTAGGAACTTGGTTGAAATGCTTTCTCTCTTCCTCACTCATGTCCTCACTCTGTTTTATTTTTATATCCAAGTTCTTTCTATTGTTCATATAATTTACTTTAGCTTTAAAGAATGTTCAAACTACAGCAGAACAGTCTATGGCCATGCCACCCTGAACATGCCCAATCCCATCTGATCTCGGAAGCTAAACAGGGCAGAGCCTGGTTAGTACTTGGATAGGAGACCACCTAGGAAGACCAGCTGCTGTAGGCGTAAAAAATAAAAACTAAAAGATTGTAAACGGACAAGATCTTTGCAATCTGTGAGGTCAACCAAGCATTGCCTTGCCTAAAAAAAAAACAAAAAACTAAATTGTCTCTCTTGGGGTCTCTTACACTATTCCAGTTTTTTCTCTGATTCTCTCCTGTCATTTACAGCCAAATTTTTCATTTTCTCAGTTCTCTTTTTCTTCTCATTCTACCTCATTCTACCACATTTTGGCTTTATCTTGACTCATGCCACAGAAATAGTTCATGCTAATTCCCCAGTAACTTCTATTATACAAAAAAAATTGTTCTCTTTATTTCTCATCAATACTCAGTACCTTTAATGACACTATAACAGTTTAAATATTTTTTTTGATTATCTGTGAAATAATTCTCTTTTAACATACTGTATAACCTTTGATTCATAACTTCTGGGTCTCCTTTGGTGTTTTGTTATTCTACTCCAGTTTTTAAATGTTTGATTAATTGTGGTTTTATACTAGATTCTCTTTTCTTCCCATGCCATAAATTTTTTAGGAGATGACATTGCCTAAAACTCTGATAACCCTTTTCCTAGAAATTACTCACCGTTATTATCCAGTAAGAAATTCACCTTCCCCGGTCTCTCTGAATATCTCAAAAGCATTTTATTCTTTCTGTGTTCTAATTCAATCTTATTACCATATCCTATTCACCCCCAAGTTTATTTTTTCCAGTGTTCTCTGTTAAGTACGTGCACATTATTACATTATTTATCAAGCCAGAAACATCAAAGGTATTCATAATACTATTCATTATTTTTAACAGCATTATGCAACCCTTTACCAAATCTTATGATATTTATATCCTCAATGTCTCTCAAATTCATATGGTTTCCATTTGTATACCCCACTATTCTATACCAAGTAATCACAATCTCTTCTGTGGACTTTCATACTGCTGTCTTGACTGGTCTCCTCATTTGCAGTCTTGCGTTCTTCTAATTTATTCTCTACTTGCTCTCAAAATTATTTTTTATTATATCAATTAGATAAAGTCATCCCTTCATGAGAACATTATAACAAATGAAAACTGGCAATTTAACTTTGGATAAAGATGATATTTTTCCTTGACCTCCAGTTCTCTGCATTGTTTGACCTCTAACTCTTTAATCTCATCTCCCATTAGATCACCTTCTCTCTTAAGTCCAGCCAGACTGATTTTCGGTTTATACAATTTTCCATATTTGATCATGAAAAGCATGGAGGGAAATAACAACATTATATATCTATATTGATTGTATATCAACTCTTCCACAGTAGAAAAAGGTAGAATAAGGTGAATCTTTTTCTTGTATTATAAAAGAGAGAGTATATGTAATGCTCAGTATAAATACACATTTCCAAAGTATAATTTATGAATTGAGCAGATATTAGAGCCAGCCTGCCTACATAACTGATATTCAACCTATGGTCCTCTAAGTGTGTTAATATAGTGACTGGGAGTCTTGTATAAGTCCTATAAATAATACATTGTTTCCATCTATAAGTATCAGTTTCCAGAGACTAGAGTACACAAAATAGTACTCTATCTCAGTACATTTTGGAGGTTTTATAATGAATGCTTTTATTTTTATCTTATAAAGGCTTAATAGTAGGAACAGCAGAGGAAAAAGATGGCATGTGTTTTCCATAAAGTTAGGAAATGACCCAGATTCAATATTTAATTTCAATGCATATTTTAGGGAATTAATAAATAGCATTACAGAATAAATTTATCTACACACATTTAAATCTTCATTCAATAGGCTTGATAGCATGTCTAAATATAAAATTCATTGCCCTTCAAGGAATTAGACTCCTCTCCCTTTTCCTAATTCTCCTTTAGAAGCATGGTAATACATTATAATTTACCTAAAATTTCCATAATATTGCCACTAGTCAAAATGTATTTTACTTTTAGTGGAACAACCTGGCAGTGAGTTGCACAGCAAATGGGAAATCTGGAGAGGTCTTATTTCACGGATGGGACAAGGTGTCTATTATGGGTCATCTAAGGATTATTATGAAAACAACTTTTTAACTCTTACCGTCCTTTGGAAGATCAAGCAGTTGGGAAAGAAGAGTTTTGTAATATATGTTTTGTTTCAGCAAGGAAGAAACAAAACAATAATTGACACTTCACAGACATATTTATTCCTCTAAGCCATTTCATAAGCTTCAATCATAAACTGTACTCATATTGAAATAACACAACATAATCATCCAAAATGCAGCCTTAGAAATCAGTCTGTGATAAGTGATTCCTGTCACAACACAACTCTGCTTCACTAGATGTGCTTAGGGTAGATGACAGCAAAACGCCCAACAGCTACCGGGTGCTGAACTGACATGAGATGACACTGGGGTGGCAGGCAGAATAAATTCTTTTAAGGGTATGCCAAAATGAACCATGCCTTCAGACAGGTGGAAAAAAGCTAGGAAATAATAAAAGATCAACTCACAACTGAGATAGTTCTTAAAAATCATAGAAGTCAGAAAGTATCACTAGACTAAACGTCAGCAAGATCTGTTAAATTGAGAGATTACTTTTTTTTAGAAGAAAGGTTTTTTAGTCATTCATCTGTGTTTTCAAGTATGTTCATGTACATATGGTTTTTTTTGTTTTGTTTTGAATATATATATATAAGTTGCTGCTGATTTTGAGGCATTTTTAGTTTCATAATTTTAATAACATTTATTCTCTGTTGAAGCAAAGTAAATAACACATAGTTAAATTTGTTTTAGACAAAAATATATAGTATCCCTAGTACACTAATTTTTAAGCATATTTTTGTGATTAATCTTGTCGATGATAAGGCTATCTTCTTTACCTGTCGTTATAGTTTCTCTTTTCAGTAAATGCTTTTTCTCTTTTGGAAATTGACAAGGAGCATATCCACATCCCTTGTAGCTAATGGCTGTAGAAAAACATTAGGTTTACGGATGATGGATTTTTTTTTAAAACACCCTTAAGGGTGATCTTTATTGTCAGCACTTACTCTGCTGTCATCCCCTGCATTTGGATATGGTTGATAAAATTATATCAGTGCAATGAGATTTTCCCATGTCTGGGTTCTTATCATATTTTATATTGATAATATTATCAAAGAAATGTATTACTTGCTTTTCTACCAAATAATTCATGAAGGCTGTAGAAGTATATAAACCAATAAAAGAATAACAAAAAATAAATCATAAATTTATTTCATAGTATTGAATAAAATAATTGCTTTCAGTATCAAAAACAATCTGGCCAATCACTTAAATGTTAATTAAAAATGATGTCTCTTAGCTAAATTATTTTTTTCATTTAAATGAAAAATAAAGTAAAAGTAGACAGTGCAATCTAGTTTAATATTTAATTTTCATAAAAATGATGAGAAACCATGATATTTCTATTACTTTTCAAAATAGTTCTTTAACCAAACCTATTAAATATATTAATTATGTATAGCAAAACATCACCTCTTTTTATAAATAATCTCTAAACCTTCAGGTTGACAAATATTTATTTATGGGACTCTCATGGTATAGTGTCTGTGAATCCCCAGATAAGAACATAAATCTGTAGTATAATAAAGACAGTAATTCACCATAAGATATAAGAAAGGTAAAGCATTTGAATATAATTGATATCATTCAAGTCTTCATGGTAACATTAAGAAATAACCTCAGCTTTTTGAGAGAGATTTATTCTGAGATGCTCTAGATTAAATATATTTTTGAAATGAATCCTGAATATTCTATTTGAAATAATGTTACTAATTTTTAAAGAAAATTTAAATTTTAAGTAAAAAGTATGTTTGTCTTCATATCATACTTTAATTAAATTATACTTTTTATATATAGTTCATATACCCTCATCACTTTAAAAACACTGTTACTTTTAATTTCTAAATCAGCATGTGAAAGCCCAGGTTTAAAAGTAACTCTTAAGCCAGAATGGGAGTCATTGGTATAGAAATACCTAGTGTTACAATATCTAGAGGTCATTTCTATAACACACGTACACATACACACAAATCAGCATGGAGACTTTATCAGTTAACCATTCATTTACTTAGTATTGCAATTTAGAGAATCATGGATTTTTGATCATATCTAAAAACATTAAATTTTGAGTCTTCGTATAATTGTGAAGTCAAATAAAACACATAAGGGTTCATAAATGCAAAATTTATTCAACTTTTATAGTGATAACTTTTAATTTGTATAGATTAATAAATATATAACATTTAAACACTATTTTACAGTATAAGAATATGTATTCATAGAGAAAATCAGTTTATATGAGAAAACTATTTAAAATGGAAACTATTATTTCATAAGTATTCAAAATATAATTATATAAAGGGTAAAGATGACGCTGCTCAGATTAATATAATGTCAACAGGTCTCCCTTTATGAATAACATAACCATCTGTTTTTGGCTACTCTAATTAGGAATATTTACTGCACTATCTTTTGACAGATCTATTTGTGGGTTTAATTCCTGATTCTTTAACTTTCATATGATCTAGTATATTTTGATGACCTATATCAAGGAAACACAAACTAAAAAACACAAAATGTTAAAGGAGAGTTGGCAAGTCATTCAGCAAGCTTCTTAACTATTCAGCTACTGGTAGGCACCCTTCAAGTCTCTATAAAACTATTGTCACTCAATTTGTAAAGGACAAATGACTATAAATATAACACCTTGACCTTTCAGGTAGATGGGGAAGAGTCATATGATATAAAGGACCTTGTAATATTTGTTTCAAGCTGACTGACCATCTCCAAGGTAAAGTCCATGCATTCTGAGTTGTTCCAGGCTCCTCTGACCTTTTTCCTCTACTCTGATCTTAGCTGAAATATTCAGACACTTAGTCCATTTACTCCTGACTATTATTTTGCAGCAGTTAATGGAAGCCGAAATGATGTCAGGCTGGTAGTCACCTCCCATAGTGATTTTCTGTATTTCCTATTATAGGAGAAATGGGAGGAGGGAAGGTAGAGGAAAGTAATAATGTTTATCCCAAAATATGTATTATTAGAAGTGCAAGTCACATTTATTAAATTAAATATTCCAATTAGTGTTATTTTGTAGAGATTATACATGCACTCAACAAAGCTCCCAAAATAAGAAGTTATATTCCCCTTTTTTCCTATTTTTAGACTTTTGCTTGTATATTTTGAGAAAATAATAGATTCTCAAAACGTGAAATTTAATACATTTTCATACATTAATAAAAGGAGGGAAAAAGTATCTTCATGAAGAATAAGAAGGAGCTGAAAACTTTGTGGGCCAACTTCAGAATGCAACTTTAGAAGTCAGGGCTGATCACAGGTGTTGTATGCATATATTTGTGTGTGTGTGTGTGTGTGTGTGTATTGCTTTTATTTTTTAAGCTGTGATAATAATAGCATTGCATTCTAAAAGTTCTAAAATTTCCCTGCATTCTAAACTTTCACAGATCTTATAAAACTTTTTACAAACTGCTAAATGCACATACAATAATTCGATGTTTTACTTCTAGTGATTGTTTTAGTTAACTGCTTAATCTGTAATGAACTTCTATGTGTATACATGTATATTTTGTAATTTCTGTAATAATTACAAATAAAAGTTTAATTTCATAAAATGAATTCAGCCATTTTGGAAAGCTTTGACATCTATTACAGTGTTTTATCATAGAGTATAGTCCCTCTCTTCCACTGAACCATTGAAAACTCACACAATAATGATATGTTATTATCGTAAGAAAGAATTAATCCTCTTTCTTTATAAACAAATAAAGGCCTAATATGACCAATGTAAAATGTATATTGTAGACATAGGAGAGGTAGAATTAAAAAATTTTAATTTGGTAGAGAATTTTTGCTATTATATAGTTGCCATCAAATTGAGGGGGCTGAATAGATGTTAACAAAATCATATATGTGTAATATAAAAAATAAAAACAAATAAATGAATAAACAGAAAAAATCAAAAACAAGGTAATAGAAGCAGACAACAGATAGGTGGTTACAATAGATAGAGGGTAAAGGGTATAGACGTTTGGTGGTGACTACAGTGCAGTGTATACAGATGTTGAATTGTAATGTTACATTCCTGAAACTTATATAATGTTATAAACCAATGTTACCTCAATTAAAATAAAAACACACAAAAAATCATATAGACAACCTGAGGAGGAGTGATTTTATATTTTTGATTTACCTATAAAGTCACATTGCAACTCTCTTCCATTGATCTAAGATTTCTTTAAATGGTTTGAAAATCTAGCTCCAGGGTTAATTGCTTGTCTGTTATCTTCACAGAGTTATTGCTTTGGTCAGCTAGCATTGTGATTATTGCCTTTTTGAATATGGAATTGCTGACATTTATTTCCTCCTGGAAAGCAATTGCATTTATATTTGATTTTTTTGACATGTGAACAAAAATGGAACAAAACAGCAGGATAACGAGCATGTGATTCTCAGTTAATTGTGACACTATACATAATTGGTATACATGAATTCTGTTTCAACATGTAATTTGATCTCAACTAAGCTTCACTAAATATAAACTAGGTGTCTCAGAAAAAAAAAATTCACCTTATTTTTATCCATTTATCCATTGTAAACATGCCTATTTTTAAGGCCTTTGGGCAAATGTAAAGAAAGAACAATATAAAATTAAAATAAGTTCAGGAAATTTAAAATTATCATACAAAATAAAATATATAGAATCATTTCTCAGCAAAGTGTGAAACATGAACAAAGGTTATCATTAAAATTAATATCCAACCTGTTGCACTAAAGCAAATGGGCTGTAATAACTACTAGAATGCATATTAGATGCCACCACTTATCTACTTCTCACCAAACTACCTGCATCTCTAAAAAGATAAAGACCTGCAATGTATCATTTGCGTATCTATAAATCTCACAACACTTACCTTGTCCATTGTCAGTTACAGATTTTTGTGTATTAATATGAATAAATCTGGAAAAATGATATCAATTATCTATAGGAAAGTTTACCATTTTGATTATCAGTTCATGTCATAAGTTGCTTGATTATAAGAAATCTCATAAGTAAATATTAATGGTAAATTCTTGTCTTACCAAGAATCTGTGAGCCCATGTGATATCATGGAGGAAGCACATAAATTGAGAACAAAAATACCTGAGTTTAAAACTTTGATGCTGTTCATACTAGCTACTTTGTCTAGGATAGACTAATGTTTCAGAACCTCAACTTCCTTGTTTGTAAATTAGGATTGGGGTTGTTAAATGAATTCTAAATGTGTAAACTATCTGGATTAGATAAAATGCTTAGTGAACTCTAAACTACTCAAAATGCTGCTTAATATTGGTATTAAACACAGGGGAACTAAATAGAATAAAGATGTATAAGTTTATTAAAATTCATATTTCATATAGTTTATATTTTAAAAAATATTTAAATATTACATTAAACTATACATTTAACAAAAAGTAACTGATAACAGGACAATGGAATAAGATATCCTAAAGAATATACTTGCTTTGAGTCACTTTTGGAAGATTTTGTAAATTATAGAAATTACAGTGATACTATAACAATGTAATCTCTATAAATTTATAAAAATACATAACTGTATATAAATTTGACCAGCTACTGTTACTATTTTAGGAACATTTTTAGAAGTATGTTTCTGTTTAAGTATGAATCTATCACCTAACCAATATGTGACAAAATTGAATGATATTTTATGTATACTTTTATTTCAGATAATATTTTAATAGGAATGCTTTGCAAACATAAATTTCAATAACTACTTTATTGTATTGATACATGCATAAAATTAAGTAACTCTAGTATTATGTCATATTTAATATTTTGAAATTAGTTGCTAAAGCAGTCACTGCTGCAATGGATAAATTTGTATAAAATTATTTGTATTTATCTCAGACTAAGATAAATTATTAAGATACTGACATAAACAATTGAAAGCTCTTCATACACAGACGGAAAGGTGGAACCACTTTTTAGTAACATTGATTTTCTTGCTGATATAGCACATCTTTACCAATGACATTTTTTGTTATTGTCATTTTTTTGTAAGCCTATCCCATTATTGATATTTGTTATATAATAATGTGTCTATTGGTCATTTGTATTTAATATTTTGTGTTTCATTTTTTATTTCTCTTGTCCAGTTTAATATTTAATTATAAGAGTTCCTTATAGATAAAGAAACAAACCTTATAGATAGAGATATAAGCCTTATCACACGTGCATCCATAAGCATGTTTAACAAAGTGGAATGCAGGAAAATGTATACAAATATATATGATCATTAATTTAAATTCACTATGAATCTATTAAAGTTTAAGATTTAGTGCTCCACACTTACATTGGCTCCACTAAGGTTTTGAGACAGACACTAGCAATGTGTTCATATAGTTATATTATTTTAGAAAATTTGCAAATATAAGATATTTGACTGCTATATGTTAACCAACCCTTATTTCTGTACATCACATTTCTCTGCCTGCTGAGAGATATTGAAGGAGGCTATGGCAATTTTTAGATCTGGCTAAAAAGAAGTTGCATTGTGGAATACATTTAGTTTTTCTTTATTTGAATATGTACATACATGTTGTTCACTGACAATTCTGTTTATAATTATTTTGTTTTGTTTTGTTTTTTAATTTTTTTTTGCATGTCAAGATATATAAACCTTGAAAGGTATAAATCTTGTATCCATCATGGATGATATTTCCATGTGTTATTGATGGATTACCTAAAAGATACTCTTCAACAGGCCTTATGAAGCCAAAGGCATTATACTAAGATGTGAGGGCACTTAGTATAATGAACTGCAGGTCTCCACTGAAGTCTATATAATGATCTCAGTAATTCCAGCTCTCACTCTCATCCCAGATCAGCTAGGCCAGTGTGGAGCGAAAGCAGAAAAGCATTATATATTCCTTCCCTACTCAGGAGCAGGAGGAAAAGTAGGTTTATCCTCAATCCATTACTGTTTATGGTGTTTGATTTCAGAGAAGACTTCAATGTGCTATATAATACCTTTAATACCCCCACCACTCTCAACATTCTACTCCTATTTCAAAGACCTTTCCCAAGTATTTTACCTCTCCAGGGGAGGCTGAAGAGAGCACTTCCTTTTTATATGTGCATACACAACAGCAAGAGTGGAATTAAAGTAGAGGGAAGGCTTAATTGGACATCGTGTTCAGGTATATCTTTTATGATCATGTGGTTCACTTTCTGTGACATGATGGACTTCCTCACCTGGAGCATAGTCTCATTTTCTTGTAATAACGAAAATAATGACACAAAGAGAAATATGAGCATTTTGTAGAAATGTCAGAATAGGGAAGAAAGCCTAACACTTTGAGTTAGAATAATATTTGGGAGGAGAGAAAAAGATAATAGAAAAGAAAGGCCACTGGCTGTGAATAGCAATATGTGGATAGATGACAAATTGATACATTATGCCCTTCTTAATGTTCTTTTATATTATTTTCTAAGGGCATACTTTTCAACTAAATAATGAGAACATAGGCAACATTTATAGTATATTTATATTAAGCACTAAGAAAATAAAACTCATGAACATAATCGATAGCACTAAGGATTGGCATCTGATTTTAAAATATATTACTAATAAAAAAGAACTGAGGTAATAAGTAAATGAGAAAAACAAAAATGTGCTATTGTTGAACTCAAAGCATACTCAATTTAATTTTGCTATAGTGATATTTGATTTTCAGAAGATCACCTAACAAAGCTAATGTGTATACTAATGTGAATTTTATTTATCTGATAGAAATCATAGAAAATCTTTTGGCATTACAGGAGGACATTAATTCAGAATATGAACACCTCACCAAATAATAATGATATATATTTTCAAAGGATTAATACAAAACCAAATGTTTGCTATTGTAGCAGATATAATAAATGAAACCATTTGCTGAATATAACTCAACTGTTTTGGTTATAATTCCTAAGAAAAACCATGTAGGACAGATAACAATTATTGTTAGACTTATGATTTTCTCAAGTGCAAATATTCCTGTTAGTAAACTTTTCATAGAGTGCACGCTATTTGTCCGGAAGATGATAAGGCTGATGAAGATAATATAGTTATCCTGCAAACAGACTTTAGGAAAATTAATCTGTGGCATTATGAATAAGCAAATGCCACAAATATGCATGAAGATATTTCAAATTGCAATTGATGATCCCCCAGCAAATTCTAAGAATTTCTGTATTATTGTGTGCATTCTTAATGCATGGTAGTCAATGAAGCTATAACACTGATCTTTCATGACTAATTTTTCCATAACATTCTAAAACTTTCCAACCATTTTGAAAATTGATGTATACTGACCATCAATTTGAAAATACCACTAAACCATCAAAACAGATCAAAAGTTTGTTTTGAAAGTAGCTCATCTAAATCATACAAATTTCAGTAAAATTTTGTCGTATCAATTTTGTCATTAATTAACATTAAAAAGTAATGTTTAAAGGAAAATACTATAGTAAAAGTAATCAATATAATCGTCTTTTAAAGCAAATAAATGATTAAAAATTCTTCAGATAAAACCAGTGATAATTTTAATACATATACTCTATTATTAATTATTATTATTATTGTACCTACATATTATTAGTAATGAAATTGCAAAATATCTTGCTATTTAGGTGACAACTTTCATTATAGAATAATAGAAAAACAATGAAAATAATTTATGTTGAACTGCAAAGCTCATCATCGGCCCATGTCCTTTCCAAAATTATACTTCAAAATCAACTATTTTTTTTCTAACTTATGACACTGCAAAATTAAATTTCAAAACTTAGAAAATGTTTTTGCCTTTTTATTGTTCCAGGTGGTACAGGTAATTTTAAGAATTAAGGTGTATATGTGAACTAAACTCTAGTAAAAATAAAAATAAGATGATATAGGCATATCTTATTGATAAAATATTAATTTATAAGAAACAAAATACTTAATATATTTTTGTAAACCAACTATGACTCTTATAGAAATATTACAAAATATTATCAAAATAATTCATCAGACATGTTTATGAATAAACCTATAGCTACTAGGATATGTTTTACTTTACCAAGAATGACTGACAAAGTAGAATGTAAGTCAGAAACGATAACATTTATAACATTTTCTTTATTCTACTTATTTTCTCCAAAATGTACTGAGTCTCTGTCTATTTGTGCTAACATCTTCGTCAGGTGAACTGGAACATACAGTGCAGTAAGCTGTAATGGTAACAAGTTCTTTAATAATGCATCCTTCTGAAGAAAGAAAGGAAAACTACAGAGAATTAATTTATTCTCCTGGCAATTGTTAAACCACAGTGTAATAAAAATAGAATAAGAGACCGAATGTATTAGTCCAGTGACAAGTCTTGAAATAAAAAGAGAAAATGGTAAGAAATTAACCTATACTTGGAGTCCTAAGACCTTCACCTTATAACTCCCCTTAACGCCATATATTAAAAATAATTCCAAGTTGCACTCAGTTTATTAGATATACAGGTATAATTCTTATCATTTTTTGAGACTAGTTTAGTTTATCTTAGTTAATTTTGTTCTAGCACTAGCAAATATGAGCAGAGATAAAATTTTTGTACTGATTAGGATATTTTATTATTACCTTGATTATTGAGAAAAAAAATTGATTTCTATGAATGAGTTTACAGAGCAGATAAAATCCTGAACTCAAATTTTATTTTCAACCAAGATGATATATATTTAGTAGAGAGATATAAAAATTTATAATTTTATATATAGATACATACATAGAAATTTTTATATTTCAAAATTGTTCTAGAGACACTGAAAGTAATTTTAAAACCAAGAAGCAGT
>CM053502.1:132452310-132467793 GCA_028627145.1 Eidolon dupreanum | reverse complement strand
AATATAGATAACTTCTATGTGTCCTAAAGAGGCTTTCAACTAATAAATTTATAAACTGATCTGACAGGCTTATTTTTCCTCTGGGCAAGGGCATTTGAAGTTGTGGCAGCCATAACAGAAGAAGAAATAATCTTAAATCCACTCATAAATGATGAGTGTAGAGTGAATTTATTTTATAACATAATCTTATGAAACCTGCTTAAGCTTTAAAGAGGGCATCCTCATTATAAAGGTGGTAGAGCACACATTTAAAAGCACTGGGTCAAGGCATTTTAATGTAGTGGATGACTATCAGACCAATGCTAATACATGCTCAAATTACAGAGGCACTTGAAAAATTTCTCTCTGCACAGTGAAAACTGAAGTTACTTTTGTGTATAGTAAAATATTAGCACAATTTGAAATTTAGCTTATATTCTTATTTGATCTGGAGGCAGATAATGTGATATTTTCACATGATAAGTTCTAATCTTTCCTAGTTTATTAGGAAATCAATACCTATAATAGGAATTATTAGGGCTCATTAACCTCAGATTTCAGAATGTCATTTGATATTTATTTTCTGACCATATGAGATTTATATGAAAATGTTAGAAAATTATTCTAATAGATAAGACAGATGAGGTACTGAATTCATTTTTACTTTATAAATTTCAAATACTCTTGTTTGCTTTTATCAAGAAATAGAGGCAGGAAAGGTTAGCTTCATTTACCCTAAAGAAAAATATGTAATACTGAAACCAAACTTTATTTGTGTGCATGAAAACATCCTTGTATTTTCCTCATATTACATTACAAATGACACTTAATAATTAAGAGCAAATTGCAATGATAGTTTATATATTTAAAGATCCAATACAATATATATGAATTCACAAACCAGTAACTGCTTCTGTTATGCATCCATAATACACAAATTCTTTGTTTTTCCTAAATGCAATACCAGTTTGGTCAACTCTTTAAGTTCAGTCTATTCTGATATAGCTTTCCTTGAAAACTTTTCACAGCATACTATTGTTTGAAATATTACTCTTTTAATGAATGGCAAATATTGTCGATATACAAAGTAAATTTGCATATTTAAACCAACATTCCCTTACATCACAGTGTAGAAAGCTCTAGAGATTGCAAGAGTGCCTGTACCAGCAGGTTGCTGGTCGTGAATATGTTTACATGTTTTAGCTTAAATAATAACTTGAAATAAATAAGACATAGAGTTTTGAAACTGTCACACTACCTATATACTTTCAGTTACTTAGTTTAATAAAAATTACAATGAAACAATAAACAAAAAATTACCCTGTGATTTTTATAATTAAGAATCGCAATACATCTATGTGTCCAGCTCTGTGCACACACTATAGAAGAAAAGCACTATAGTTAGAATACAAGATAACTGTTTAAAGAACTTTAAAAAACATATTTTTTAACAATAATGTAAAATTCATCTATTTTTCACTTGCATATTTGGACTTATGTTACTATATTATTATCTCTACATCATTCTAAAATGCCAAAATTCTATAAATACTATTCTTTGATTATTTTAGCCTTAGGTCTATATGTTGTGGCTTCTAAACCCACTGTCAATTTTTTATTAAAATTTCACTAATGTTCTATCATTTGGCTAAAATTTCAACCTTTACAGCTTGCTTATTAGAGATATTTCTTAGAGTTCTTGTATATTGAAAAATATTCCTTGCTTTCCTTTGTCAGTGAATAATAGTTTAACAGAATATAAACTATTTGGATCATGCCAAACATTCTTGAGAACTTGGGAGAAATTGTTCCTTTCCTCACTTCAAATCTTGCTTTAAAGATGGCAGAAACCATTTTAATCTTTCCCATTATCAATAACTCTTTATTTACTTTATTGTTTGCACTTATATTTCTTTATAAATGCATTTCCTAATAACTTTACTAGTATGTGTCTCAGTATTAATCAATTAATATGTTTTTTTAATCCTGGGACATGATGTGCTTTTTATCTTTAAATTCACCTTGTTTACTCAGAAAAAAAAAATTCTTAAACTATGTTTAAATAGCTTTTCAATTCTATTTATTCTGTTATTATTCATGAACAGCATTACCTATATAGTGCATTTCCTTTAACAGTTTTATATCTCTTCATTTACTGATATTTTTAATTTTTTTAACTGTTAAATTTTACTCTACTCAATTTTCTCCAGGCTCACTTATTTCTGGATATGATTCTTCAATAGTGTCTCTTCTCTATTATTTGTTCTAATATTACTTTATTTCAATAAGTGGTCTTATTTTTCTTTCACACATATTTTCAAGGCTCACATTTTTATACTTTATCTTCTCTAGCTCATTTTTTTATCTTGAATGTGTCAATATTTTATTATTTTACTCTTGATTCCAAAAAATCAATTTTATTCACTTGGATCACAAAAAATGTTATCTTTTCCCATGATTTTTTATGTTCTCTAAAACAAATATTTTGTGTTTTATGTACTTTATGTATTACTCATTTACATTTTTATTTCAATCTTTTTGTTTTCTGATTCTTTTTTTTAATTAATATTTACATTTTGATGAAGATACTTTTTTTCCTGAATGTGCTTTAGGTAGAAGAACATGGCAGAGGTGACAGAGGAATTTTCCGGCAAAATTTTAAAATTTTAAGATTTCATTGACTCACTCCATCAATAATAATTCATGATATAAAGTTAAGTATTTATTGAGGAGTAGAGACCTCATTTACTTTGCTTAACTTGATAGATATTTGAGGCTGAGTAACCACCGCTTACTAAATTGTTTATTGTAAAGATATTGCTCTGCAACCTTCTTGGTTGGTCCTTTCTATCTTTCCATTCTATGATATTAATGGGGTTCTGAGAGAGTTCCATGGCTAATCCATGTTCTAAACAAGGGATTGTTGATGTTCCTCAGGACATGCCCCTTGGTTTAGAAATTTCTGTAGTTCACTAATGTTGCCTATGACCTAGCTTCCAGCATCTGGTTTCAGTCTGTTCAATTTTCTCTGCTTTTACCCTCTTCATTTATGTATAGATTTTATTTATAGTTTTATTTATAGATATTTTCTGATTTCATGTAATATATTTTCTGTTTTCTGAACTTCTTGTTTTGGTTGATTTTAGAAAAAAAAAAAAAGGAGACTTAGATTTGCTTTCCTGAAAGGACTGAATTTTGATCTAGAAGATGTAGGAACAGAGTGATACTATTGGAGACAAGAGGATGGGATCAATTTGTATTAAACACAGGTGCTAAAACAACAAAGTTAGAGAGGGTCATTCTATCCATTTGATTGAAAAAGAATGTTTTGGAGTAAGATTGATGATATAGTGATGATGGGTTAAGAAGAGAAGGTAGATTTTTTAAAAGTGAAACTGCAGAAAATTGACTTGATATTGAAAAACAGATTAAGGCAAAAATGGAAATACTTTGAAGCTTAATGCCTTTACTGTGGTCTAGGAATAGTATATTAAAGATAGAATATGAGTGAAAATAAATGAGTTTTTTAAACTATGAATGAAATAAGTATTCAAAAAGAAGGAAGAATGATAAGTAATTCATTAGTTAACAGATTAAGACAGGTTAGCTTACATAAGAGACAAAAATATTCAATATGCGTACAATGTTTTTCTCATTGTTATTAAAACTTTTTGTAATTTAAAATTTCTTTTTTGAAATTAAAAGATGAAAAATTGGCTAGCCTAATAAGACATATTTACAATTCCAAGTGATCTGTCTACTTTGACCTTTTTAATCATGAAAAAAAAAGAAGACAGACTGATTCTAATTGCTGCACTTAAGCCAACTTAATATGACACCTGGTGACGGATTCCAAATGAAAGAAAAAATTATGAGAAAAATTTAAATCTTTCATACTTGTACTGAATTTCTTAACTTCATCTAAGTGAATGATATGCCACCAGATTTTTTAAAATGACATATTTGAGACTCCTGAAATATTTCTTTACTTCTTTTATTAATTGCAAAATGAACAACTTTAGTTACATGAAATTTAATTAAAATTTTATATCTACTGATGTATTTGTAGATTTTATCTATGTATATAAGTCACCTTAGAAATAAATCTTCAATTAAAAAGACTCTTAAAAACACTCATCTGTTATAAAGAAACAAGAAGCACAGGTATCTGAGCTTGCTTAGCCTAGGGAGCCTACTCACTGTTCGTGGAAATACCATGAATGCTGCATGGAAATAAAACGATCTTTGGAGTCCAAACAATTTGGGTTGGAAATCTGGCTTTGCCATTTACTATTTGGATGACACTGAGATCGTTGGTTCACCCCCTGAAACCTTATTAACATTATTAAAATGGGATTATAATACATATCTCATCAATAAAACTTTTCCCAAGTTTTTTTTTTTTTTTTTTGGTATGGCACACTTTTTGAGCATTTGTCCTATTTTTGGTAAAGTTTGAAGTTCCAGGAGTACAGCTATGAACAAACACTATAGCTAAAAGCTCTGCTTTCTTGACTTACATACCAGTGAAAGAAGAGCAGCAATAAAATAATCAAATAAATATCAGAGAATAAGTGCTAGAAAGTCAATAAAACCAGTTAGTGGGGATACTGACTGAGAGGAGAAGGGTTAATTTAGGTGTTGTAGTCAAGGATAACTCTATAGTAAATGGCATTTAAGCTGAGACCTGAATGATAGGTAGAGTTAACCATGTGAAATCTTGAAGAACACAGAAATACCCAGAAAAGTAAAGTCACAGGGAAGTTCTAAAGGAGTAGTGGCAAGGGGGATAAAATTATAATATTTAATAGATTTTAATAAGATTAATGTAGCTGGACAAATAATGAATGTGAGAGAACATAGATTATGATAAGGCTTGAGAGGAAGGCATGACTCAGGGCATGTAGAATACCCTAGTAAATGTTTGTATTGATAAGATCACTTTGGTTCTTACATGTAAAGGAAGAAATGGAAAAAAAGAAAATACTTTTAATATATTTTCTAATATAATAATTTTGACTTGACATATGATAGTTTACAAAAACCACCTGGATTTGCAGACCTGCCTACCTCTAACTTCCTTATTTCTAATCCATACATTTTTGACTCTAATATTGAAAAGTGATAAAGCTTTGTGAAGAAATCAAAGTTTAAAAAGATGTCTGTCACCTATTGCTGCATAACCCTCCCCAAAAATGTCTCTCATTGGAATACCCCAATAACATATATCTCTTGCAGATCTAGGGGTAAGCTGGAAGGGTTCTGCTCACTCAGCTGGTTAATGGCATAGGTGCAAGAGCCGAGACTCAAATTGAGCACATTGTTATTTTCACATACATTGTATAGGCAAGAGCAAGTCACATAGTCAAGGACAAGGGAATATACTCTGTTTCTAAAAGGAGACAGCACAAATTACATGGCAAAGAGAGTGGTTATAGTGAGAGGGGATGACTCACAGACAATAATCCAATCTACCAGAAATAGGAAGGCTTTGTTTTTCAGAGTGACTTTCTTCTTTAAAAATAAGAGGAAATAAGAGAAGAGAAAGGAGAAGGAAAAGAAGACAGAAAAAATACTTGATGGGTACATCCTGAAGAGTCACTTTTTCTTACAATCTATCTTTTCTTGCTGTTAATCTCCAGGTTCAATATAATTTCAATCTTCTTTCAAAGATGTAAAAATGTAAATGTACACTGTTTAATTCTCTAATTATAAGGAAAAATGTGACATAAAAGAGTCAATCAGATGATTATGACTAAGAGCAATTTAAAAAACAAATAGAAGGATGATAGACTTGTGAATGATGCATATTGCTCTACCAGAATTATCATAAAAGATTATCTATGTCTAACTTTTATTTAAATTTATGACAGTCCTTAGTAAGAAAAAAGAGTAGGAAATTATATGAATTTATTGAAAGAACTCTAAAGACTCCACCATTTGGCAATGGTGATAACATCTGTATGTAAAACATATGTGAAGTAGTTTATAATGTCAAGATATTCAAGTTAAATACCTTATTAAATATCTTGTTATCAAAGAAAGAAATGAAGAAAAAAATTACTGCTGTACTATGAGAATCAGAAATTAGCCAGAGCTGGTTTATTAAAGTGAGAGATGTATTACAATGGTATTGACAACTAGACAAGGTATGCAATATATTGATTAATAATGATGTTTTTTTTTTTTTTTTTGTAACCATGGATCCAAGGCAAATTACAGGGAGTTTGTACTAGCTTTTCATCATGCTTTATTGAAAACCTGGATATTAATGATTTGAACCTAGTTTTCAGAGACCTCTACAGAGCTCTGTCTTTGGGGCCAGTAATGTAGCAAGAATGTGCCTATCAGACCAGAGTATAGGAAGTCCTAACTAAAGCCTCCTGGTCTTAAGGTGTACCATGCCTTTATATTCATGGTTCCTGGTTCAAAAGAGAAAGTGTGTCTTTTATTGCCCAATAGAAGAACAACTGAAGCCTATGCCTGGTCTTTTGGATTTTTTGTTGTGAGGCAGCTTTCGGCAATGAGGAATATTCTTACATTAATGTTCTTGCATTTAACTAAGATGGCATAAACTGTAGCTTCAGAGGCATTGCCATTTAAAGTCTTGTTAATCTTCTTTAGGAAACAAGTTTCTTGGACTACCACTCTAGCGCAATTACAAGTGTTATTGCTACAAAGAAAATAAACTTGTCTAGGGAGGTTAAAATGCTTCTCTCCAGCAGGCAAACTCTCTTAATGATGGAAATCTGGGAGTATATTTTAAGCAAGTATTTTAAGCAAGTATTTCTTTTGTCTCTTATTGATTGTGCTATCTTGTATGTTATGAACTAGATATCTGAATATACCAGGAGAGATTCTGGATGTATTTCTTGGTTACTAAAAGTATAGTAAAACTAAAATTATCACAAAGACATGTAACTAATTTGTTAAATAATGAAAGAATAATGAACAAAGTTAGTATAAATTCCCTCTACAAATGAATTTGCTACTCTCATAGATTTTATTTTTAAACTGATAAATTATTTTTGTTTCATATGTTTAAATTTATTATTTTATAATTTGAAATAGACCTAGTTCCTTTTTTAATTTTCCAAACTATTTTTCCAAAACATATTGATAGATTAATGAACAAACTCCATTATTCCTTCTCTATATTTAAGATAAGTCTTTACATTTTTAATAGCTCTAAAATCAAAATTATATGTATGTATTTAAGATCAGCATACTTTTTGTAACATACACAATTTAGTTGTTTCATTTTTCTATATTCCTGAGATTTTTCAAAAGTAATATTAAAATTAAATCTTTGTACTCTAAGTCAGCTACCTTAGAAATATGATCATGACAATTAGGGCATTATTTACATTTTTAATCTAAATACTAAACCTATAAAGAAGTCATACTTGATTTATTGTATGCATATTGCACTATTACAGAGGAATCATTTGATAACTTGGTCTCTTGGAAATTTAATGTTAAAATAATTAATATCTATTAATCTAAAATAGCCCTTTCTAATAGAGCATGATATTTGTCTGTTTTTTCATTTTACTGGCAGCATATCCCACATCAAAAAAAAAAGGCTGCTGCTTTCAAAACAGACTGTTTTCTATTATGTACTTGATAGACTCAAGTAATTGTGAATGAAAGAGAATGTATATTGTTCAGAGAAAATACATATAAAGAAATCTCAGGAGATTAAATTTCTATTTCCTGCTTCAAATGTTTGCTAGGTGGTTGAAGGCAATGAGTTTCAAAATGTGATACCATGGAGGTGATCATAGTACATTTAAAAATAAGTGTGTGTGTGTGTGTGAGTATATATATATATATATATATATACTTTCCTCAAATCTTACATTTGAAATGTGAACTCATATATTTTTATGAAAGTTAAGATGATGTCCTTAAAGGTCTATAAATACACATTATAGCATGGTTATTCAAAATATTTTCCCTTACTTAAAATTTATAATTCTACAAATGTGTGTTCTGTGCTTACTCATGTTCTGTCTTGACAAAAATAAATTCTATATCTAAGACCATTCTAGCTAGTTCATTGTCTCTTCTAACAAATTTATAAATGTAATTTCCTTCATTCATTGTTTATTCCTGTTATAACTGATTAAACATGTTACCTAAACTGAAGTAGGAACCCCCTAGACAAAGGCTCTGAATCTATTTCAAATTTGAATTTATTCTATCACAAAGTGAGGGTTGTAAAATTCTGAATGTCATGTTTCCCATTCTTTTTTACACCTCTATGGCTAATAATCCTTGAACTACTTTACTCTTTAATCCTCCTCTATCAGACTAAAAAAATAGCAAAGTTACTTTTCCTTTTGGTCCCCTGACCTTTTCCTTTTATATATTATGTTGTCACTCTTGACAGTATCACCCACGTTCATAACTTTAATACCAATCTGTATGTACATAACACTCAAATTTATAATTCCATCCTTGAACTCTTTTTTGATCTCCAGACATGTGTTCTCTGCTGTTAGATGTCTCAAACTTTGCTCAGATTCATGGCAAAACCAAAACCAAAGCCTTGATCTTTGAATTAATCAAGCAGTTTCCAAGTATTATTTCATAGTTTCTTGTAGAACTTTCAGTTCCTTCATATAAAAATCACAAATTGTAATTATACATGCATTTTATATTACTCGATTGATGCTGGTAGAGTTAGAAGGTATTGAGGATTCTGCGGTTTAGAAAACACCTTTAGAATTTCAATACTGATTTTGTTTTGTATTTTTTGTATCTTCTTTTTCAAAATAAGGATTTGATAATCCCCAGGGCATGACCTGGGATAAAATGATGCAATATGTGGTTAATCCCTGGTAGTTTAGGCTTCAGCCACATTCTAAACATATATTTTCTTTGTCGAATAATCTTCATTAAGGAAATGCTAGTGTCTACCTTTTAAAGAGGTGAAAAGACAACTTAAATCAGTATGGCCCCTAACGCTCTAAAGAGCTTACTTCCTCATGTGCGATTAAACTCATTATCCCTAAAGACTCTATTCCTTAAGTTTTAACATATAATAAAATTCAGCATTTGTTATATATGTAAAATCACTTTTTCTTTAGGCAGTAGGCTGCACATTTTTAAGGGTCAAAATATTCAACCTAAGAAATAGCACTAGAAATTAAGAGTTTATTATTTTAGTAAAGTGTAGAACATTTAAAAATAGGATGTTTTGTTGCATTATCCTAATGGAATGTCACATTCAAAAATTAGCATATCAGTTGCTTTTCTTTGCATTTAACATGTTCTTTTGTTTTCTGATACCACATAGTGAAACAAAATCACATTTATGAGAGAATGACTGAAATCATGGCATAATGTTAATATATATATGCGGTTGCTTCAGCTTATCACTTACCAATGTATTTAATGAAATTTAAGTCTTAGAAAAGTTTAGGGACTGTATTTTTCTATCCAGAGATATATTCAGTTGTTAAAATTCATGCATTATTTTGAAGTTTTGAGGCTATATTATAGATATGTTAAATGAACAATATTATGCTTACATTGTATCAATTACATTAAAATACTAAAGTAATAACTGTTGTTAATTCTAATTTTTTCACAGATTTTAAAAAATGTACTTAAAATTCAATAAATTCTTCATTTTTCCATTCCCTGTGTACTTGTTTAATATTTTTTTCAAGAGCTTATGATTCTTTAGTACTTTTCTTATTCTAGATGTGCTAAAGAGTATGTTCATAGTTCCACTTCTCTCAATTGTTGGCCATAGGTAATTGTTTGTACTTTATAAATGAAAATATGGAGATTTAGAAACTTCTGGGTATTTATCTAAAGAAAATGAAGACATTAATTTGAAAAGATATAAGCACCCCTATGTTCATTGCATTATTTACAAAAGGCAAGATATGAAAGCAACCTAAGTATCCATCAATAGATGAATGGATAAAGACGATGAGGTGTATATATATGTATATAATGCAGCAATAAAAAAGAATAACATCTTGCCGTTTGTGACAGCATGGATGGATCTGTAGAGTATTATGCTAAGTAAAACAGGTCAAGCAGAGAAAGACAAATACTGTATAGTTGTGCTTATATGTGGAATCTAAAAACAAAACAAAACAAAACACAACAAAACAAAAATGACTGATAAAAATGAGGCAAAAGGGATGGTTATCAGAAAGGAGAGAGTGAGGTAGTGGGTGAAAAAGGAAAGGGAAATATAGTCAATAATATTGTGATAAGTCTGCATGGTGCCAGATGATTACTAGAATTAGTGGAGTGATCACATTATAAGGTATAAAAATGTCAAACCACTATATTGTACACCTGAAACTAATATAACCAGTATGAAATTATATACCAACTATACTTCTATGGTTAAATAGAAAAAGTAAACATTTAAAAAAATTATCTAAGATAAAAAAAAAAAGAAAAGAAAAGAAACTTGGTCAGAATTCCCCTAAAAAAATCATAAAAAACGAAAAGGGCAAATTCTTTTAGTTATGGCTGTTACCAGATCTACACTCTACTCTCTTAATTCCTTTATATTTTCAAGCAATCTTTTTCAAATTGTGTTTCAGGAGTATTGCTAATTCATTTTTTTCAAAGTTTCCCATCCTTTAAAACAGCACTGAAAACATACTGTTTTAGAGAGAAAGATACTAATAAAGATAAAATACATCTTAATTTTTTTTGAATAGCCCCAATTTGAGACTGCATCTAGGCTTATCATTTCTATCCCTCTGAGCCTGAATAAATTTTACTGAATTCTTATATAAAATGAATTAGTCTTCCAGACATATATGTATATCTTCCGTTATACATATTATATCAGCCTCTTGATGTTGTATCAACCTCTTTAACTATTGGGGTTTTGGTATTTTTGTTTCTATTTTTGTATTTAAATAACACTGTAGACCAGTTGACTCTTTCAGTCAATTCTGAATTTTGTTTAATGTATAGAACATGCCACTTTAATTTCTTGTCATCAGTTGCACATATTGGTTTTTTTTCTAAGCTTAGAATAGAATATTGATTGTATTATGTAGAAATTCCTTACATTTTTTTATTCATTTTCATTCAACAGGTATTTTAAAGTAAATTCTATGCTAAAACAATAGAATATTGAACTGCTAATTTATTGTTTTTGATGACTCGCTTTTATGATAATTTTTACAAAGAAACTGTCACCTTTGAAAACTCATAAAAATGTTAATAAGTTAATTGGCTTCTAATTTTTTCAGACATTTAAACAATTTAAGAGAGTAAAATTTTAAGGTATATCTAGTAATTTAGAATGATGTTTTTATAATATCAATATAGTGACCATAAATAATTCTTATTCATTGATTTGATTACCTCTTTTAAAGTAATGCTTTAAACAGGCTCAATAATCAATGTAAATCCTGGAAATTAATAAAGTTGACCCTTAATAAAGATTCTATGTGTCATTCAAAAATAACTACTAAGTTATTATTATGTAGGAATCAATCTGATAAATAAATAGATAAACATTGCACCTTCAAGAAATTGGTAATTTAATAAATCAAGAATGTCATGTGTATTAGTTTCTTAGTCTGCCCAGGCTGCCATATCAGAATACCATACATGGGAGGTTTAAACAGCAAGAATTTATTTTTCACAGTTCTAAAGGCTGAGAAGTCCAAGATCGAAGAATGGCAACCTGGGCAAATTCTGCCTCTGGGGAAGGCTCTGTTCCTGGCTTGCAGACAGCAACATTCTTGTTTTAAACTCACATGGTAGAGAGAGAAAGAAAAATATAGAGAGAGAATGAGATCGAGAGAAAAAGAGAAAAAATATTTATTGTAAGGAATTGGCTCACACACTTATGAAGGCTGAGTAATTCTATGCTCTGCAATTAGCAACTGAAGACCTAGGGGAGTGATGGCATAGCTCCGTTCTGAGTTCAAAGATCTGAAAACCAAGAAAGCCAAAGTATTAGCTTAAATCTGAGTCCAAAGGCAAAAGAAAACTGATAATCCATCTCAAAGTCAGTCAGACAGAGAGTGAAAGTTCTCCTTTATCACAGATTTTTCTTCAATTCAGACTTCCAATGGATTGATTAAGGTCCATCCACACTGAGGGGCGATCTGGTTATAGTATACAGATTCAAATGTTAATCGTAACCAGAATCACTCTCACAGACATACCCAGAATAATTTTTAACCAAATATCTGGCACCTTGTAGCCCAGTCAAGTTGATACATAAAATTAACCATCATAACGTGTGCATAAATAAATTTTATATCAGGTAGAAAGTACTAAGTGTCATAAGATAGTTATAAATATTTGGTAAATCAAAGTCAAGAGAAAAACATATATTGCTTTTTATTTTCCAATTTAATGACTTACTCAGAGGAGTAAACGTTTTTACTCAACTTTCAGCTTGCATTTGAATTTTGTTTGAATGCTTAACAATGTGTAAAACTGGAAACTATATTTTCCTGAATCATCTTTCAGAAGTAGATCTTAGTTAGATTTGGCCAAGAAAGGAACTTGTGTGAAATTTGGAAGTTGAAAGAAAAGCAGAGGCCATTATACTTGGAAGGTTGTTGTGGTCACACCTTTAGCTTGTTTCTCCCTGTTCCATGTCAAGCATGTGTCCACAACTGCTGGCCCTGCTTGACAACAACAGCCCCTGGATCATCACCAAATACTCACTCGAGGCACACAAAGGCAGCAGCTGAAATGACCATCTTTATTGTTCTATGAGCTCCCACTTTGTAGTCCACGTCACCAGCCAGATCAGCTTCTTGATATTCTTGTAAACTCTTACTTGTTTATTCATGCCATGATTGTAGGTGGAAAGAAGATAATTTTTCTCTGCTCCTCTAGCTTATTCTTTCCAGACTTTAATCTCTCCAGTATCTCCTGAGTTTGGGTTATCAAGTTTCTATAACATGGCTTATTCTCAAAATACTTGTGGTGGTGTGCATTTTTGACACTAAGGGTATAACAATATCTACTGTTCATGGAGCACACAGGACATTGTAACTCATAAGCACACTTTATGTTAAACTTACCCTGCTTGATCTACATTATCATCCTTGTTAAATGGATGAAAATAATGGTACTAATAGAAGTTTTAAATTTTTCCCAAGCACACAAATATCATAAGTCATACTGTAAGGATTAGAACTTCTCTCTGAATGATCTTTCCTATCTACCAAAACTAATACTCTATGTAAAAATGTAGAATGGCAAATGGAAAAGTAACCTAAAAGCTAGATATGTTAATTGTGTGAGGTAGATGGGTGCCTGGAAAAACAATGTTTAATATGTTATAAAATTTGGCAGTTGTTCTATTATACAAATTGAGCTATCTCAAAATGCATGAAGCAAGATGATCTCAGTAACACAGCAATTTCTATTCTATATGTAGTTTTCCCAATATATCCAAAGAATAGAGTACAAAATATATTTCCTAAAACACTTGCCTCTTTTAACATTTCGGTGGAGAGCAGGCTCTTAGTGTTGTGCACTGACAGATCTAATCCCCACTAGAGCAGTATTTCCCATCAACAGAAATTTAGAAAAGTGTTTTTACTCTGAGGATACTTGAGTCTTAAGTTACTGACCTTTGTCCTGATGCAGAATCAAAAGTGTTTCCGTACTGTTGTCTCCTTGACTCATCTCAATTATAACAAAACAA
Source organism: Eidolon dupreanum (assembly GCA_028627145.1). Lineage (NCBI taxonomy): Eukaryota > Metazoa > Chordata > Mammalia > Chiroptera > Pteropodidae > Eidolon > Eidolon dupreanum. Next base: position 132,454,142 of record CM053502.1, on the reverse strand, counting down.
AATAAATCTTTAAGACAGAAATGCACTTAGGATAGCTGATTTACTATTGTTGTGAGCTAAGAAAAAGTATTTTCCTTTCTTCCTAGTGCATTTCAGATGTGATAATAACAAAATAAATCTCTTAGAAACAAACAAATCTCTTTGGGAGCTAAAGAAAAGCTCTTAAAAGAATCATTTTGAGGTACCCAATTTCCTCTCTTCTACATTGGATGTTCAGATATGTTTTGGAGAGAAAGACACTCAAAAAACTAAATGTCAGACACCTTGTCTCCTTTTAGGGATATTTTGGGAAAAACAAACCACCTAAATGTGCTGTCTAATAGCTCATTTTATATTTACCTATCTCATTCTTTCGATGTGTCAAATGTGTTCTAATGGGCTCAGACTAACATTTATATATAATAAAAGAAAATGATTTTGAAAAAAATAAGTGTTTACCCCTTACAACTTCAGAGAGAAACAGACAAATGTGTTTTTCTCCACACTGTTTTCTCTTTTTTTTTTTTCTGAATTTGTATTTTACCCATCTTCACCTCTACACTGTGATATTACTGCTGTCCTGCAGATAATTTAACCTTATGGTGGAAACCAGACTCCTCATTCTGCACCCTCATACTCAAGGCTTTCTTCAAATGCTTCATTTTCCTAGCCGACAAATGGCAGTGAGCTTCCATGGTCTCCTTGTTACTTCCCATACATCTTGGCAGAGTGCTGGAGAAGCTTGTTGTCCTGAACTGCTCACAGGAACAGACAAAAAGCTCCAAGTCGAAACTGCTTTTCCTCCTAGCCAAAGGACAAGAAAAGAGTGGTTTAACAACAGAAAACTTTTTTTGGCAATACTTACTCAGCTCCAGCCAAACACCAACAGAAAAACTGCACCCCCTCTCCCACATCCTCCACCCCTGTGGCTTCAGCAGGGCCTAGCAAAGAGTAAATCCTCAAACCCCCCAACAATGGAAACAGGAGGCAGGGTAATGCCAATTGGACCTACCAGGGAGCTGTTTTTTAACTCCTCAGACAGCAGGGGCAGGTGGCAGCTAGCACACTGATTTCACCTCAAGGTAGTGTTAGTGGGGTTCAGGAACTAGGCCTTCATCATCACTGAGCAGCATTAACTCACCGATTTAGGGCAAAGCAGGGATAGTCATCACTCTGTTCTTCCCACAGCACCCATTCACATCATAAGCATCAGGTAGAAACTGAGTCTTCATATCCACCTGACATCCATGAGGGAGGACAATGTCTTAGTGGCGAAACTAGTTGACACTCACAGCTTCTCCTTTCCCTTCTTCTAGTGTCAGCAGGACCTACCTGGGAATTGAGACAGAAGAAAGTGGTACGACATTATTAAGTACTAAAAAAAAAAAGGGTCAATCACAAATTCTATATCTAGATATATATCAGGAATGAAGGAAAAATATAGACATGTTTACATTGATAGGAAAATATAATTTGTTGCTAGCAAATCTATTCTTAAAGAATGGCTAAGGGAATTCTCTAAACAGAGGAAAAGTGATAACGGAAGTTTTGAAACTTCAGAAAAGGAAAGAACAACAAAATGGGTTTTAAAAACTGAAAACAAAATTACTATCCTTTGTCTCATGCACTTCTTATATCACATTTGATGGTTGAAGAAGAATTACAATACCATCTGATGTGATGCTCAATGTATGTAGAGGAAATACTTAAGACAATTATATTTAAAAAGTGAAGAGAGTAAAGGTAACTTTATGGAAGTAAATACAAATCTAATCATGTGACTCCTTATATAAACACGGATAAAATTGCACTTAAGATAAACTTTTAACTCTTAATATACATGAAAAGAATCA
>CM053502.1:132383237-132451810 GCA_028627145.1 Eidolon dupreanum | reverse complement strand
TGTGTAACGTTGACAAGGTTATTGTGCATAACTAACATTTTTTGAGCTGTTTCTCATGCTTGCTAGGGTATATCAGGACGGTGCTAAATAAACTAGGGGCTGCAGCTTTGACTGTATGCCCTCCCGAGATCTTTCTCTCTTCTCTGTCTTTTTTCCTAACCCTCGCTCCCCCACTCAGGACTGTTCGACTCTGCCCGGCTGGCTCCGGCAAAACCCTTTACCCTTATCTACCTCCCCTTCCCCTACATTCTTTGCAATATACAATAGAATTTGTTTATCTCTGTATTTTCAAAATTAAAAAGTTAAACATTTAGCAAAGCCAAATTATTTATTTTGATTATTATTTATTAGTATTTCAATGTAAGAATTCAAAATAGTTATTCCAAGTTGTAACTCTGCCAGGTAAATGGAAAAGAGAAATGCGTCAGAAATGACGTGTTGCCATACTGCCCTTCTATCTAAAGGCTGCTCTTTGGAGGCACAGAGGCTCTGATTTTAGCCAGGAAGAAGTTAAATGACAAAACAACAATCAGCAATAACAGCCCTTTCTTAAGAGTTATTTTACTCTTTTTTAATTTTTTCAAACAATCTAGTGCCCTTTACAAACTTTCCCAACATTATTCTATTTTATATTCACTTATTTATTGTGGTAAAACTTCATGTGAGATCTACTATTTTAACAAATTTTTAATATCATGATACTGTTGTTAACTATAGGCACTGTGTTGTGCAGAAGATCTCTAGAACTTATGCTTCTAGCATAACTGAAACTTTACCACCATTGAACAACCCTCATTTAAACGCAACATTGTCAATGAAATAGGATACTTGTTGTTTGGTAATGTAATTGGAATTCTTAATACAGATTTTATTCAGATCGAAACTAAATAATTTATTTTCAAATTTCTGCTTTGTAAAATTTACTGCCATCAAATTATACCATGTATAATATGAGAGAAATGTGTTTCTAAATCATCTTTCATATCATACAGACTTTGAGAAACAGTTTAAATAAAACTTCCTCATTTGGATTTGTTAAAGATTGTAGACAGTGAAAAGCTGAGTCTGTTTTCATGACAGTTTGTAGACAAAATGTGTTGCTACACATGCATTCACTCCAAAAAAGTGATTTTTTTTCAATGAAAATGTCTCTTAGAGAAAACTGAATTAAATAAATATTATATACAAAATTTGACTCTATTTTATGAACGCTTTTTAACCACATAAGAAAAACTTCTCAAAATTTTATGAAGATCATATACTTTTTGAGGAAGTATGATATGTGTTAATTGAGGTCAATATAATCTGAAACACATAACCTATAATTTTTTAAGTGTACTTGTAGCATAATATCGAATGAATTTAATGTTTTACCACAGGCTGGGTAGCATAAACATTAAACATTCATTTCTCACAGTTCAGGAGACTATAAAGATTAAAATTAAGGTGTCATGCAGAATTGGTTTTAGGCGAGGGCCCACTTCCTGGTTTATACATGGCAACTTCTTGCTGTATCCTCTCATGGCAGAGAGACAGCTAGCCCTGGTCTCTTCCTCATCTTATCAGGACACTAATCTAAGCAAGTTGGCCCCACTTTTATGACTTCATCTAAACTTAATTGTCTCTCAAAGACCTCACCTCCTAATTGTTACCCAAGGACCTCACAACCTAATGACATCAAATTGGGAATTAGAGTTTCAGCATATGAATTTGGAAGAAACATTCAGTCCTTAACAGAGGCTTTATTTTCTATAAACATTATTTTCTTGAGAATTATTATTTGTATTCTAAGTAGGAGAATACGAAATACTAGTGACTGGGACAGGTAGGCGGGTAGTGTGTGGGAGAAATGAGGAGAAGTTAAAGAGTAAAAAGGTTCAGTTATGCAGGATGAATAAGTTCTGGAAATCTAATGTTGAGTATGGTTACAAGAGTTAATAATACTGTCACATACTTGAAATTTGCTGAGAGGTGATCATAACTGTTCTCACTACACACACACACATAAAATTATAGTAAGGTAATTGATATGTTAATAAACTTAATTTTGGTAATCATTTCACAATGTATATATATTAAAACATGATATTACGTATCTTAAATATATGCAATTTCTATTTTATGTACCTTAATAAACCTGAAAAAAATTTTATCCAATTAAAAAAAAATACATACTCAGATGAGAGAATTCTGTTTTAGGACAACCTGTAACAAACCAAATTTTACAATGACAAACAAGCCTAAGATGGATTTCTTAGTCTTTCCAATTGGCAAATATTTGTAATTTAGAGCATATCAATCTTAAATATAAGACATATAAAATGAACATATGAGGTTACTACAAATGAGCATTTCTAAAAAAAAAAAAAACTAACTCTCATGTAGAAGCAAATTTAATTTCAGAAAAAGCGTATTTTTTTCTTCTTCAGGCTCTCTTTTGCAATTCTTGAGAATAAACAGCTCTCTGCAAGTTCTTCAAATCAAAGATTATCTGGAAAGAAAAATGTATAAGGAAATTAGCCTCTTTATAGAGTAAAAAAGTTAACATGCTAATAATACTTTCTATTTGCACATGCAAAATTACTCTTTGAGGTATTTTGAACCATTATAGGAGAATTGAATAAAATAATATGCTATACTCAGATCATTTTTAAACATTTACTTCACTATTTATCAATCAATTTGTATACATTTGACTATATAGTTAGTATGCTATCCTTTTTCTTTACAGTATCTATGATAACTAACATATTTACCTATTAGAAACCTAAATTTTTAAAAAGATGTTGAATATTAAAACATAAATGTACTGAGAAAATGATTTCATTAGTTGTAGGCATATTTTATATATTTTTAGACATGTTTAAATAAAATATTCTAAATAAAACATTACCCAAAATTTCCTTGCACATTTATTTCCTCTGGTAGGGTTTATAAAAGATAACTTTAAATCATAGTCTCTGATATAATTTTTTTTAAGGAAAGTAAATTTATGTTTTTGAAATAAAATCCATGAATAAATAAATGAAATATATAAATACCTATATTTATATATAGATATAATATAATTAACATTCTCTGCATAATTATGGTATTCTTATAGACATAATTTTAATGATGATATAATATTCTATCATAATATTGTAACATATAAATAAAATATTTTGACTTTTTTGCTATTTGGACTATTTTAAGACCTTTTTCTTATTGGAAAAATAATATTTATAACATTTAAAAAATCTCATTACAATTACACATTAAAATATTAGTATATGCATATATATGCATATCATATTATTTACATGTGCTTTATTTGCATCTTATTTATTTTGGCGATATTTCATATTCGTAAAATGCTTTAATGTTTTCATGTATTAAATATCCAGTGCTCAGACACACTATTTTTAACATTTCAGATATTTCTTATTGCCTTATCATCGTCTCTCCTTGATTTGAACAATTAGTCTTTTGGGGATTTTTTCTTTTATAGAAAGAGTGGTGTTCTGTAAAAAGAGGAGCTGGAAACTTCTCTGATTAGATTAGGACTTCTGAAGCTACTTCAGAGCTTGCCACAGCACTCAGAGGCTTTAACTTCTCTCCAAATAAGGATTTAGACAAAGAGAATTAATGATTTAATGATTTTTTAAACCATGGAGTTCTTAGTCCCATTAAAACTACTTGTGCATTAGCAAACTTCTTTGATGGCATGCATGAGATGAAAATTCAGCCTTAAAAAAATTGTTTAAAGTTTCTATATATGAGAGATTTATTCTCCCATTATAAACGTAAAAGACATCTCCAAAAAGCTGTTTTTTGTTTCTGTTTTTGTTTTTGTTGTTTTTTTAAAGTATGCTCAATTCTGAAGTCCTACTCATTACTTTTCTAGCTAAAAATCTGGTATGAAAAATAAAGGCTACTGATTGGGAGGCCTTAGATCATAGAAAGACAATCTGTGTAGTGGAAAAGGAAGTGAATAGGGAACTAGTTATTTTAAATAATTGCTGCTCTTTAATTATTGTAGTAATTTATGGAGTTATTTGTGTCAATCTGAGGAAAACACCATCTCTTATAACTCCTGTGACAGGACTGATACATTCCTTATCTCTCTCATAGTTTTGTTTTTGGATAAGAACCCATACTTGTTAGCGAAGTCAACTTAATGTGCTTTTTCTTTCAAGACTGCTTCTTAAAGAATAGAACTTGCACTAGAAGTTCTGATTCCAGTCCTGGAAGTTTTGCAAGTGTGTTAGGCAACTTATTCCAAGTTATTTGATCTCTATAAAGCATAGAATCTTCCACTATAACAAATTTCTTTAAAATGATTATCTCTGGTCATTGAACAAAGTGGGTGTGAATCTCACATTTAATAACATGAAGGTTTTTTGTAAACAAGAAATTGCTATACAAAAATAACATATTATTAATACATGTGACCTTTACTCAGACTAGCTGTATAGCATTAAAAGGGTTTTATTTCATGAGCATCTGATTTTTCTTCTGAAAAAAGAAAAAGCAAGCTTGAACTACATAGTCTCTAAGACTGTCTGATGCCATATCTTAAAATATTACCATTCATTCCAAAGATGACCAAAAGAATAAGTGCCTACTGTGCTTAACACTCATATCAATCGTATGTGAACCGTCCTGACTTACATGCATGGACTGAACTTTTTCTCTGAGTGAAACTGCGATAATGTTTGGCTTAATTTATTTTCAGGCTTTCATTTTAGTTTATTATGTATGGATGTTGAGCATTCTGTATTCTAAAAGAATTGATTTACATAGGCCGTCTATTTACAGTCATGATATACTAGTTAACATTTTATGGAACTACTAATATTTTTACATGTGATAAAATATAATTTTATTCAGCAGACACTGAAACTTGTAAAATGTATATAGATATGGATACTAGATAGTTTTTTGATGATTTGCATAAGCCATGATAGATTTCTTCTCCTAAGTATGTGGCTGGGTGAAGCTCTTGAAAAACACTTTATTACTAGAATGTAAGGGGCCTTTGGGCAACATACATAAATTAGTGAAAGTGTAGAAATGTCTATGAGGAAATTTTAATAAGCTTTAATAGCTGCTAACAGTAAAAAGTATCTTTCATATTCATTAGATATCCTCAGGAATAAATTCATTTTCTCTTTATTCTCATCATTCATCTTTGTATATCTATTAAATGGAGATCTAACTCTGTGATCAGCAATGCTTGGGTAGAGATGAATCAATATTCATGTTTGTTTTGAAGTTATACTTTTAAATGTTGCATTTTAATTCAAGTTCGATCATATGCTATTTTTTACAAAGATGTAAAAGTTTACTCTAATTTCTTACTTTCACTGCCCAACATATATTTAAAGACCTCATTTCAACCAATTATATTAAAAGAACTGTGAGAATAACTCTGAGAATATGTTTTGCTTATTTTACCAAAGAGTTAATAGGCCATTTGACTACAAAAAATCACTATGAAATATTACCTTTAAGCAATAATTATTCTTAAGATAGCATTACCCTTAAGTGTTCCATAGTTGTTTATATTATGTGGTTTCTGTTTTTAAATTTATTTTTGTATTAGTTGTTAATTTTATTCTAGCGCTTATCAAATATTAATATATCAATACTTCTGTTTTTATTTTTCTTTATTTCTCACCTTCCTTTTTAAAAATACATTTTTAAAAATATATTAAATTTTTAATGTAATTTTTAAAATATTTGGTTTGTTTATTTTAAATGATTTAATTGGAACAAAAGCTATACTATTTTTGAAAAACGACACTTTGTTATTGTGGTAAGAACATTGAATATGAGATTTACTCTCTTAAATTTTTAAGTACACAATACAGCATTGTTAACCACAGGCACTATGTCATTCTTACAGCAGGTCTCTAGAACTTACTCATCTTTCATAACTAAAACTCTATAAGCATTGATTAGCAACTGCCCCCAACTTCTGGAAACCACCATTCAACTTTCTGTTTTAGGAATTTGACTCTTTTAGATACCACTTATAAATGGAATTATGCAATATTTGTTCCTCTGTGATTGGCTTATTTCAGTTAGCATGATGTCCATAAAATTCATTCATCTTATTGTGTATGATTGAATATTTTTCTTTTAAGGCTGAATAAAATTCCATTGTCTGTATATAGCATATTTTCTTTACCCATTGACCTGCTGATGGACATTTAAGTTGTTTTCATAATCTGACTATTATGAATAATGCTGTAATGAACACTGGACTGCAGATAGCTCTTCGTGATTTCAATTTCCATTTTTTTGGATTTACACCCAGAAATAAGATTGCTGGATCATAAATATTAATATTAAAACTATTAAGTGTTCCAATTAGTGAAAACAAGATGTCTTTTATTTGTCCATCTTTAATTTCTTTCATCAACATTTTTTTAGTTTCAGTCTACAAGTCCTTCCCTTCCTTTAAGATTATTCCTAAATATTTTTTATTATTTTTGATGTTATTGTAAACAAGATTATTTTCTTATTTTACTTTTCAGATAGTTTATTATTAGTGTGTAGAAACATTTTTGTAAGTTTATTTTGTATCTTACATTTTTAAGTTAGATAATTAGTTTTAACAGTGTTTTTGTGAAGGGTTTTTATAGAAACAATCATGTAATTTTCAACCAGGGACAATTTTATTCCTTTCATGTTTGAATACCTTTTAATTCTTTTTCTTTCCAAACTGCTCTGGCTTGAACTTTCAGTAGTCTGTTGAATAAAAATGGCATACATTTGTGGGCATTGTTGTCTTTTTTCTTGTGTTAGTAGTGAATAAGCTTTTAAAAAATTTCCGCATTGGTATGATGTTAGCCATGGGCTTTTCATACATAGCCTCTATTTTGTTAAGGTAATTTTCTTCTATTTCTAATTTATTGAGAGTTTTTATTATAAAAATATTTTGCATTTTGTCAAATGCTTTTTCTGCATTTGTTGAGTTGATCATGTGGTTTTATCCTTTATTTTGTTAATGTGGTACATCTTATTGATTGGTAAATGTTGAACTATCTTTGAATCCCAGAGATAAATCCCATTTGGTCATGTTGTGTTTTTTTTTTCTTCTTTTTTATTAGTCCATCTAGCAAAAATTTGTCAATTTTGTTGCTTTTTTAAAAAGAACAACTGGTTTTATTGATTTTTTAAAAAAAATTTCTTTTTTTTCTACCTAATATTTACTATTTCCTTCCTTCTGCTAACTTTAGACTTGGATTATTCCTCTCCCCCCCTTTTTTTTTCATATCCTTGAGGTATAAAGTTGGGCTTTTTTTCCTCCCTCTTTAATTAACCCCTCACCCCTGACCTATGGATGTCACTGTTTCCCTTTTCTAAAAACTAGATCTCTGAAGGCAGGGTGTGTCTCCCTACTCACTCGGGGCACGAACCCAGGACCTGGCACACCTGGTGCACCTGGGGGGCCTGCTGCTCGCAGGGTACGGTCTGTGGCTCCACCTCGGGCACAAACCCAGGACCTTCTGCATGTAAAGCAGACATGCTAACCACTACACTATGGAGCTTTAATGTGTTGTTAAATTTAATTAACTAGTCTTTGATCGAAGGTTTCTGCATCTATGTTTATTGGAGATATCGGCCTATAGGTTTCTTTTCTTATATGTTTTTGTCTGGCTTAGTATCAGGGTAATGCTTCTAATAAAATAAATTTGGAAATGTTCTCTCTCCCTCAGTTCTTTGGAAAAAATTAAGAAGGATTGACATCAATTGTTCTTTAAATGTTGGGTAGGATTTTCCAGTGAACAATCTATTCCTGGGTTTTGTTTGTTAGGAGATTTTTGTTATTGATTTAATCTCCATACTAGTTATAGGTCTGTTCTGACTTAGTATTTTACCATTTATACATTTTAGCTCAAACTTTCCATTTTCTATGAATATCTATACACTTAATGTATACATTTTGTATTCAGCACACTTACTTCACACTTAAAAACTGAAAACCTAGATACTAAATAAAAAGATATTAAATGGAAAAAGTTTATATCTTTTCAGTCTTTGTAAGTTGTATGTTTCCAGTAATTTATCTATTTGTTCTAGGTTATTTAATTTGTTGGCATACAATTGTTCATGGTTGCTCTTATGATTTTTAATTCAATGGCAACAGTTGCAATGCCACCACTTTCATTTCTGATTTTAATCATTTGAGTCTTCTTTATTGTTTCTTAGTCCATCTAGCTAAAAATTTGTCAATTTTGTTGCTTTTTTAAAAAGAACAACTTGTTTTATTGATTTTTAAAAATTTTTCTATTTTTTTCTACTCTAATATTTACTATTTCCTTCCTTCTGCTAACTTTAGACTTGGATTATTCTTCCTTTTTTCCTATATCCTTGAAATATAAAGTTAGGCTCCCCCTCTCTTTAATTACTCCTCCCACCTCTGATCTACTTTCTGTAGAATAAGATATATAGAAACAAAATAAATCTCACCCAGGCAATCCGGTACCTTGTATTTTTAAAATTCCTCTTTAGATACAAAATTCTCCAACTGCTTGCTCTCTTACTGTCTCCTATCTTACTGGGAATTTCTACATAACTCCTTTGACTGTTTATTTCTCATCTTTATCATATCTCAATACTGCAGTATCTCAAGATGCAGACCTTAGACTTTTTAAAAGTGCAATTTAAGTAAGAAAAAACAATGAGCCCCACAAATTATGAAATCAATGAAGACTATGGTGCCTAAAGAAAAACACATTGTACTCATCCTTCATTAGTATTCATCCACTATTTTTAAAAAAAGTTTTTTTAAAATTTATTTATTTTAATTAGTTTCAAGTATATAGTGCATTGGTTAGACATCTATATAGTTCTTAAAATGATCCCCCCAATTGCTACCTGCCTCCCTTGATCTGCCACCTAGCCGAAGTATTAATGCTAACTGGATTCCCTGTGCCGTGCTCCCCATCCTCGTGACCATTCATCAGCTACTAATTTGTACTTCTTTAACCCTTCACCTCATTCTCCCAGTCCCCAAAACCCCCCTCTCCTCTGTCAGTCACCAAATTATCCACTATATTTGTGAGTCTGTTTTTGATTAATTTGTTCTTTTTATTCCTTAGATTCCACACATAAGTGAAATTATATAGTGTTTATTTTTCTCTGTCTGATTTAAATTTCTTCTAAGTCCATCAAAGCAATATCTTTTTCCATCCCTTTCCTTTTCATAAGTAGAGGTCTTGTTTTCTTCTCATTTCAGTCACTCTATGTGGTGGCTGGAACACAATTCTTTTCCATTTAAGGTTCTTATTGATAGGAATGTAGTTAATGTCATTCTTTATTCCTATTTTTGATACATGTTTTTTTTTCTTCTTAAAGAAGTCCCTCCAACATTTCTTGTACTACTGGCTTGGTGGATAAATTTCTTTAGCTTATTTTTGTCTGGGAAGCTCTTAATCTGTCCTTCAGATCTAAATGATAGCTTTGCTGGATAAATTATTCTTGGTTGTATATTCTGAGTTTTTATCCTTTTGAATATTTTTTTGCCAAACCCTTCTATCCTGCATAATTTCTTTTAAGAAATCAGCTGCCAGTCTTATGGGTGTTCCCTTATAAGTAACTGTTTTTCTCTTGCTGCTTTTAAAATTCTTTTTTTGTATTTAACCTTTGGCATTTTAATTATGATGTGCCTTGGTGTAGGCCTCATTGGATTCCTGATTTTTGGCATTCTCTGAGCTTCCTGGGGTTTTATATTCTTCATCAGAATTGGGAAGTTTTCCATCATTATTTCTTCAAACAGTTGCTCAACTCTTGATTTTCTTCAGTTACACTGATCAGATGGATATTTGGACCCTTAATAGTGTCCCATATTTTCCTTAAATTATATTTAAAGTCTTTACATCTTATCTCTTGCTCTTCCGATTGCATGTCTTTGGCTTTCCAGTCCTCTAGATAAGGCATTTGGTCTTCTTCTTTATTTATTTTGTTTATTCCTTTGTTTATTTCAATTAACATACTTCTTATCTCAGATAATGTGTTCTTCATTTCAGATTGGATCCCTTTCATAATTCCATTTCCATTTTTTATGTTTTTTATCTTTTTGTTGAAGTTCTCTACACTTCCCAAAAGTTCTTTGAGCATCTTTATAACCAGTGATTTGAATTCCGCATCTGTTAGATTACTTGATTTCATTATATCTGGATCTCTGTTCTGTTCTCATATGCCTACTGCTTCTTTGTCTTCCCATTTTGGCTGTCTTTCTGTGTCCATTTCAATGTATTAAGCAAAGCTCCTAAGTCTCCCACTCTTATTAGTGTGGATTTGTGAAGTAAGTGTCCAGTGGCACAGTCCTGAGAGTGGTTCAGCTGCAGGCCAAATTTAGCCCAAGCCTCTATCTGTCTGGGGCCACCTGTTAAGATTCAGCAAGCAGTCCACAGATGCTGTGCTTATAGTTGCCTCAAAAGGCCGTACCAGAAACTAAGGACAGCTGCCTCCAGTGTGAGTCTAGGTGCTGCTCAGCAAGGATCACCTGACTCACTGGGGATATACCTGGATGTGGCTTGGGTGGGGCTGTGAGTTGGGGGAGGCAGGGTTTCATGGAATCCTCTGGGCAGAGTGACCTCTGTTATTCAGTCTTATGACCTCATGGCAGTGGTGATATTATTCCATGCACTGGGAGAGGAGAGAACTAAACAGGGAACAATGGATACTGCTGGCATTTCTATATAGAGCGAACTTCCCTTTGGCCCTCACTCCGACAATGTCTCCCTGTATAAGTCCCTGGTGCCCCCTGTGTGCAGCTGAATTGGCACTGGTGCTCAGAGGAGCAGGTTCATCACAGCGAATATCCACTCATGGACTTGGCCCATTTAAGAAGCTTCTGCCGCTGCTTCTGCCTCCGTCTCACTCAGCCGTTGGAGACTGCGCAGACCCGCGTCCCTACCCTGTCCTACTTCCTGTCGTTGCAAGGTGCTTTCTTGGATTTCTCCCTAGTTGTGTGGCTTGTTCATCAAGATCCCAGGCAATTTTTCCTTACAGCTGCTTCTTGTTTCCATCACAACTTTAATTTGATCACCAGAGGGAAGACCAGAGCCTCTATCATCTACACCATTTTTTCCCCTAGTCATCACCCACTATCAAGTCTCCTCTTCCTCTTTTCGCAAATTCAACAAACATTTTTTGTATTCTGTTTTATGAACAAACTGTATATAATTACTTTAAAATTGTTGCTTTGTATTATCCAATAGATATAATTTTCTATATGTGAAAATTGCTTGCTTATCTTGGTTTTCCATGAAATAAAAGATATTCTTGCATTAAAATTAATGAAAACTATAAACTTTTTTCATTTAACATCTTTTATTTAGTATCCACTTTTTCAAGTATTAAAGTAATTAAATGTGAAATAAGTGTGCTGAATGCCAAGTATGTCTATGTACGAAGTGTATAAATATTCATAGAGAGTTCAAAGCTTGAGTCAAAATGTACAAGTGGTAAAATACAAGCTCCATTTGGTCTCAGTGACTACACTAATATAGCACTGGGGTCCTGTAATATAATGACAAACATAAATAAATATCACTGCTACAATTTGAACCTGTCAAAATTCTAAAGGTCAAGATAAGACATATGAATTTTATTTTATAATCAATCAGTTGGATGATATAAGGTTAGAACATAAAAAAGACAGTTTAAAAAGTTTACAATGTTATCAAAATTTAGCAGATATTGAGTACAAGTTGTAATTGGCCATATTTTATCCTTTTAGTTTAAAAATATTTTTGATAGTGTATTTTCTTTTTTCCTACTTTTATACTATTTATCAATTATTTTTACAAATTATTTGACTAAATATATCATTTTCAGTTGGCCTGTTATGCTTTAGAAATGTTTTGCCTATTTGTTATCCTGTTATTGTCCTTAATTTTAGTCTTCTAAACAAAATAGTAAACTGAAACTTCAAATAAAGAACTTTTTTTCTCTTTTCCTCACTTGTAATTAAATTGTCCTTTTTTCAGCAGGGGCTCAAGTTAAATGTTCCTCCACACAATTGACAAAGCAAGTATGGTGCCTACTTCTCATTCCTTCAAAGAATCTGCTAAATTACCCTTAACGTCTCTTTGTTTGACTATATTCTCATGTATCCTATAGAGTTTATTTTCAGGGAACATTTGACAAGAAGTATTCTTCAATGTTTTGCTTGCTGCTCTTTTAGTAGTGTCAATCTTGAACTCCCACTGCCCTACAAATTGTATTTCTTCAGGCAAAGTGACTTTCTAAACAAATTTTCTTTTACAATAGACTAAATCAGGTAAGCAAAGAGAACATATAGAATGATACACTAGAACGTGATTAATTGACTATAAATTTGCATATATTTCAGAGAAATATATAAAGGGAAAACAAAAAAAGATATTTGAGGTATTTGGCTAGTAAGCATTGAGGTTAAATTTCAAAAAATATATTAAAATTGATAACTTGCATCTTTATTTTGAAAAAAATAGCAGTTTAGAAACTTCACAATTTATAATAGTTATATCTTTCAAAATACTTACTATTATATGGATAAAAGTCTTAAAAGGCAGTTTTTCAGGAGAATGCCATCATATCACCCAAAACATGCTTAATAAGGTTTGTAGTGTATAAAAAGAATAAAGATAAGTGGCCAGCCAGAAAGCTTAATTCAAACATCTTTTATGTTAGATGTTAAATCAGAAGATAAAAAGATCATTAATCTCAAAATCAGGACTCAAATTCAAATTTTTTTTGTTCTTTGTAGTGATTTTTCTGAGTAAAGATTATGAAACGAATATCAATGCTTAGTCTTTTACCTCTTCGTATGTCCTTTGATTCACCAAAATTTTCTTAAATGGATTAGGCACCCTTAAAGTATGGTGTTTGGTAAATATTGTTGTCACCATCAAGGCCAATCAGAGTTCAGTGTGGTCCCAATGGCAGCGGAGGAGGGAGAGGGATAAAACGGCACAGACGTGTAGTTAGCAATTTCCCTCTGTTCTTCCTCAAGTGACGCAGTGAAGAATCACAGGTCATTGAGATTTAGAAAAGATTTATTAAAAGTATATTTTAGAAGGACAAAGGATGCCCCAAGGAGACACATGGTACCAGCACGGTAATCAACACAAAAAAGCCACACACACGCACACAAAATGGTAAATAGGCTTCAAAAAAGCCACACAAAAAGGGCCCAGAAGGACAGAAAAAAGGACTCAGAAGTGGGGATAATTGTCTTATATTTGGGCCGTGATGGGTGGTTACAAAGGTGTTCCTAGGTGATTGGCAGATAAAGTCATTTTGATTGACTCCTGGCTGCTATATAACTATTCGCCAAGTGAGCATTTACTTACAGGGAATTCAGTCTGTTATAATTAGATTCATGAACTTCCAGTCATAAACAAAGTATAATAATGATGCTTAAATTGTAGGCAAATTAAGGTAGTACCTTCTGCGCAGGTATCTGTAGCCGTATTAGACCACCTGAGATTATGACCCTCCTGTCCTTTGTCTCTGGGGATGCAAGAGGGGTTCTCTAACTACTAATAGGGTGTTCTTTGGGCAGTCTCTGGGCTGGGCCCCTATTCCTTTGTTTCCCTCGTTGCTCATGTCTGACTAGTTACCTAAAATTGTTACCACAAAAACACAAATAATAATAAACCACTTAGTTAATGACTCAGTACTGCCTTTTGTTTGATGATAAAATAGTAGTTAGGAAAATTAATGGTAGCTGATGTAACAAGTAAGTCTCAGTGATTCAAACAAACAAAATACTTGCTTAAATCTCAAGCTCTTATAGTCCAAGATGACTCTCTTTTAATAGGGGATTCAGGGCTCTGGTTCTTTCTATCATGTAGCTCCACTGCATGTGAATCCCTTATGTCCAACCACTACTCAATGTTCATCCACATTGTAACATATGTCAGAATTCTCTCCCTTTTTAAGGGTGAAAAACATTTCATTGATGTATATACTGCATTTTGCATATTCATTCATTTGTTAGTGGATACTTGTGTAGCTTCTGCATTTTAGCTATTGTGAATAATGCTTCTATGAACTTGGGTGTACAAATATCTTCTTGAGAACTTGCTTTCAATTCTTGTATATCCAAAAGTGGAACTGCTGGATCTTATGGTAATTTCTATTTTTAATATTTTGAGAAATCACCATACTTTTCCCCCACAGTAGCTGTAGCGTTTTACATTCCCACCGTTAGTTTGTTCTTTGTTTTCAAGTTCCTTAAGTTGAAAAGTTAGGTTGTTGATTTGAGACCATTCTTGTCTTTTTAATACAAGCATTTATTAGTGTATATTTCCCCATTAACAACACCTTTGCTGCATTGAATAAAATTATAGCATGTTGTGTTTTTTTGTTTTTGTTTATCTCTAAGTATTTTCTAATTTCCCATGTAATTTCTTCATTAATCTATTGATTGTTTAAGAATGTGTTGTTTAACTTTCACAGATTTGCGAATTTTTCAGTTTTATTTCCTTTAATTTCTCTGTTGTGGTCAGAGAATATATTTTGTACGATATCTATTTTTTAAAATCTTTTAAAATTTAATTTGTGGCCTACCATGTGATCTCTCCTGGAAAATGTCCTATGTACACATGAGAAAAATGTATATATTGTTGTTTTGGGGTAAAGTGTTCTTTATATGTCTGTTAGAATAGCTTATTATTTAAGTTTTCTGTTTTCTTACTTCTGTTAGATTATTCTACCCATTATTGAGAGTGAGATGTTGAAGTATCCAAGTAATATTTTAAACTGTCTTTTTCTCTCTGAAATTCTCTCAGTTTTTTCTTCATATACTTTGATCATCTGTCATTGGGTGCAAAATTCTTTAGAATTGTTATATCATCTTGCTGTATTAAAAGATGTTTTGCCCCTCTCCAGTGGTAACAGATCTATCTTTTCCTTTCGAGAGGGAACCTGGTCTCAACAATATTTCATGTCTTTCCAAAAGTGACATACAGCTGTTGTTTCTACTCCTTTTCCCAGAAACAGTGTTACTCTGGGTTCTGAAGACAGGAGTATTTCATCTTCCTTTTTTTTTTTTTTTTTTTTTTTTTGATTTAGATAGAATTTTCTTTATTTTTCTTCTTGACCTCAGTTATTTTTGAAATTACCTAGTGGAAACTATTAGGAAAAAAAACTTGAAATTAAAGGCAAATTCTTCTTGTGTGTGGTTCCCAGTTATTCAAAATTAGCATTAAAATTTCATTTATTAATTCTTACAAGCTTGTTATGGAGGTCACCACTTTTTTATTTTGTATACCCAAAGTAAGAGTTTATATATCCTATCTCTCTCTGAAAGAATCTGTCATCCTTTAGAATTTAATTGCCTTATAGCTAGAACTTTGTGATGGGCTCAAGAGACATTTTGATTTCTTGCATTATCAGATTTTTACTTGTTTGATTGAGAAAGAGGTTCTCATGTGGCTTTCTATATCATAAGAAAAAGTAGGACTACTCTTTTTTTTTTCTGTAAGTGAATAACAAAGTTGCTTGACTAGTGGAAACAAGACTTTTAAACTACAAGATGATAGTCATAAATGAGAAGAACTTGAAAATTATAATGTTATCCCACACTGGTTTTTTTTTTTAGGAATAATGGATACTCAATGCAAATTAAACATGACTTTCTTTAAATTTTTCTATTTCCTTTTTAGAGACACTAAAAACATATTCAAGAAAGCAAAGACAAAAGGACTTTCTCCTCCCACAGCTTCAGGGAGAATCAATTTCAAGAAGGGATGGGAAAATGTAGCATTTGATTCGATTTAAAGCAGAGCCTGAGGGGGCTAACTTCAAGCCTAGTTTGAAGCCTCAAGTGATAAAAATGTATAGAGGAAACAAGAAGGTTATGAATACACATTCATGCTATTAGAAAGTGAGAAAATTATTTTAAGATTTCAGTCAGCATAATACTGATATTGGTCCAATGTTCTACAGAAGCACAGCAGGAAATTAGATAGTACATATGCATGAGACATAGTCTACATCAGTTTTTATTAACTTGCTTTGGAAGATGACCAGAAAATTGCCTTAATCTAATGGGATTAATAAAATGAGTCAATGTTTAAAAGTAGGGGTAGAAAAATGTCAAATATTTCTGTCTAATATTTCTGTTACTATAAACCTCATATAAATAGATGGATATAGAAGAAAGAAAGAAAGAAAGAAAGAAAGAAAGAAAGAAAGAAAGAAAGAAAGAAAGAAAGAAAGAAAAAGAAAGAAAGAGAAAGGAAGGAAGGAAGGAAGGAAAGAAGGAAGGAAGGAAGGAAGGAAGGAAGGAAGGAAGGAGGAAAACATAATGGCGTCAAATGAAAAATACATTTGCTAAATTAGCAACTTTAGTAAAGAGTACAATTTCTGTAAAAAAAAAAATTGTATAGTTTTCCCATGTATTTGTCATGCATGCCAGGATAGAGAACTATGACTACAACTACAAGGTTTCTGTACACGAAATTTCTTATCTTAATTATTGTTCTAAAATGCTCATGGGACTTCCAAGATAAAGAGATTATGTCTCCCCCCATTATGCTCTATGTGAGTCATACAAAATGTTAGGATAGAAAGGAGGATAGGAAAAGTTGCTACTCTGATGAGATGGTTGTGGCAGGTTAGTGAAGAATAGGTGACAAGAGGAAAATGATTCACTAAACTCAGGGTTAGTGAGAGGACTTAGAATTATTCTACAGCAGCCTGTGACAGGGCTTTCAGCAGCATAGCCAAGGCATTTGGAGGTTAACAGGAGCAAAGCAGTTGGAGGTTATGGTTACCTCTTGCTATGGGCTGATGCTTGTGACATGACCACATCTCATTACTTTCTGGTTCACCTACATGCAGAGGAATTATTTTGGTTGTACTATACAGCAATTTAATAGGGCTTGGAGACTTAAAAAAAATGTATTTTAAAAGATATCATTGAAAATCTTTTAGAAATGCAATTATACCTTATATTAAAAAATGACTATAAAAAAGATGATTCTGGAAATAACGATGAGAAATCAGTAAGTAAAATAAAAAATAAAATAATCAGGTTGCAAGAATTCTGAGTATTTCCTAATGTAGTGAATTTTGTACATATTTGAAACTTATGTAACATGCACATGTTTTTAAAAGAATGAAAAATTTAATCTAACATATTTTTATTGTGTGGTATCTGAAGCAGATTCAAAGGAAAGCCTAAAGAGTCCCAACTAGCAATGGAGACAGTAAATTTGGCATCTCAAGCCTAAATACCTTCTCCCTACAGAAATATTTATAAGTACTAAATGAGTAAGCTGTTGGTTAGTGGTGAGTTAAGCATTTATTTCTATTACTGAGTAAATTCAATAAAAGAAAATAAATGATACTATACCAGCAAACCTGAGATAGCAAGAAGTTAAGAAGTTGATCAGTAGTAAGACCCAGATTCTCAAAAATAAGATGGAGGAGTAGATATTGTATAAATTTCATCAGATTTTGGAAGTAATATATATTATAATGTTTTAGATGCATCAAGATGATAAGAGCTAAATCTCCCTTCGAAGAAGATAGAAGATAAAATGTGTTTATTTTCCATCTTGAAGAAATAAATTTAGAAAAATATATAAATATATATACATATATATGAATATATGTTTATATACACACACATATATAGTTGCTGCTGAGATCAAGTGGAAAAGGTAAACCTTGTTGAACAAAATGAATGTCTTGGCAGTCCCTCTGGAGTCTGTGACTATGATTTTGAATGGCTACGCACATACAGAAGATATGGAATTTATTGATAAACTGCACTCAAATACCAATGACAAAGTGAAACAGCATACCTTGTGTTCTGGGAGAAGTACATAAGCCATGCTAGGCCAAACATTCTCCATTTGTAGCACACAGGTAGAGAAATTATTCAGCAAGTCTTATTAAACAACCATCTTAATTGATATTCCAAAGAAAGAATCACCTTCAGCTACATTGAGAACTAATTCAAATGGATGCATCTAACATCATGTTTTTCAATCTACTGTTTTCAAGACTGAGATTCTTCACTGAGAAGTAATAAGAAAAGAATCTTAAATTTGGATTACAATCAATTCTGCAGAAAGGTGAAAGGTGCTGCAGCTGTTGCAAAGTTGGTTAAAGTGGGAAATAGAATACTATGGCAGTGAGAGAAAGCTTAACTACTACATTACATGGAAGCCAGAGAGTTCATTGAATTTGGCATGGTTCCTAAGTTTACGGAGCATTGCTTTTGGTGGTACCCTTGCACAGCCTGGTTGAGAAAACGCTTGTATGCATTCTACCTGAGGCATGTAATGCTATTGTCCTTCAGCATTCAGCCTTATTCAGCATGGATGAGTATGAAATAAATGTTAATGAGGATACTTAGAAGTCCATAACCATTTTAAATTAGACAGAAAAGCAGACAGAAGAAAGCTTTGGTCCACAGGGAGAAAGTGTTACTAGGAACAATGTGATGTCTCTAATTCAAATAAAGTAATACATGTTGTTTAAAAAAAAATAGTAGAAAGAAAGAACTGGACATCTGCAAAACTCCTTTTAAAAGGAATATCACTCTTGAGCTGAAGAGGAAGTAATTTTGATAATCAGATGCTTTAAAAGACATCCTTAGACTTCTAACCTTATATATGATTTTTCCTCCTGTGTGATTTAATATTATTTTTATGATATAGCATTAAAGGTATTGGATCTCTCCTAAATCCCAAACATGGTCAGAAGCCATGGATTAGAATTATGAATATTATTCCAACCATGGATGAGACTGTGCATATTACTCTAACATCATGTAGATATGTGGAGGTGATATCATTGTGGACATTAATGTACAATGTCCAAATTTGAAATGTACATTATTTTGGTTCAATTATTTTAAGCTTTTTTAAAAATTGTTTTACATTTTTAAATGTAGGTGGCAAAGATTCTTAGAATCATTTTAAGGAATAAAGATATTGCAAGTAACTATAAATTTTACTATAATGTTAATTTACAAATGGTAACAAATTTTTTTACAGTAAAAGAAGTAGTAAGATATTATACCTTTAGTTAAAAAGCATTTACCAAGACCATATGTTATCAAACTCACAGGTAAAATAAACCTGTACAGACTTTAGATATAAAAGGCATGTCTTCTTATCGTAATTCAGTCTTTCTCTTACCTACTCATTTTCTAAGAACAAGAAAATATTAAAATAAGAATTTATGTATTTATGTTAATATGACTTTCTTCAAATTACTCCATAATCCTAGATTTGTTTTATTTACATTTTTTGTCTTTAGTTTAATAATTGACCTGACAGGGAAATAGATCCATGGATAGAAGTTCTAAAAAAGATTTTATTCTACTTCATTTTATACACTAATGAGAAAAAATAAGCTGTTGCTGCTACTGCTTATCTTAAGCCACAGATATAGAATGATAACACCAAAGAATCTCATATAGAGCCATATATCGTCATACTGGTTAAACGGTGATGAATTATATTGAATAAAGCATGAATTTATCATACCTGTATTCTTTCCTTTCTCCTATTTTTTCCTTTGTATTCATTTCTTCAAGAACTCAAAGAGCTTGCTCAAAATCTCAATAGCTTTTATTAAATTTTATATGTAACAACAATGTATAATATATAGGTAGTTTTAAAGTATTTGGAGCCATTGACATGGCAACTCTTACAGTTTGAGATTTTTCTAAGCAGATGTGACACACCGTATAGCATTATTGCACTTATTTTAAGATGTATGAGCTGAATGATTTGTGTTTAATTTGTTTTCAGCACTATAATCGAATATACTTTACATATCAAATACATTTTATATAGGAATGAGAGATTAATTTATTTAAATAGGTTTATTCACAAAACACAATAACATTTTAAAATGTCAAATTTGATTTGAAACATAGCATCACAGTTTTGAGTTCAGCATTTACAATTTTCAACAAGTTATAGGTCATTAAGCAAGCTTTCAGGGCCAAGTGCTATTATCATTGAAAAAAAGGCATAAAATACACAGTGGTATTACAACTGGCTGTGTTAAAAAGGAAAGTAACGCTACATTACTTGAGTAAATGTATTTAAACAAAAGTCGATCTCCATAAAACCTGATGTTCAAACTTTACTGGTATAAGTATTAAGGAAGAAAACAATCTTTAGCAGTTTACCTGATGTTTTAGTGTTAGTGATTTGCTTTGGTTAGTATTGTAAATTACACAAAAGATAAAATAAATGGATTTTTTGGAGGTGCCTAAAGATAGCTATTACAGGCATGGGCCATCCATGAGAGGAGCCCCCAAATTTAAGCTTCATTATCTTCTTCATAAATCTGCCTTTAATTGTCTTTACTTCTTTACCCAAATAGTCTTTATAATCCATAGCAATCTATCTTTGTATCAGCCCACTAAACAGAGTTGCTTTCATCAACCTTATTAGCAATTTACTTTTCCAAAATTATTGGTCATATTTTTGGCCTCAGATTACCTCTCCGAATCTTTCAATATGGTTCATCTCTCTTCTCTAATTTAAATATTGTCTTAACTTATTTTGTGGTGTTACACAAGTAACTAAATGATGGCAGGCCTATACACTAAAAATTTTCAAGTAGTTAAGAATTATGTTTATTTATTTAAAAGTTTGACAGATGTTACTCTGTAAAAATAAATGATCAATTTACAGAAAAAAAGCAAAGGAAAGATAATATACTTAGTAAAATTTTATTTGCATGAATTTATACAGACTTATCAACATAATTCTTAATTAAAAGATTAATAATATTTATTATTGATTGGGAGATTTTAATTATTTTCTCCCTTATTTATTCTCATTGTTTTATTTTTATTTCATAGTAAGCATGCATTATTGTAAAGCATTGTTGAAAGTAGGACTGTGATAGATAATTTTATATGTCAATTTTACCGGGCCTCAAGGTGCCCACACATTTGGTCAAATATTCTTGCAGAAGTTTGTGAGTGATAAGATTAGCATTTGATTCCATAGACTGAATAATGCAGATTGCCCTCCTTAATGTGGTGGACCTTATCCAATCAAAGACCTGAAATGCACAAAATGATTGATTAAGAGGAAACTTCTAATGCCTGACTAAATTGAGTTGGGACGTTGCTTTTATCTCGCCTTCAGATTCCAACTGAAACACTCACTCTTCTTTTCTCTTGAGCCTGACAGCTCGTGGAACAAAATTATACCATTGGCTCTTCTTGTGTCAGGCCTTCAGATCCAGAGTGGAATTACACCATCAGCTCTCCTGGGTCTCCAGCTTGCCAACTACAGCTCTTGAGACTCTCAGACTCCATAATTACTTAAGCCAATTCCTTATAAAAAACAAACACACAAACATATACATACATACATACATACATATATATATACATACATACATACATACATATGTACATATACATATGTACATATGTATTCATATTCCTTTGTTTTTTTTCTGAAGGACTATAAATTAATATATAGACATTTTTATTTTGAAGACAATGCAACTAAAAAGAACAATAAGGACAAGTTAAATGAGAAACAATTAAAAGCATTTTTATTAGGACCTCTGTTTTATAGTTAGAGTTTTATGATGCTTCATTTTAAAATTCAGTTAATATTTTATTAAAGATATAAAATTTTACATACTACTTTGAAATCCACTATTTTTTTTCATCTCTCCTGTATTAGTCCTCTTTCTTTTATCATAAATTCATGGCCCTTTCAGATCCTTTCCAATCCATATTTCTATAATGTTATCCTACACACACACCACTCTTTTTCATGTATTCTATCTATAATTGATATATTTCATGTGCTATAAAACTTGCTTTTATACATATAATAATTTTGAAATCTGTGATTTAAAATATATATCATTATTCTTTTTAGTTGTTACTTTTTATTTCTACCATCTGAATATACAATACTTTTCTGATTATAGCAGTTTGGATTATTTTTCAGATATTCACAAAGGATAATTGCTTGATCAGAAGCTATACTAATATTTAGTTCCCATTTCAATTCCAATTAAATTGCTTATACCAATGTGCATTTTTACCATCTGTGCATGAGAGTTCTGTTTCTATAAAACTTCTTATCAACTGATAGTTTCATATCTAACTGTTGTTATTATTTAAAGAAAATATTTTTCTTTAAAATTTTTATTTTCTTAATTGTAGAAAGGTATTAGTTTAATATACTTATTAGTTATTTGGGATTACACTTCCGAAAACTGCTTATTAGTATTTATAGAAGACTCTTCTTGCATAGGTCACATCACCTTGGTTCATCTTGGTTTTCAGCATTGACAAGTTTAGTGAATAGTTCTGTACAAACTCACACAACCAGCAGCCAGTCTTAAGACTGCAATGAGAGACTTTATATATTCTGCCTTAGGGCTTTCTGGAATACCAGAAAGAGTTTGCACAGATAGTTCTCAATCACTGCTTTGAAGTGCTAGAGATAATCCTCAAAAGTCAATCTTCATACAGTGGAGTTTAGGAACCAATGCCAGAACTAGGATCCTCTAGCATTCTGTCTTATGGGTAGAAAAATTTAGTAGGCATTTAGTTCCTTCTTAGCAGTCCCAATGATACTGAGTCTTTGTCTATATCATTGACCTTTATAATAGACATCTACATTGGCTCCTCCTTCTTCCATGTATCGCTTTCCGTGTTCTCTCATTCCTACTTCCTGGGATTATCTTCCAAACAGACTATCTGTATCCAAATTCTTGGGTCTGGCTTTGTTTTCAGGGGGAAACAAATTAAGAATTTTTCTTTATCTAATGTAGTTTCTTTTATATCTTTATTGAGGTATTATTGATTTTACAAAAAACTTCACATATTTAAAATATACGATTTGATGAGTATGGACATATTTATACACTCATAATACCATCATACCATAATTAAGGTAATAAACATATCCATCATCTACAAAAATGTCTTGGTATTTTTTACTTTTTGTTATCTTTTTTCCTTAATTATTACATGTTTTAAAAACGTTATAATGAATAAATAATATTTGTCACATATGACAATTAGTTTTTATTTAGTTAATTAGATAAAAATTAATATCCATGATTATTCTTACAAAGATGTGTTATTTATATTAGATACATAAATATATATGAATATGAATATGTATGAACATTATGTAGCCAAATGTGTTGGTCATATTTATGTTGATTTTTTCCCCAGTTTATTGAAGTCTAATTGATAAATAAAATTGTATATGTTTAAGTTGTACAATGTGATGATTTGATATATGCATTTATTGTAAAATGGTTACTGTAATCAAATTAATGAACACATCTATCGCTTCACATGGTTACCTTTTTTTGTGTGTGGTGAAAATGCTTAAGATCTACTCTCAGAAAATTTTGAGTGTGCAATAAAATATTATTAAATATAGTAACCATGTTGTACATTAGATCTTCAAAACTTATTCATTTTATAAATCAAAGTTTGTACTATTGACCAACATCTGTCTATTTCCCGGCAAGTATTATTGTGCTCTTTGTTTCTGTGATTTTAACTTTTCGCCCTCTTATTTTTAGATTCCACAAGAAAGAGATGTTTTACGGTATTTATCTTTTCTATCTTGCTCATTTCATTAAGCACGTTTTCTCCAGGTTAATCCATGTTGTCATAAATGACAGGATTTTATTTTTATTGGTAAATATAATTATAAATGTAAATATTTAACTATGTATAAATTATACAGATATCCCTATATCTATATGTATTTATTCACGTATCTATTATTTGTCTATCTATCTATCTACCTAATCTATCATTTATCCATCTCACATTTTTTTTTCGATTATCTGTTGACAGATACTTATGTTGCTTCCATATTTCCATATCTTCTTTATTGTGAATAATGCTACGATAAACATGAAAGTGCGAAAATCTTTTTGAGGTACTGATTTTTTTTCCCATGTATATACACAGAAGTGGGATTGATGGATCAAATGATATTTCTATTGTTAAATTTTTTGAGAAACATCCATATCGTTTTTTATAGTAGTGGTACCAGTTAAATTTTCACCAACAGTGAGCAAGGACTCTTTTCCACATCCTCACCAATACTTGTTATCTCTTGAGGTTTTGTTTTGTTTGTTTGTTTGTTTGTTTTTTTGATAATAGCAGTGCTAACAGGTGTGAGATGATATCACATTGCGGCTTTGATTTGCATTTCCTTGATAATTAGTGATGTTGAGCAGCTTTTCATATATCTGTTGATCAGCAGCAGTATGTTATCTTTGGGGGAAAAATGCCTATTCAGATCTTTTACTCACTTTTTAATTAAATTATTTTTTTTAGCTGAGCTGAATGAGCTCTTTATTTTATTTATTTATTTATTTATTTTTTGAAATCAACCTCTTACCTAGTACATTGTTTAGAAGTATTTTTTCCAATTCTATAGATTGACTCTTTGGTCTATTGACTGTTTCTTTTGCTGTGCAGAGCTTTTTAGTTTGATGTAGTACCACTGGTCAGTTTTTGCTTTTATTATCTGTAATTTTGCTATCATATCCAAGAAATTATTATTAAGACCAATATCAAAGATTTTTCCTTCTGTTTCCTTCTAAGAGTTTTATGGTTTCATATCTTATGTTTAAGTCCTTTTTACATTTTGAGTTGATTTTTGTGAATGGTATAAGTAGGGGTTCATTCTTTTGCTTGTGGTTATTCAGCTTTTATATCATCACTGATTGGAGAGAGTATCCCTTTCCTGTGGTTTATTCTTAGTGCCTTTCTCAAAAATTAGTTGCCATATATGCATGGGTTTATTTATGGGTCTCTACTCTGTTCCACTGGCCTAGGTATTTGTTTTTAAGCCAGTACCATACTGTTTTGTTTACTATAACTTTGTAATGTAGTTTGAAATCAGGAAGTGTTATGCCTCCTGCTTTCTTCTTCTTTCTCAAGATTGCTTTAATTATTTGAGATCTTTTGTTGTTACAAATGAATTTTAGAATAGTTATTTCTATTTCTTTGAAAAATAGAATTTGAATTTTGATAGAGATTGCATTGAATCTTTAGATTACTTTGGGTAGTATGAACATTTTAACAATTTCAATTTTTCCAATTCATGAACACAGAATCTTTCCATTTATTTATGTCTTCTTCATTTTTTTCATCAACTTCTTATAGTTTTTAGTGTAAACACTTTTACCTCCTTGGTTAAATTTATTTCTAAGTAATTTATTATTTTTGATGCTATTGTAAATGGGATTATTTTCTTAATTTCTCTTTCAGTTCATTTTTAGTGTATAGAAATGCAACTAATTTTGTATAGTAATTTTATAATCTGCAAATTCAGACTTGTTTATTAGTTCTAACAGTCTTTTTTGGAATCTTTAGGGTTTTCTACATATAATAACATGTAATCTGCAAATGAGGAACATTTTACTTCTTCCTTTACAGGTTGGACACCTTTTATTTCTTCTACTTGTCTAAATGCTTTGGCTATCTTTAGGTACTCTTAATAATTTTTCTTCCATGATGTCATGAAGAATTTGTCTTATATTTTCTAGTATAAATTTAAAAGTTTTCTTTTAACTTTATACTTATCTGGAATTTTTATGTGTCTAAAAGCATCTCAGTATTAAATCTTACTGTTTCTGAAAAATATTTCTTTGTAATATTCAGTTCTTTCATGTAACTCTCTCCAAACATTGTCACAAGATTTTATTATGAAAGTTCATATGGGCTTGGAAAGACAAAATTATTATTTTTTTAAATTAAATTTATTGGAGTGATATTGGTTAATAAAATTATATGTTTCAAGTGTACAATTCAATAATACACCTGTATATTGCATTGTGTGTTCATCAGCTCAAATCAAATCTTTCAGCACCATATATTTGACCCTTGTTACCTTTATCTACCTCCCCCTACCTCCTTTACCCTCTGGTAACAACTAAACTATTGTCTGTGTCTATATATTTTTATTTGTCTTGCTCGTTTGTTGCTTTTAGTTTTACATCCCACCCATGAGTGAAATCACAAGATTCTCAACTTTTTCTATTAGACTTATTTCACTTAGCATGATAATCTCAAGGTCCATCCATGTTGTTGCAAATGGCAGTATTTTATCCTTTTTATGGCTAAGATTCCATTGTATGCCGGAACCAGCCGGATGGAGTCGAACAGTCCTGAGTGGGGGAGCGAGGGTTAGGAAAAAAGAGAAGAGAAAAAGATCTCAGGAGGGCATATACAGTCAAAGCTGCAGCACCAAGTTTATTTAGCACCGTATACTTATACAGCTTGAGTACGTGACAAACTGCTCATGACAAACTGCTTGTAAAAAGACCACAGGTCCCCAGAAACAAATGCTGAGATTAACACAAGGCCAGAGAAACCTCCTTCCTTTGAAGTTTCAGGGACTGAGAAACCTCCTCCTTAGGAGTCCCAGGAACTGATAATTCTCCTTCCTTTGAAGATCCAGGAACTGATAACTCCTTATAAGCAGCAGTGCTGAAGTAGCTTGCAAAGGGCTCCCAACAATTGTATATATGTACCACATCTTTATCCAAACGTCTATTGAAGGCCATTTGGTTATTTCCATATCTTGGCCGTGAATAATGCTGCAATGAACATGAGGGTGCATGCATATACCTTTACAGATAAATGTTTTCAAATTTTTGGAGTAGATTCTCAGAAGAGGAATTTCTGGGTTATATGGTTATATTCTATTCTTAATTTTTTGAGGAATCATCATACTGTTTTCCATAGTGGCTGTACCAATTGACATTCCCACCAGCAGCGTATGAGGGTTCCCCCCCCACCACCACCACAACAACTTCTCCAACACTTGTTACTACTTGTCCTGTTGATGATGGCCGTTTTTACAGGCATGATATGGTATCGCATTGTGGTTTTGGTTTGCATTTCCCTAATAGCTAGTTAAATCAAACATCTTTTCATGTGTCTGTTAGCCATTTGTATGTTTTCTTGGGAGAAGTATCAATTCAGATCCTTTCTCCATTTTTTAATTGGCTTGTTTGATTTTTGTTGTTAAGTTATATGAGTTCTTTATGTATTTTGGATGTTAGCCCTTTATCAGAGATATTGTTTATAAATATCTTCTCCCATTCAACAGGTTGCCTCTTTATTTATTTATTTTTGATGGTTTCTTTTGCTATACAGAAGCTTTTTAGTTTATTATAGTCCTATTCATTTATTTTTGCTTTTACTTCCTGATATCAAAACCTGATAAGGATAACACAAAAAAAAGAAAGCTACATACCAATATCTCTGATGAATACAGATGCAGAAATCCTAACCAAAATACTATCAAATAGAATTCAAGAATACATAAAAAAGATTATACATCACGATCAGTGGAATTAATTCCAAGGGCACTAGGGTGGTTCAGCATATGAAAATCAGTTAATGTGATACACCACATAAACAAAAAAGGATAAAATTCAAATGATCATATCAATAGATGCAGAAAATGCATTTGACAAAACACCATATCTATTTATGATTAAAACACTTAATAAAATGAGTATGAAGGAAAGTACCTCAACATAATAAAAGTCATATACAATAAACTCTCAGCTGATAAACTTCATGAAGAACTGAACGTTTTTTTCTAAGATCAGAAACAAGTCAAGCATGCCCAGTCTTATCACTTTTATTCAATATAGTACTAGAAGACTTAGCTTGAGCAATCAGACAAGAAAAAGAAATAAAAGGCATCCAAATAGAAATGAAGAAGACAAATTGTCACTTTTTACAGAAGATGTATTTCTTTATATAGAAAATCTTAAATATTCCACTAAAAACTATTAGAAACAGCAAACAAATACAGTAAATTTCCAGGATACAAAACCAGTGTATAAAATCCATTATTTTTCTATATACTAACAATTAAATTTCAAAAAAGAAATGAAAAAAAATTCCTTTTGCAATTAGAACAAAAAGAATAAAATACCTAGAAATAAACTTAACAAAAGGTGTGAAGGACCTATACACCAAAAACTACAAAACATTATTAAAATAAATTGAAGAATACATAAAAAAAATTGAAAGATTGGAAGACTCAACATACTTAAATGGCCAGGTTACCCAAATCAATATACAGATTTACTGCAATCCCCATCAAGATCTCAATGACCATTTTTTAAAGAAATAGACGAAAAAGTAATCAGATTTGTATGAAGTCATAAAAGACTCAGAACAGCCAAAGCAACCCTGAGAAAAAGAACAAGGCCAGAAGTATCGCATTGCTTGATTTCAAATTATACTACAAAGTGACAATAATTAAAGCAGCATGATATTGGCAGAAAAACAGACACATAGACCAATAGAACAGAATTGAGAGCCCAGAAAGAAAACCATATATATATATATATATATATATATATATATATATATATATATAGGCAAATAATTTTCAACATGAGAGCCAAAAACATACAATAAAGAAAAGAAAGCCTTTTCAATAAATGGTCTGGGAAAAATTGGAAAGCCACATGCAAAAAAAAAATACAGCTAGTCCTCTATCTTTCACCATACATCAAAATTATAATGGATCAAAGACCTAAATATAAAACCTGAAACAATAAATTGAATAGAAGAAATGACAGGTACTACACTCACGGTCTTTGGTTTTAGAGAAGATTTTATGAATTTGACTTCAAAGGTAAAGGAAGCAGAATTATCTTTAGAACATCAAGAAAGAAAATATTCTGAGCTGGTAAAACAGAAATTAGTGGGTGAAAATAAAGAATATTAGGCATCCACACATAATTTTTTTTCTGGTTCAAAATATATTTTGTCAGAACCTGGAGCTGATACTATTCTGTACTGAATTAGTGAATTAGTGACACCCCCAGCATATTCATATTATAATGTCTCTTCACCAGTAATGAAAGAGTTTACGAATGATGCTTAATTTGTTTATGACCAGAAAGCCATCACAGGCCAGGGAAGATCAGGTCTGCCACCAGTTCAATGATCTCTTTACCCTTTATATCTAAAAGAATTTCACAGACTGCTTGCTTCTGGCCCCTGCTCTCCAGTACCAGATGTTATTAGATGTCTGGAAGAAGTTCAGTATTGCTCCTCAATTTTCTGGTTACTGTGTCCTAATACTTCCAATCACATTTCTGGGAATGGGATCTTATTTCCTATCTTTCCTGCCCCATTTAAATCAAATGAATTTTCCAAAATTTTGACTTTAGTTTACCAAAGTTTCAACCCTTATTCTCATGCACGTTATACTCCTTCATAGTGAACTGAACCTCTGACTACATCTACCCTTAATATCACAGTTGTGCAGTAGTACAGGATGGTTCAACATTAAAGACAGTTTATACTAAAGAATGAGCATCTCATAGAATTCAGGATCCAGGTATTTACCCAAACACATGAAAATTAATCAAGCTCACAAATCTGACCAGATGAAAAATTGAGGCTGGGAAAAAGATACTTTGAGTAGCATAGTAAAGTCAAGTAGGGTATGTTATCTAGAACAGTGAAGTTATGCTGCTTCCTTTTATGGTATCCTTTAACCCTTCTTTCATCATGCTACCACCCCCCCTCAATTAATGTCATCATTCTAAAGCCTTTATGCCAATGTACAGAATAATTCATCTGCTTAGTAAACCACAGGTCTTGAAGATTCAACCTAAGCTTACTGACTCATAAAGTCTTCTCTGAATATATCAAAGGGCTTCCATTATGTGTTGTTCATACACTTTCACAGCAGTTATCACATGGTAGTCAACCATGGATTACCCTTGTTCTCACATTTCAGTTAGGATTTGAACTCTTAACTCTTTAATAGCAGGGGTTGTTTATTCAACTATATATAATATCTATTAAATGTTTTTTTTTAAATAAATGGATAAATAGAAGATAAACGAAATCTAAAATTTGGATGATGAGAGAGTTGAAAAATGGCTGCTGGTAAATAAGACTGAAGTATATCTGAGACTAAAACAGAAGTTATTTATTTTTGCATAAAAATATCTCTGGCAATTTTGAATTAATGAGATAATAACTTACACGTAATAAATAGCAAAATCTCTAAATTATATTTTTATAGTTTAATCAAAGTGAATTATCTTAAAATGTGATAAAAATGCATGTAGGTTTTTGTGTCTAAAGTTTGTGTAGCCATCTTTATTACAGAGAAGTCTGCTCATACACTAATATAGTACTTCTGAATGTATTGTAATGACTGACTTTGAACTTTTTCAATATCTGTGCCTATAACCATACATATAACTATTTAGAATTCACTTAAAATAAACCACTAAACTGTGTATAAATATTCTCCTGTTGGAAATCTAATGGCTAGTCGGCCTTCAGTATCACTGACATATATTTTGAGGTATGTTATGAATTTAATTGTGTCCTCTAAAACACATACATTGAAGCCCTAACCCTCATGAAACTGTATTTGGGTATTGGCCCTATAAGAAAGAATTAAAGTTAAATAAAGGTATAATATGAGGCCTTAATTCAATATAATTGGTGCCCCTTAAAAAAAGAAGAAGAGAAACCAAAATACTCTCTGCATGTTTGGACACAGGAAGAAAGAGGCCATCTGCAAGCCAGGAAGAGAAGTCTCACCAGAAACTGAATCCTGCCAGAAACTTGATCTTGGACTTTTCATTCTCTAGAACTGTGAGAAAGAAATTTTCATTCTTTAAGCTATGCCATGTATGGTATCTTTTATGGGATCTTGAGCTGATTGAGATAAGTTTTGGTATTACAAGTGGAGTGCTGCTGTAATAAATACCTAAAATGTGAAAGCAGCTTTGGGTATTGGGTAGAGGCTAGAAGAGTTTTGAGGTTCTAGAAAAATCTTCGATATCTATAAAAAAAATTTCGGTAGAAGAAATATGTTAAATATTAAAGGCAATTCTGGTGAGGGCTCAGAAAGAAAAAAGAGCTAGAGAGAAAGCCTCTATCTTTTTAGAGAATATGTAAATAATTACGAACGTAATGTTGGTAGAATATGGACATTAAAGTCCATTTTGGTGAGGTCACAGAAGGAAAATAGGAACATGTAATTGGAAACTGAAGAAAAGGCAGTCCTTGTTATAAATTGACAAAGAACCTGGCTGAACTGTGCTTTAGTATTTTGTGCAGGGTAGAACTTACAAGAAACAAAATTGGATATTTAACTGAGGAGATTTCCAAGCAAAGTGTTGAAGGAGTGGCTCGATTCCTCCTGACTGACTGCCTGCTTTAGTAAAATGTAAAAAGAGATAGTTTGTTTAAAAGTGAATTGTTAAGCAAAAAATGTGGAAAAACAAACCAAAAAAAACCAGAATCTACAGAGTTAGAAAATTCTTTACCCATACATATTGCAAAAGATCAGAAAATATATTCCAAAGAGAATGATAAGGGTGTGGCTGGACTATCACTCTATAAAGAACCTATGGGATTATATTAGCAGAAACACTGCCATTTTGAACTAAAGGGGATATTGATGAAATGAAAATAAGGAAGGCTGCTTCAGGAAAGGCCCATAGAGCTACAGAGCTTCAAATAACAACTGTCACAGCAAGCTGAGTTAAGACAAGGTAATAGTATGCATTATTTAGGAATATGTAATCTATTACATCCTATCACTATTTCTGACAACAGGTATTGATAGAGGTTTATTTTATTACTATTATTACTGTAACAAATTACCACAAATGTAATGGATTTAAACAACACAAACTATTTTCCTATTAGAGGCCAGAAGTTTAAATTGAATTTCATTGGACCAAATCTGTCTCCTTGCCTTTTTAAGCCTGTAGGGCCTACAGATATTCCCTGGCTTGTGGCCTTTTCTTCCATTCTCAAAGCTAGCAGCATAGCGTCATCTTCTCTGACAATTCTTCATACAGCCTTTTTGTCTCTATGTTTAAATGTAGTTCTGCCATATAGCTTTTTTGTTTACTATGTTTAAATCTTTCCCTTTCTTAAGGACACTTGTAATTACATTTAGGGGCCAATCAGATAATACCCCAGGTCCCCATTATCTTAATTGTATCTACAAAATACCTCCTACAAATTCTGTGGATTAAGACCTGTGTATCTTTGGGAGTCTTTATTCAGCCTACCACTGAAGTATGAGTTGGGAAAACAAAAACAATAGCACAAGAACTACTACTGCTTTCCTCATAAACAAAGCAAAACAAAACAAAACAAAACATATAATCTAATTTGAAATAGATAAAATACAAGAAAACACCTAATCAAGAAACAATCTGCAAGTGATCACACTTTCAGTTGCAGTAAATGTGTACTGACCTAGTTACTCTGATCCAGTTAAGGTTATTACATACGTTCCTCAGAAATATCTCTCAGGCTTAGTGTACAGTGATGGAACATTTTATCATTAACTACTTAACACTAATGTATGGCCTTAACTCTATTAAATTCTATAAACTTAAATAACTAACATAATAGGCTGACACTCAAATATTTAAAAATTATTATGATGTGTCTTTTGATGTTTACTGTAATTTTACTTTACTCCATACGTTAATATATAAACAATATTATTTTTTAGTTAATTTTTCAAAGATAAAACATTGTAATATGCTCATTAAAATGATTCATTGTAGTCACTTAAAGTCTAGTAAATGTTCGTTTCTTTTGTACAGGTAAAACAGTATATTTGTTCTTGTAAAAAAATCATCTAAATTTTAAAAGTTTTGGACATTCATTTATAGAAAGACTAAATTTATTAAGTTAGAAACTAATCTGCATTTCATCAAAATAACTTCACATTAATGCAACAAAATAAAAAATGTCATAAACTGAATACTAACCATAATTAGTATAAATAAGAAGATGGAATTTATTTTACTTTATTTTGTTACTTGTCTTCATTTTTCCTCTTTTCATGGCTTAAATTTAATTGTTAACTTTAGGACATTTAACACTATTGTGAAAATTACAATCTTTAATTTTTAACTAATACACTTTATTACAATGATTGCACATACTTTCACAAGGCAAAGAAACTCATAGAATTGTTTAGTAAAATATATGATTTATCACATGACCACATTTTCCCCTTGTTCATAATAGCTAGCATATTATCACTATTGATTGCTTAATTATTTCTGCAGTCAAACATTTTGGCATATGTGATACCAACTTACTAATTTATGAACAATTCGTTTAAATTCAAATTAATAACAAAATGAAAACATTTGCAATGAATTATTAAACTTCTTATCTGATAAAAATAACAAAAACAAAAGTATTTTTAATCCTGGGAACAGGTCAACTGAATGTGACTTTTCCTTCCCCGTCACACTCATCTTCAAAACACTTGACAATTTTAATCCAGTAGAATTATTATGAACAGAGATTCTATTGCAATCTCTGATAATAGGGGATCCCTCCTCAGTGGGGTGAGATATTCACTGAAGAGCTATGGAACCCAGGAGCAAGAACTGGAGTCCCTGGAAGAATTGGTATTTAGGAATCTATAACTCAGAGTAAGATTAATGTGTGGCCTGAGTCATCCTTGCCCTAATGCTGCAATCGTGCAAGGAAACAAGTGTGAAAGATGCTTAAGAAACAAAAAATTTCTATTGATGCACAAAAGACGTTAGCCACCACTTTATCTTCTCTCTTCCCTTAATAAGTTCAAATTGACCCTTAGCAAAATTGTGATCGGGTCATATTGTTTTTGCATCATTACCACAATTAATACAATCTTAGTTTTCCTGTACCTTCAATAAATTAAACATTGAACAATTCTCAGAACAAAACTGAACTTTGACTGTTCCCAATCTATCCCATTAATACTTTTGGCAATTGGTTTCCTGCAGAACACTCATCCTGACCTTTTCCAAATTACATTTTTAATAAAACTTAAACTACTGGTTTTGACTGGTTTTTCTTCAACACAGAGAAGTTTCATAAGAGCCCAAATGCCCTGTCTTTAAAGCACAGACCCACCAAGGGGTAGATCTTTTTTTCTTCTCACCACACGCAGTAATTCCAAATTTAAGAGTGCCCAATCAATATATGTGAACTCCATTAAGCTAAGAGAAATAAATAATGGCTAGAGAGAACAAATGAATTATGAAATACACCACCAGTGAAAAAGAATTGTTGGATAAAAAAAGATGAGGACATATATACATCATTTATAATGATTTATGTGCATAGGAATAAAGATCCTTAAAGTTAAAAATATATATTCAAACTAGAAAAATAGAAAAAGTAACTTAAACAAAAAGAAACATGTACACCGTTGAAACTAGAATTAATTATCTGAAATAGGAAATTTTTAAATAATCTCAAAAATAGATTAAAAAGATCAAAGGAATTATGAAAAAGGAGATAGTGATGTGGAAAATAAATTCAAAGGATCTCACTAGTGAGAAATAAGTTTATCAAAAGGAACAAAAAGTGGGCAGATGAAGGAAAAAATGAATATTTGAAAGAAATATTTCTGAGTAGAGGGAAGAGATTTGCTTAAGGAATCAATCATAAACTGTATTTTTAATAATGAATATTACTTAGGCGTAGTCTGGTTAAAATTCTTCATTTGTAAGAAAAAAAAAATAACCTTATAAGCCTTACGCCAGAAGAAAAATCCTTTTTACAAATGGAATAAAATATATGATCGTATTTCCCATCTTCAGTCCTGAAAGCTAGATGAAAATATAGTAAAAGGGTATACACTATTGAGAACAGTGACTGCAGGCTTAAACTCCTATATCTATGACATTCTTCTATCAGAGTGAATGAAAGATAAATGGAATTATAAAAAAAGACAATATTTGACCAAAGTTACTCGACTGAAGAAACTATTTGAGAATACGACTCTAATAAATAAATTACAATAAATAAATTAACAGGGAAGAAGAAGAGGAGGAGAACTAAAAGTTCAGTTGGTCCCAAGTAGAGAACAAGCACTTCTTATTTTTCCACAACAAAGTGGAAACTGGGTTAAAAGTATTTTTGAGACTTTAGAAAATAGAAGGAAAAGACAATGCAGTAACACCAAATTACTATTCCTTTAGGGGCTCTTTAAATATCAGTTCATCCTCAATCATGACTTGTCTCCATGTAATTTAGGAAAGTTTAGTACCCTAATTCAAAATTATTTCAGACTTTTCATGTTAGAGAGATTAGCACAAACTCCTCCTGACACTAAATCTGTCTTTTGATCCCTTATTTTCTGCCTCAGTCTTGATTACTTTCTCCCATGGGTGATTGACTGGTGACATTGTTTTTTTTGTTTTTGTTTTTGTTTTTTGTTTTTTTTCCAGGAGGACAATCTCCCATCACTAGTGACTATTTAGCCACATTACCTCAACCAAATAACGACACAATGGCCTAATATTTATGTTTACTCTCAAATTTGAGTTATTTGGGCTTAAATACCACTCTGAGTCCAGTTTGGGCTTCACCAAAGACAGTCAATTTTCTTTTAAGCTTCTTATCGAATGTTTAAAAGAATCTTAAAATCCATTTTGTTAAACGTTATCACTTGTGTTCTTGAATGGCATAAGTGGTTTGTAAATAATTATCCCATTGTTTGAGAAAATCCTTAATGAAGCCCTATGCTCTGCATGGGTGCTAAAACATAGGACTTACATTAAGAGATGTATCCTAAACCAAATACATGCTGGAGGACATAGCACTCTATATTTTTTGTGAGACCATAATTTCTTAGACAAACATTAAAATAAGTTAAGAAATAAGGGGTGTTCAACCTGCCATGTTTTGGATCAAGAAGAAACACATACTGAATGAAATCTATGAGGGGGCCTTTTCTCTCTGAGCTATGGTTGGCCAGAAGTTGTGAAAAATAATACTGTGTTAGAACTGGCAAAACTTTGCAGATGATTAGAGGATTCAATTTTCTACAAAGAAAAATACATTTAAATTCAGTCTGCTTCTTTCCTAAGAGTTCATTTTTTAAATTTCTTTTTGATGCATAGTAACATTAATCTCCTATAGAGAAAAAAAGTGCTTGTAGCATAATTTAAATACTAAACTATTAGTATCAGTAGGAACATATCTTTCTGTCTTCCATACTCTTTTTTTATCCTTGGGCCTCACAAATATAAACCATCTGGTATGCCAGATGCTTGCTTTTCTCTTTACACATGCAGAAAGTGTAGGTGGAAGGCCTCCAAAATTCCAGACACTATTATCCGTTTTGCTTATCATCATCATCAACTTTTCAGCACTTTAATAAATGATGCCGTTTCTCTAGTTTGAAATCAGTAAGATTTGTAGAGATTATTTACTTTTTTTCCCTTACAAGATGTCAGTGAAATTTTAGTTGGCCAGAAATCTGGAATATGGCTTATTATGGCTCTGTTGTTCATAAGCTCCAACTTTATGGAGTATGTTACATTTTAAACTAAGTGTTAACTTAAATTTTCTTGTAGTATTTATCAAACTGTCTTTTCACTAGAGTTTACTTTTCTAAACCAAAAACAATTTGAATTCAATTATATGTAATTCTGAGTACCTGCCACGTTTTATCTAAAGTAGATTTTTTTTCTAACTCAGTTCATTATATTCAAATATTTTGATAAAAAAACAAGAAGTGTATGTGTATGTATTCTTTCATGCATGTGGATATATGTGCATACGTGCAAAAGGAACACATGTCCACATATGGTGGGCATATCATAATTAAACAGGAAAACCTAGCAGAGCAATTACAGAGAGAGATACTAGGAATTCATAACAGTGTATCACTACAGTGCTGGTATTAGAAATTAAAATAGCCCCAGGTTAGAAAATTCATTTGCAGTAGAACAATTTGCAGAAGCTATTTAGCAAAATATCTAGGAAAAAGAATTCCAGTAATGGAGTAGCTATTTTTATATGGTGGTTAATTTAGGTAATCCCCCTTTCAATTATAGCCACATAAACACATAACAGCACAGTAGCAGGTATTGACAGATTTTTCAATGGAGTTGGAATTTCAGGGCAAAAAGTGACATCTAATATGAGAAATATGATTATCAATGCCTTGGTCATAGAATGTTGTAAAGACTAAATGAAATAATCTATGTGAAAAACTGTAGTCCACAGAAAACAGATCAACAAATACTTGGTGAGTTCAAAATTTCATAAAGTTATTTTTTGAAATAATTGTAAAATATTTATGTTTAAAAATTGAAAAATTGAAATAGATATAGCATTAGAAATATGATTACTAAAGTCTGTAACCAAGGCATAAAATCTATACTTTAGGGACTAACCTTTGAAGTGTTATAGATGTAGAGAATAATACAAACCATTATCACTAAAATTAAGAATAATCAAAACAAAATAGATCTAGAAGTTAACAATAGAAGTATGAGAACTAAAAAAATTTTTTTTTAAATCAAAATGAGGAAATCTTTGGCTCTACTTATCTGTAATGGCTGCAAAACAGGTGGCTTGTAGGTGGTAGAGAAAGAGAAAGAGTGGTAGGAGTGGATGTTAGTGAAATAGTATCATACCTCACATTCTAAAATCACTACATTCTATAAACTTGTAATATTATTAAAAACTGTTTATATGCTCTACAGTCACAGTTTTAGGACAAATCAACTAACTATTGTTTCTTCCTTCCAAATACGTTGATGCCCCTACATAAGGAAGTATAGAGCTGCCAGAGTTTGTCTGGCAGAAAGTGTCACCAGCACATTAGTTGGAAGAAATGCTCCTTAATTAACTCAGTCACACATGCTACTTATAAATACATACCTACTGTAATTTACTAACTATACACCTTCATATGCAAATGAATATGCATAACTTAAGCATTAGTAAATGCTATATTTTTGATTTTGCAATGCTTGTTTATTATTATTTAATCCTTTGTATTCTTAGATATTTCTGAATTAAAATAAACTAAAAATTGTTAAAGAGACATATTTGAACAAAAAACTTTAAAGCAAATGTTCCTATTTTTACTATTACTCTGATGTCATAAAGTCCTTACATGTATATTTTCATGTGACTGTTATTTTGTCTGTGTATATCTGCATGCAAAACCATACATGTGTGTATGCTGAATTGACAATAAAAAAAAAATTCTTAATTTCGATACTTCTGTTTTAAAGATTAGTATTGTTATTTTTACTATAAGAGCAGAATTTTTGTTATAACCATATATCTACTCTGAAATGCAGATATATAAAATTCAAATGTTCAATAGTTTGGTCTACAAATAGTTTTAATAAAGTAAATACATATTTTAAAAATATATATGCTTACCTTCCCTCCAAAAGTATATCCTATGCCTTTATTTATGTGTTAATTGACTTCCTTATTATAAATGTTAATTATTGTTCATTGTCTTAAAATATAACTATATATTAATTTTCCTGCACATAAAATAATTATAATATTATACTTCATGTATTAAATAAAAACATTTCTGATATGCCATAATAGGTATGAGTTTGGAGCTGAAATATTTTGTGATCAAAAAATGAAAATATGTTACCTCCAGTAGAGCTAAGTAAAGAGCAGAAAGAGCCAGATGAAGTAAAGCTATATTTAACAGTAAGGATGATACTGTATTTCAATGATAGCATCAAAAATATAAAAATAATTTGCAAGAAATTTTCTTTTTAAATTAATGAAAATTCACATGGGATACTAAGGTTGTTAGGGTAAAAAGAAAACATAAAGATATTAAAAATAATAAAGGAAGGAGAAAATATTGTGGAAGAATAAGAAAATATTTTACCAAATATGTCCATAGTATATCTAGAATATCAGAAGGCTTTAAACTTTATCAATAGAGTTTCAACAAATTCAATTTTTTTGACTGTTTTACCAGATCTAGGAACTAAATATGAAACTTCTTAGTTTAAGACATTATTTTCATATATTTTTTGATTAATTAACTTTGTTTTTATTTCAATAAATGTAAAAGGAGGTATTTATTATAAAAACTTTAAATAATATATGCTTATTCAAAATTATCATTCAAATAACATTTTAAATAAATATGAAATTTGAGAATTCTTCCTCTGTGGAAAGATCCAATATATTAATTTTGTTGCCATTATCTATCATTTGCTAACCCTAATTTAAATAACTTTAAGTGTTAGAAAAAGTAATATTTCTGTATTCATTTTATGATATAAACTATTACAGAAGTGATTCAAATTTATATGTTCACAAAAGTTCAATAATGTTTATTGAGTTTCTACAATGGTCTAGGAACTGTCTGAGTGATTTATACATGAGATTTTCACTACAAATGAGCTTAATCTTCATAATTATAATATTGTTTTTAAGAAGTAGAATTTACAATAAATTTCATAGAAGAAAACATAGGTACTAAACTCATGGATCTTAGTTTTAAAGAGGATTTTATGAATTTGACCTCAAAGGCATTTCGGAAGTAAAAATAAAAATAAATGAATGGAACTATTTCAAACTAAAAAGCTTCTGCACTGCAAAAGAAACCATCAGCAAAATAAAGAGACAATCAACTGAATGGGAGAAGATATTTGCAAACAACACCTTCGATAATTGGCTAATATCCAAAATATACAAAAAAGTCATACAACTCAACAACAGAAAAACAATCTAATTAAAAAATGGGAAGAGGACTTGAAAAAACACTTCTCACAAGAAGACACATAAATGGACAACAGATGTATGAAGAGATGCTCAACTTCACTATTAGGGAAAAGAAAATTGAAACCACAATGAGATACTACCTCATACCTATAAGAATGACAACTATCAACAAGACAAGTAATAACAAGTGTTGGAAAGGTTGTAGAGAAAAAAGAACCTTCATACACTGCTGGTGGGAATGTAAATTGTTACAGTCACTATGGTAACCAGTATGGAAGTTCCTTAAAAAATTAAGAATAGAATTACCATATGACCCAGCAATCTCTCTTTTGGATATCTACCCCAAAATTTGAAAATATTTATCTGTTAAGATATATGCACCTTGATGTTCATTGCAGCATTATTCATGGTGGCTAAGACATGGAAGTAACCAAAGTGCCTTTTAATAAACAATTGGATTAAATGGATTAATGTAAGTCTAAACTTTAGAACAATCCCTGGAACAAAAGAAGTGTTAAATATTTTTTTTTCTTTTAGTAACCAAAAATACATGAATATTTTGATATATTTTCAGTCTGTATAAGGAAAAATCTACATTTAGAGTGCCTAACAATTAGCTAAGACATCTTAGCAACTTAGATCAATTTATAAATAAAGATAGAATATGTTGCTAGATTTAATTATTTGGACAATTTAATAATTTTTATATAAAAGGAAAATAATATTTAAATGGAGAAAGCGGTATGCTCAAATAAATAAAAACCTAACAAAATGACTGTGGCTTCCTTATTCAATAAAGAAACAGTCTCATAAATGTAATAGCAGAAATATACTGGGCATTATGTTTAGTTTAATTTTGGGAATTAATTTTGTCATACAGATAATTTTGTGATAATCTTTTCCAAGTTTACTCAGACCCAACAAAAATATATTTAGTGAAACAAAAACCAAACAATATTTCTTATAAGGTATTTCCATTTAGATTTATAAAATTGAGGCCAAAAATAGTAGTTATATTTCATACTTGAAACAAAAATATATATAAAGAGAAAATAATTAATCACTCTGGGTGTGGATATTGATGGAAAATTGTAAGATTCTTTCACTATGGGAAATAGATGATTTCCCTCCTAAAATTTATAACAGACTTCAAAGAGTTGAATTATAGCAAAGATCAATAAATAATATTTAAAGGGAAATGGATTTCAGTTCAAGAGGAGGCAGACATGAACGTGACAACAGGGATAAAACAGACATCATTAACAGATGATGCTATTTGCTTCTTGGAAAACTCATGCACACTTGTAAATCGCTCAAATAAAAAGTTTAGGAAGGTGGTTCAGGGTCACTTTCAGTGATAACTCTGAAAAATTCAATTATTTACAAGGAAAGTCAAGAGTTAGGACACTAACTAGATAGATAATAGTTGATAGATAGGTGACAGAAAATTACATAGATAGATGATAGATAGATACAGGATAGATATTTCACTATAGCATAAAAATAATTTAAAGCAATGTCAATATTTAGTGCATCAAAGTTATGTTATTAAAAGTGTATTTTTCGAAAGTTAAAAGTCATGTCAAAAAACTGAAAGAAATGATAAGCATTGAAACTAGTACATAAAAGTTTAGTATTCAGAACCACTGTGACAAACCAACATGTAAAAGAATACAAATGACCAAATATAAAGGCCGACAAAAGAGACAGGCATTTTGCAGATGAGAATACAGGACTGCAAATAATCCTATAAGTTAGATTCATGGATACTAATTTTGTTAGGTTAGTTAACGTTTACATATAGGTTATATAAATATCAAATAATCCATGATCAAAATTAAAAATCTATTTTATGGCTTATCCATAATGAATGGTATTATAAATATAAAGCGCATGATTATATTATTTTTAAGTTTCTTAATAAACTATTTGAAGTATTCAATTCTTGGCATAAGATTTAAAAAAGAAAACCAGGCTGACTAAAGATTAACTCTACTAATATGGGGAAACATTATTTTTATTCCACAGTAGGGTGAATGAAAGTTTCTTACACCTTAGCCAAAAGGAAATAAATGAATATAATAATAATAATAATAATAATAATAATAATAATTAAAGAATTAATTTAAATTCATAGACTATTTCAGAAGAGAGAGTATATTGATCAAATATTATTTATGTGTATTTTTTCTAAGTCAATTTCTTTAAATAATTGTAAAATATTCTTCAAGGAATAATGTGAGAGCAGATTTTTGCAAGATCCTGGATGATGCCTGTTTCTCTGCGTTAAGCATTTCAGATTTAACAGGTACCCTGCAATGAGTCAGGAATCATAAGAGAATGGTTGGGGAAAGAAAAGCTCCAGATTTCAGTTGTGAACATGTTGAGTCTGAAGTTCTTGCTTTATGTCCAAAGAGTTTCATCTATTATGTTCTGAATATTCCATTCTGAAGTTTAGGAGAAGGTGATATGCAAATATAGATTCTGGAAGAGTTAGAAAATGAATGAAAATTGAAGCCATGCAGTAAATGAGACAGTTCAGGGAAAATATGTAGTGTTAGAAGAGATGAGAACTTAAGAGACATTTAAGAAATACAAATGGAAGTTTAGAAAACGAAAAAGTGATTTAAAAAAATGCTCCTGCAAAGGTAGCCAGAGATGTAAGAGGAAAAGTAGGTGTGTGAGTGTGTGCATGTATATGTGTGTGTGTTCTCATCTATAGCAAACTACAGCAAAGGAAGAATATTAAACATGGCCAGTGTAAAGTGACTATAAAATGAAGGAAGGTTTGTTGACAGTTTACCAGATGGTGCAGGTGGTAGATAGTTATCTAGAAAGAGACAATATTTATATTTTTTAACACTGGAGCAAGCTGAATATTTTTAAATACTTATGGAAAATTCCAGAAGAGTGGAAGTGGATAAAGATGAGAGTGTGGAGTTAAAGAAATCTTTGGGAAGACAGAAGGCATAGAATCAGGGCATAGATGA
Source organism: Eidolon dupreanum (assembly GCA_028627145.1). Classification (NCBI taxonomy): domain Eukaryota; kingdom Metazoa; phylum Chordata; class Mammalia; order Chiroptera; family Pteropodidae; genus Eidolon; species Eidolon dupreanum. The sequence goes on along the minus strand of CM053502.1, from coordinate 132,409,279 downwards.
GGAAATTGGATTTTGGTTGCAAGAAAAATCCTTACTCACTTTCCTTTTCCTTTTTTTCCTAATGTTTTCTTTTTCTTTTTTGTCTTTTAAAGGAATTTGATTTAGTTTCTATCTAATTAATATTATTTTCTCTCCTAAATAAATTCATCTGAGAGTGAAAGGATTAGATGTCATTTAACGGGATTGGAAATGGAGAAAAATAGTTAGTGTCTGGTATGGACAATGAACCCTACACGAGACTGAAAAGGGTTGTCAGGTGGTGGTGAAGTTGGATTTGATACCATGGTTCCCAAAATGTAATGAGAAAAGGCAGACCCAAGCCCATAGACTGCATGCATATGTGTAGGCAGAGAGTACTGAGAATTAAATTAAAGCAGAGATCATTTAATTATTTAGTGGAAATATGGTCCTTGCATTAAACTTTGTTGTTTTTTTAAAAATTATCTACCAAATATTGACAATATCCAAGTGCCATTACCATCTGAAAGTGGCAAAAAAGATGTTTTTATTAGCAAGTAGATACATAAATGTTGTAAAGTTTCCTTTTCACTTTTTATGGCTCAATTATTTTAATAGCTGATGCCACTCCCAAATCAGAGTACAATTGTTATATTTGTTTACTTACTATACACTTAAAATTATGTGACATATATATATGTAAATACACACAACAATATCTGAGAACAGACCAACTTTATCTTATATTTTTGTATATTTGGCATGCATAGGCTTTCTAGATTTTGTTTTAGACACTATTTGTATAGTCCAGATTTTTCTCTAATAATTCTATTAGCAAGTTTTGTAATCTTAGCATCTGTTCAGTTATTAAAAAAACTCACATCCATTACAATTTGCTGTACCTATTCATCAAAATTACAGTATTTAAAAAGGAATTTGCATAATTAGAATCAAATTAGCTGTTCTATTAAACAACTGGAATGTGAAACTTTGACAGGTAATGCAAAGAACATTTTGCTATATAAATATTTCCAGAAAGAAAAACATTTACTATTTCTAAGTTAAAATGACGATATTGGAATGAAGAAAAGAAACAAAATTCTAACTGAATTTTCTATTTATAGCATACAAATCTAAATTTAAAATTCCCAGTAGATAAAATTAAATAAAATACACAATAAATAGAAGCAGAGTTTTAGTTTTGAGTTAAAAGCAAGGTGAAGAAGCACTGTTGCAAGGTAGTCATGTAAATGCATAAAAACAAAAGAAATGCATGCATTTAATACAATTAACTAACTAGTTGAAGAACAGCAGGGCTGTTTACAGATTTTGGCCAATACAAATAAAACTTCCATCTATGAACATCTGTGTTCAGTTCATAAGGTTTTACTTCCCTGAGATAAGTGCCCGGGATGTGACCATTAGGTCATATAGTTAGTGTATTTCAGTTTTATAAGATACTGCCAAACTGCTTTCCCAAGTGTTGTATCATTGTACATTCTTATCCACAACTTATGAGAAATTCAGTATATCTTTAACCTAGCCAACATTTGGTATTTTAATTATTAATTTAGTCATTCTAATATGTTATGATTTTAATTTCTATTTTCTTACTACTTAATGATATTAAACATATTTTCATATGTTTATTTGCTATCGATATATCCTTTTTTGGTTAAATACCAGCTTATGTCCTTTGCCCATTTTCTGATTGAATTTCTTGGTTTCTACTGTTAAATTTTATGAGTTTTTTATTTTCTGAAATGCGTATTTTGTGTCCAGTATGTGGTTTGCAAATATTTTCTTAACTATAGTATGTTGTTCCATCCTTTCAACAGGGTCTTTCATGGAGCATACATTTTAGCTTTTGATGAAGTACAATTTATTAATATTTTCTTTTATGAATTGCTTGATACCATGCTTAGTATTTGTTGAAAAGTTACCCATACTTCATTTAATTGTCTTTATAAATTTGTCAAATCTAATCATGAATACTTGTGTGGGTCTATTTCTGACTTTTCTACTCTTCCTTTGATACTCATGTGTTTTTTCAACCCATACTCTCTTAATTGCTATAGCTATGTAGTAAGTCCTAAAATTAGGTAGAGTATTTTTTTTTCACTCTATTCTTTAAAACAACTGTTCTAAATATTCTAGTACTTTTTACTTTTCATATAAATATTAGAATATGTCTGTTGATATGTCAAAAAATTTGCTGGGATTTTAATAGGAACTGTGCCAATCCTAAAGATCAATTTAGGGCTAGTTGACATCTTAACTATGTCAAATCTCCCAAAACATAAACACAATAAGTTTCCTTATTTATCAGAAGTTTTATAATTTTTCTGCATACAGATCCTGTACATGTCTTGCGAAATTGTCTAAGTATTTCATTTTTTTGGAACAACTTTAAATGGTATTGTATTTTAAATCTTGGTTTCCAAATGTTTTTTTCTAGTACATAGAAACACAACTGATTGTTGTGTTGTTTACTTTGTAAAATGTGACCTTGTTGGATTAATTTATTACTTCTAGATTGTAAATCACCCACGATTTTCTACATCAGTTGATATGATCATGTGAGTTATCTTCATTAGTCTACTATGTGCTTGATTATATCGATTGATTTTGAATATGTAACAATAATACATTTATAAAATAAATAACATCTGGTTAAGGTGTATAATTAATAATATAATATAACATATTTATTATATTTTACATGTGTTAAAGTAATAATTACTTTAGGAAAACATTCTATAACATAAAAACTTATTATTATTTTTGTTTAAGTACCTTTAAAGTAATATTATTTGTACAAAAAATTAATGTTTTTCAAAAATTTATCAGATGTTCTATGTATTGACATGTATTTTAAAAGTTTAAATGCATTTCATCTATATTTAAAAGTATTTTATCTATGTGACCCATTAATATAGCTTCTGTTAAATTTAAATAACAAAAGTTGTGATTCCAGTATTCAAACTCTTTCTTGTTTAAAGGGTTATTAAAGTAATTTCCATTTTCTGAGCTTGAGAACTTTTGCTTGTGTTTATTAATTAATACTTATTTAAGTAATGTCAAAATGAGATTTTTGTAACGCATTTAGTCAGATTGCTCTATGTCTAACATATGTTAGTTCATAGGATCTCCACGTGGGTCTACTAACTAAAGCATTGGAAAAGATTCATACTGCTTTGTGTTGATTTTTTTTTTTAGCAGACAGATCTTCGTGCCAACACCATAAGGGGTCAATATTATTAGGCTCAGTTAATAGATGAGAAAAATAATGCACAAAAAATGTAATTCATTTTTCATTTTTACACAGAGAATAACTGATGACGTTTGTAACTGAATCTACATTTTTACCAAACTCACTTTCTCTTATTTTTTATATTAAAGTATAATACTTCAACTTATAACACAATTACAACTTTTTCTTAGTATCTCAGAATGATTTAATAATTTTAGGCTGTTATATTTGTTATTTATTCCCATAATAGTACTGTGTGAAAAAGTACCTCAAAGCTGAGATTTAAAACAATAAATAACTGTTCTTGATAAGTTAAAAAAAATAGGCTATTGAGGAGGGGTTCTTATTATATCTACTGATCTCATTTAAGTGGTTGCTAGTAAAGCTTGATGGTTTTGCATCTGGGAATTGAATGGTTCTTGGCTCAGGTAACACAGCTCTCTTCCATGTAGTGTTTATCTTCCAGCAGGATATATTGCTGGCTTACTCTTATGGATATGACAAGTCTGAGAAAAAATGTGTAAAAATCCTTGAGGCCTGGGTTCAGAAATGCCACACTGACAATTCTATGTATTATTAAATAAGTCATCTAGCTATTTCAGATTCAAGTGGTGAAAATATAACAATCTCTTTCTTTTAATAGGGAGATTTGGAAAGTTATGTTTTAAAAGGTATGAATATAGAAAAGTGTAGAGAATTGGAACAGTAATTCAATCATAGCTGACATAATTATACCATGTCTCAAGCTATTTATTTTCAAAATTCATTTCACACTTTAAAATTATAGAGTAACATTCACTCATGTTAAATAGTTAGTCATACTTTTTATCAATAGCAAAAACTAAGAAAGCAGTAAAGGCTATGATAGATATTTTTATAAAATAGTAAAAATTTTAACTTTGTATTTTATTGGAAAAATTTAAATACTTCTATCTTTGATTTTTGTGGATTCTTCATTATCATCATCATCATCATCTCTTCTTCCCATAATATATATGGAAGTCATTTATTATTTTCACTAAGAAAATTACTTTTATCAAGTATTATCAAACTTATATGTTATCATTATTAATTATGTTAATTTTTAGGCTTTATCAAAGATAAGATAAAAAAAGCCTGGACATCAGGGACCCCACTCAGATCTTTATACTAGTTTTGGTGCTAGATAAGGTATTTATCTCTTTGAGATTTATGAACTGAAGTGGTTTGATGGCAAACTAAAACAATTATCAGGATTTGCTCCTTTGTTTGTTTATAATTTTCTAGCATTCAAAACTTAAATATATATGTATATATGAGTTAACCTAATATATATTTTTGAATATATTCACTGCAAGATTTGAGCTGCATTTGTTACTTGTGAATTTTTTGTTTTCCAATCTACTGCATTGCTAGGAAAACCTTTATAACTGTCTTGATTCTACTGAGAAATATGAAGCTTCAAATACTGAGAGTGACCTAAAAATAATTCTCATCTCCAATTGAATGAACAGCTTCCATTTTTTACTGATTAACTGTACATTGCCCAGAATGTGCTGGCTACTTAAGAATTATATAAATGACTGATTCAGATTTTTCAAACTTAAGTAATACCATATACATTGAGAATTATATTTGACTCCTAGAAAAAGTATTCAAGCAACATTTAAAGATAAATGTTTATATGTTTTCTCATGTAAAAGAACTCCAAAGTAGAGAGTCCATGGCTGTTATGGAAGGTCCAAGATATCATCGTTGTCACAGCTTCCTTCACTCACGTCCATCACTTTAACAGTATTATTTTACTGTCAAGCTCATCTAATGTTTATTTGTTTTCCTTTGTAGCTTCAATATTCAACTCTATGATTCAAATACATACAGAAAAAAGAAGTCTTCCAAAGAGAAGCATGAAAAAAAATTGTCTCTCTTTGAAGAGCTTTCTTGGAAAACCAACCAGTGATTTTATTTTTATCCAAATGATCCTATCAATCTTCAAATAAAACTAGAAAATAAGGCAAATATCTATCAACTGCTTATTCAGACTTCTAATTCTAGGAAAGTTTAAAAAATGGACATTTGATAGATACGTTATGCCCAAATTCTTTTTTTTAAATCTAATCTAATTTAATTTTTTTCTGTTTAACATTTTCTTTAGCATTTTATTTTTTTATTTTTCCCCTCCCTCCTCCCCACTCCCCTCTGGTAACCACTAGTCTATAGTCCATGTCCATGAGTCTGTTTGTCTGTCTTGTTCATTTGTTGCTTTTAGGTTTATATCCCACATATAAGTGATATCATATGATTTTTAACCCTTTTTGTCTGGCTTATTTCACTCAGTATAATTATTTCAATGTCCATCTCTGTTGTTGCAAAAGGCAGTATTTCATCTCTTCTTATGGCTGAGTAATATTACATTGTATGTATGAACCACAGCTTCTTTAGCCAATCATCTACCATAGGACATTTCAGTTGCTTCCATGTGCTGGCCACTGTGAATAATGCTGCTGTGAACATCGTTGTACAAATATCTTTTCAGATATGAATTTTCAAGTCTTTGGGGTAAATACCCAGTAGAGGGATTGCTGTATTATGTGGTAATTCCTTTCATTTAATAATTTGAATATTTGATCCACTCCTTTCTGGCTTGTAAGGTTGAGAAGTCCAACGATAATTTAATGGGTTTTCCTTTGTAGGTTACCATCTTCTTTTCCTTGGCTGCCCTGAGAATTCTGTCTTTGTCGTTAATTTTTGATAACTTTAATACAATGTGTCTTTGTGAAGGCATTTTTGGGTTGAGATAAATGGGAGTTCTATTGACTTCTTGAATTCCAAGCTCCAGCTCATTCCTTAGATTTGGGAAATTCTCATTAACTATTTGTCCAAAAATGCTTTCTAATCCCATCTCCTTTTCCTCCACTTTGAGAATTACCATTATCCTTATGTTTCTTCTCCTGATGGTATCAGCTAGTTCTTGTATTTCTCTTCCATTATTTTTCATTCTCCAGTTTTTCTCTTCTTCCTTCTAAATTATTTCTAGATTTCTGTCTTCACTATCACTGATACTTTCCTCCATTTGTTCGACTCTATTTCCCAAGCTTGTTATTTCATTTTTCAACTCTTGCGGTGTGCTCTTTATCTCCAGAAGTTCTATTCAGTTCTTTTTGAGGGTTTCAGTCACCTTACTAAAGAACTCATTCTGCTGATCTAGTTGTTTTTTCAGTTCCTGAAATTGTTTCTATTCATTTCTGATCTCATTGAGTTTTTACAGAAGTACCATCCTGAATTCTCTGTCATTTAAGTTGCATGTTTCTATGTCTGTAATTTATTTTCTGGAGATTTTTGTCTTTCTTTTTGAGATACCTTGTCACCTTGATTGTTCATGGTGTTTAATGGACTATTTCTCCACCTGGGCATTAATGGAAGTGTGTTCTGCTTTTCTTTTTTTCTTTTTCAGAAAGAAAATTTATTATTATAATGGTCCCTAGCTTATTGCAAAGAAGGTGTTTTTCTTTTGGTTTCCAGTAGGTTGTGTAAGCCTCTTGGATCTCTACTTTATATAAAGTCTTAATAATGTCTTTTTTTTCTTTATAGATGTTTAATCATGCTCACTACCCTCAGTCTCAGTTCCTGTCAGTGTTAGTGACAATTTCAGTAGCCTTTGCTGAGATTCCCCTGGGGCTCCATGGTGATTGGTCTCAGAGGGTATGGGGGAGGGGCCCTTTGGTTAAGGAATGGGGGTTTGGCTCTGCCTTGGTTTTGCAACCATGGCTGGTAAAAATCAACTACTGTCCCCTCTTTTCTGCCATCCCTGCTTCTCTGCCTTCTGCCCTGATGACTGAGCACTGCCACAGGCTGTGTGGAGCTCACAGCACTCCCAAGCAGAGTTATTAAGGAACTCACTGCACCTTCTCCCCTCCTCCTCCACCTACAGGGAGCTCCAGTGGCTGCAAGAAGCAGCTTCTTTATTTCTCCCAGTCCATCGCCTGACACCCAGGGTTCTGGCCTGTGGTAGCTCTTATGCACAGATCCCATGCTCAGACATGCTGGTGTTTTGGGGTGTTTTTGTTGAGTTTTAAATGTTCAGCTTATTGTTGTTTCAAGGGGAGAGATATGAGGACATCTCTCACTCTGACATGTTTTTCCCTCCTGTCTGTCCACCCTCCTTTACAGGCACCGTCCACTCCTCTGATGGAACCATCCTGTTATCTGTTATGCCTCAAATTCAATTAACCAGATTGCATCATAAGATCCCAAAATCTAATGCCATTTAAGAGATTCTAGTCAGAGCAAATATATTTAGATGTAGAAATTACACAGCCCAACTTTCAGAGTTGGGAGTAGAAAGTGTGTACTAAATTAGATAAGTATGTAAGTGGTATTTATAGATTTAGCAGTACAAAAACTACATAACTGTATGTGGCATATCCAAATCCACTTGATTCATTCTAATGAAAATTAAAGTCAAAATTCCTTTCACTCTCACCCTAGAGAAATTTGTCATAGGTGAAACAAAGATGAAATGTGAATATTTGAGCAGAACAGAAATTACAAACAGTACACTAAAAAGAGAAAAGGAAAGTTTGGAAGTTCAACTAGTTTTATAGACAATATAGCTGAAATGTGGTTAGACACTGGGAATCAGATATTTTGGCAAATAATGAATGAGAGAGTTAATCTTCAAATATATGCCCCTAGAAATTTCTGATATGTGTGTGTGTGTGTGTACATCATATATATATATGATGCTTATTTCTTATAAATAAGAAGCAACTTAAAATACACACAAACACACTCACTGTCATACAAATGTCATATCATTTTAACTCACATCATAAAGTTTATTAGTTGAGTAGATATACTTTTGTATTGGATTTCAGTTAAGGTTGAAGATTTTCAATTGCTGAGATTATTGCAATGAAAAACACAGTATGGATATCTTCCACCAGACATCTTAGTGTTCTGCATTCCCACTTTTGATCTGCTAACCCTTAGTGAGCACACACCCCGAGCAGTGAAATCAAAAATTGAATTTGCTTTACATGTAATTACATGTCTTTTTAAATATTTATTTGTCTAAGAAAGATTGAGTTTAGAAGCTCCCTATAGGTTTTTTCTGTGATCCTTAAGCATTTCAAGAAGCAGTTGGTTTATGTTAAGAGTTCAATAGGGCATAATTACATTCTTCATCTTCTAAAATAAAATAATTCACTCTTGTTCAGGTATTATATGAAACACCACTTCATTGAAGAGGCATAGAAAATAAGTTTGAAGGTAATTAAATTATATTTTCAAACAATAAGAGTAATGAACTAGACATACATTATTTATTTTCTGCTCTAAAAGCAGTATAATTATACTACATATAGGTCTGTGAAGAAATAAAACCACATTACAGTGACTCTCAGGTCAACAAACATTCAGACTATTAAAATACTGAAGTTGGTGGAGCCTGCCTGGATCCAGAATTCAAAGACAGAAAGTAGGGGAAATGAACACACCAAATTTCAAAAGAACTGTAATGAAAATGATAAACCTGAAGTCTAAATAATTTGTTTTTAATTAAACATAATAGAGAAGGAAAGAAAATTTTTAGAAGTCACTACTAAAGGCATTATCTAAGTAGATTATATCCAGTGACAATCTTATCCCTAGAGGAAAGGAATATTTATTTTGCCTTGAATAAGAAGAATAAAATTTTTATTAATTAGACTTACTTAAGAGTAGTCATTCCCTAAAAATGTGCTTTTTATCAAAAATGTATGTTTTTTTTTTTAATTTAGAAAAAACAGCACAATGTCTCATTTTAGGTCTTTAGAGGCATGATAAATTAAGTTACTAACACGATTAAGCATGGTTAATTATCTAATCTTTACAAACAATTCTAATGATTTTCAGAATATATTTAATATTTTCTATTTGAACAAAGTGATGAAAGTTTCCCAAACACATGACTCTTTAATGTTTTCGTGCTCAGTTTATGTGTATGTGTGTGTTTCCATTTTTTTGTAAAATTCTTTATTAATTGTAGTTTTAAAGAGGTTCTGGGAGCAGTTTTTGTGGTTTAGAGAGATTTTCATAGAATTTATCCTTGTTTAAATTTTAATGACAATTAAAGAAATTTAGTAAGAGTAATATTTTTTGATTAAAAATTCTTTGGTTTGTTTTTCTTTAAAATGCGTAAAATGTGTCTTACATTACTATTTTTTCTGTTTCTTAATAAAATATTTCTAGAAGGCTTTAAAATTTACATAAAAATTGAGTAGAAAGTCCAGAGAGTTTATATATACCCTCTCATGTTAACCCCTGCTTCAGTCCCCACCTATTATTAACATCTTCCATTAATGAGTGGAATATTTGTTACAACAGAGTATTCAATACATTATAATTAACTAGTGTCCATAACTTTCATTAGGATTCACTTTGTGTTATACATTCTAAGGATTTGGAAAAATGTTTAATGACATATGATCACCATTTAAGTATCATGCAGAACAGTTTTATTGTCCAAAAAATCCCCAGTGGTGTCTCTTTCCCCAGGATCCCTGACAATCGCTGATCTTTTTACTGCCTCCATAATTTTGCCTTTTCCAGAATGTCAGATTTTTACAGTATATAGCCTTTTCAAAGACCATTGTTTCCTTTAGCAATATACATTTCAGATTTCCTCATGTCTTTCCATGGCTTGATAACTCATTTCTTTTTGGTGTTGAATACCTTTCCATCATCGTATAGATGTGCTACATTAGTTTACTGAGTTACCCACTAAAAGTCATCTTGGTTGCTTCCAAGTTTTGCAATTATGAATAGTGCATCTATAAAATATTCATGTGTAGTATTTTTATAGATACATTTTCAACTCCTTCGGGTAAATATCAGGTAGTACAATTGTTGGATTATATGGTAATATATTTATAGCAATACTTATGTGCTTTGCAAAACTCCTCCCAAAAATTCAGAGATCAACTTAGTACTTCCAAATGTGTGGACTCAGAATTAGTTTGATCATTTTATCTTTCGTTTGCAAGAGAATTTTTAACAGGGTCTGTTCTGATAAGATTTGTATACTATAGAAGAGTTTTTCTCAAAACAAATCCACAGCTAGCCTACGTTAGTATAAAGTTGAGTGTGTTAAAATGTAGACTCTTAGATCCCAACCTAGTCAATATAGATGGCTATTATGTACCCTAAAGTTTGACTATCATTGCTGTAGATGAAGTAAAGAATTCCTTAGTTTTCATTGTTTATTTTAGACATCCAATAATAATTTCAAACACCAAGATTCCAAGATATAGAGAAAACAATATCATTTAGCTGAGTAGCCAATCAGATCATCCAGCCATACACTTACTCAAAAAATCTACATTGACCTTTTACTATGTGACAGATATTGCACTAAAAGCTGGAGACAGAGGTTTAGCCTCTGGGAGATTATCTTAATACCATAAGAAAAACAAAGAAATAAACAACTATTTTGGAACTATTTTGGTGAAAAGAGGTAGTTGAAGAGATGACAGTCCATTATGAAATATCCACTACTTTAATATTTCACCGCTTGTTGTGCCAGGTTCTGAATGGAGGATAAGATAATATTTACCAATTAGCTTAACAAGGTTGTTGCTTGGCTCTGGTTGTTGCAGAATGCAAAATAACTGGCAAGATCTCAATCTTTAATTTGACATATATTAACAAAATCTTGGAGTAGTTGTAATACAAATGTAGTTGCACATTTTCTATATATGTCACAGAATTGTTATGATGTGATGAGATGTAATAACTATTTATGAATGGACATAAAAAATGATATCCTGAATATATTTTGTTAGCATTATTATTGGTAATAGTAATTAATAAAACATAGTTTTTTAAGTTATAAAGGACTTTGGTATGGCACTTATACTTCTTATGCTCAATTTTCTAGGGCCCGTCAAACATGGGGAATTAAAAGGAGTCTACTTTGAAGTTGTGTTTTCCAATTTATTTTAAATATTCCTCCTGCCATTGTCTTGTTATGGCTATTAATTTGCATAATTAATACATTTCAACATAATAATAAAAGTTAAAAATAGTTAATGTGTTTCATGATGAATACCTTTGGTTAAGTTGATATAGTTGTGATAATAAATTCTATTACTTTGTTAAATTTAAAGTCATTGTTAATCTAAATTGAGATGAGAGTCATATAACAATGAAGGTGGGTAACGTCAGGGGTAGTATTTAGAGAACCCGTTTTCAGTGTAGCAATTTCAGTTATAATACCTAAATCTCTGCTTTGATGTAAGTGGTAAAAATAAAGGAGAATAGAGAGCCAAAATGGTACTATATGAAAAACTGAAAATAAAAAAAATACTGTAAACAAGTGTTCGAAATGAATATTTAGAAAAATAAACATTTTGAGTCTATTTTAATAATCTTTTCTTACTGTATCCATGACAATAACCTCCTCTAGGTTATCCAGCAGCTTGAAATTTAGCATTAACAGAGAATAGAACAAGTGCAAAAGAATGCTCTGTAAATCTATTAGGAGTTAAACCTAGGTGCTGCTGAATGGCAATCATCAAAGAATAGTGTATTCAAAAATAAATTGGGGCAACATAGTATTGCTGCTTTTATTTATAGATGAAACTCTTCTCATCTATGTTCCCTGAGCTCTTTGCTTTATCCTGTACTTGTCTCACTTTTTTTTTCCCCTGCTGAAGTTCTGTATAATTTGGCTTTCTGAGAATTTTCTTCTTTCTTTTTATTGATCCTGCTGAATTTAATGTAGAACTGAGTTGCAGACTGATGAGGTCTCACAACAGGGCGGGTAGGATATCTGTGTGTAGCCCCTACAGCAAACCATAGTATAAAACAGTAGTTCATACTTTTTATCCTGATATGTAAAGATCATCACCATTCATCTTAATTTAATATCAATTTTCATTCTTTAAGGAATCTTTGTTTTGGTTTTGTATTTTTTATTTTCCATCGACCATCATCATTTCTAAAACATCTTATTACGTGGTATCTTAATATGTAGTGTTTTTGGTCATTTTATGCTGTAACATTTTATGTTGTGGTGAGTTGAGCTCTAGTAGAGAATTTTTTCATACCATTTCTTAAATAACAGTAACTGTTTTGAGAAGTAAAATGTTAAGTATTCATTAGGCGGTATCTATTTATTGGGGTGGTAAAAAATTAGGAATTTCAGGATTATTTGGTATCTCTAATTAATCAATCCCCAAAAGCAGCTTCAGTCTTTTTTTCATGTACTCTGAGTTTTAGGTAAGTGGAGTTCTCATGGTCCCAATTCTATTCTCACTGTTTTTTTCTCAGCTTATCAGTCAGGCGTGATAGTTCCTCCAGGTGCTTTTCTAAATCCAACAGATCACCACCATCATGTCATTTATTGACTGCCAGATAAATACTTTGCAGAGAATGGCGTAAACTGTTTCTCTGGGAAATCTAGCTTCACATATAAATATATCTTTCTTTTCTAAAGTGACACTCCAGTATGTGCAACTAAGCAACTGCTTTCACTCTGTCAGATCTAGTGTTCTTTTGCTTTTTATACGGGTCATGTAACCGAGTTTGAGAATACTTTTTTTTTTTTTTTTTTGAGTAAAAGATCCTTCTAAGGATACAAAAATCTGAAACTCAAGAAACTAAAAAATCACCTGGCTTTATAAAGTCAACAAAAATGTATTACATTACCTACCTTTTAAGTAGTGAAGTGTAGGTAAAGTAACAGTTACAGATCTCTGTAACTTCTTAGTCTGGTGCAAATTCAGTAGGTTTATGTTCAATATTGTGACCTTGTATGTGTTCTATGTCAGTTTTACCTGTTCCTTCCATGGAGACTACAAAAAATGAGCTGTTTTGTTGCTTTGCAGAATCTATTCCATTCTGTGCTAATTAACAATGTATATAATCAGACCTAGCTTCCAAAACCTGTATTGGTTTTGGTGTTTCTGGATTGACTTGGGAACATTAGTTTTATTTATATTTGATTATCATGATTACCGTGAAATTAATATAGGTCTAGTTATGCTATCATTGCTCTCTATTTTTACTAGAGTCCTTAACTTAAATATAAACAAACAAACAAACAAATAAATAAAATTAAAGTTTCTAAAATTTTTTGCAGAAAAAAATAGGGAGAAGTCAGGCAGTCAGTGGACTTAACAAAGGAAACTTACTTAAGTATATTTGAATATTGAAAAGGAGAGTTAAATAAACTAATGGATGTGTGTTACATGACAAAGTAATAGATAGATTTGGTCAATTTCTGTTGAACAAGAGCTTGAATAAGTATCTAAAATTTCAGATTAAATTAGATCTTGATATCCTATTGAGGGAAATAACCTTGGAATGTTTAAAATCCATAACTAGATTGTTAAGAGTGAGATAATCTATAGTTGTCTTCTATTGGCCATATTTTCATGTAATTTCAAGTTCTACCAGGACAAAGTTACTATCTGTTCCATATTTTAAATTTCTTTGTGGGTCTAGAATATTTGAACTTTTTATAATTTTACAAAGTAAATATAATGACTTATGTACTAACAGGTAATTTATCTGATCTTATTTTTACAAATCTCTCATTCTATCTACCCTTGAATCTATAATGCCATTGTCTCAGTTTTTACCAACAATACGAATATTTCTTCTTTATCTCTTTATTTGCCCCTCTCGAGTTTCTGTACCCATCTGTCTTAAACACTTATGAAAATTTGGTTAAATGTAGATGTGGTTGGACTCCATATCCCCTTAGCACTCAAGGTATCCACAACATGCCTATAACTTTACTCTGCAAGTATTTGGCAACACTCTGCCTGAAGACTGTGGCCACAAGTGTGTCCTCCAGTACATCATTAGGCATGTCAGACAATTAATGTTCTTAGAAGCAGTCATCAGCCAGTGACAGGCAGGTGTAGTGGATACATATCCCAGATTCATTATCCATTGGGAGGATAGAGACAGGATGTACCAATTTTGAGGCATATTATAGTCTACACAGTCTATCTCAGTTGGACACATAGTAACTTGTTCATTAATCCACTTTATATTGATTTCTTTTCCTTTCCTCTTCTGTCCCACTTCACTTCCTTGTCAGTTCTTCATGGGATTACTTCCTAAATAAACTATTTGCACTCAAATATATTTATTCAGCTTCTGCTTCATGGGTTATCCATCCTAAAATAGTCATGTTATTTAACTTCTTTCAGGTTCATTTTACTTATCATAAAAAGGAGATAAAGTGTTGAACTACAGGATGTTTGTGAACATTATGAAATAAATTGTGTGAAGTATTTTATATAATAAATATTTTGAGCACAAAAAAATATTATTTTCTTTTTTTCTCCTACCATAAGTAATACATGTTTATTCTAAATCATCTGTCTATCAACTCTGGGTTACTCTTTTTAATATTTCATTTTCACTGTTTCTTACTTGCTAAAATGTTCTCAAAAATCATAGGCTGGTAGACTATGGACCAAATATGGCCTACAACATGGTCAATTTAGTTCTTACAGTAAGGATTGATCCAGCATTATGATACTAATTGCTGCCAACATTTAAGATAAGAAAATTTATGTTTAAAATCATATATTCCTGGCTTATCTTGGGAGAAAACAACCACAGAAAATTGAGAACATTGAGTCTGGGTTTCTACATGGCAACCCATGTAGAAATACCCAGTCCATGGGTATTAATAAACAGCTACCCATTTAGGATAGAGTGTGTGCTCTGCTATCATCTCCTCAACAATAAAATTACTTGTCAATTGTTATTCATAGTAATATTTGCATTGTTAATTTCCTTAAGAAAAGTTAGGAAGAAAGTGAAATGTTTCCTCTAATCTGTCTATATCCAAAGAGGAAAAACGTAGAAAAAGAGCCTGATAATGTTAATGTTTAAAGAATGTGTCAAATTTGTTAATTTATGGAAATGAAGGAGAATTCTGTGTTTCCTATTTAATAACTATATCCTACCCCCTTCACCTATGCCTGCAAGTTTATAAACCAAACTCTGAAGAGGGAAATTCTAGAATAAACTTGTATTATCTTATGGAATCTATATGCCATCTTATGTACTAAACAGCCTTTGTACTTTAAGAAAATCCAACTTGCATATCTCTCTTTTGTAAGGATACTTCTCAGAAGTGATGGAAGAGATCATTTACATACATTTATTTCAGTCACATTTTTAAAAAAATTATAATCAACTAATCCAATCCTAACATATAAAGTTTTATAATGCTTCTTCCCTTCTGTACTTGTGTTCACTGCATTAATTAAGATTAGTTAATATTAGTGAAGAGTTTGAAGCACTATAAAAAGGAAACCCCAACACGCAGTGTTTCAAAGAAGCTAGAACTCTATTTCTCTTATGTACACTCTCAAGGTAAGTAGTCTGAATGGATTGGGCATCTCTATTCCACATAGCCACTCAGGGATGCAGGTGCCTTCTATCTTACTCCTCTATCATTTTCTTTGGTATTCATCTTCATTTTCATAGTCACATTATGTAAGTTACTGGGAGAGAAAAAAATATAGAGGAGGCTATATCCAGTGATAGGTTAAAACTGATAGTAACATATTTCACTTCTGTTTATATTTCATTGATAAAAAGTTAGTAATATGACTTTGTTTGCCTGCAAAAAAGGCTAAAAGATTATTTCAATATAAATGTGTGTATGACTAGCTATAGTTCTATATAATAGAGAAAGAGTATAATGATTTTGATGAAAATCTAGTATTCTCTACCATGGTCACATTATTTCTCACACTAGATGTGTTTTTCTTGTTCCTTTCTTTCTCTAAATCCAATCTATTTCTTTTGATTCAATTTGAATAATACCTGCCCCTTAAATCTTCCCCAGTTGGATTCACTTGTATTTCTTTAACTTCATATTATGATTATTGGCCCCATCATCTGTAAAACAAATGTACTGAAAATTTACAATGTGCCTGAATCCACTATATTCCTAAAAATGAAGGATAAATTTGTAATCCAGGGTTTGCAGATCACATTACAGTTTACATGTTTTAAAGTGTTATAATTGTTAACTAGTCTTCATAGGCCCATGACTCATTTAAACAAACAAGGTGCTTTATTTTTAAAGAAAGTAAAATACTGCCTGTTGAATTTATTTTACCCTTATCTTATAAAAGATGTAACTAAACATTTTTTTGATTTACACATTAATTCAGAAAATATTTCCCTCAATTTTACTGTACATCTTCAACTGTCTTTAAATTATACAGTGAAACTTTAGGGAAAATATTTAAAAGTATATTTGGATTTTACAATATTTGATATAGGAAATATATATGCATATATATGTATATATTATATATATATAAATTGTATGTTAAAGGCACATATTATTTGGTGGTGGTTTAGTCTGGGAATCAGATTATGAGAGATTACACATGGTTATTCCCAGATGATTTTGTGATTTTTAGCTTAATTTTTTATTGCTTTTGTATTTTTGAAAAGAAATATTTTACTTTCATTTACAGCAAAGACAACAATATTCATTTATCTCCTAAACCCTTAACAAAATGCCCCAGAAACAACTAACAAAGTTTAGACATATATACACTGTGAAATAATTGGTATTTACTGAATCTGAAACAAAATTTTCAGCTGTGTTTCACTTTTCCTTAAATTATCAAGGATTAAAAAAATCTTCAAATTATAAACACGAAGAAATTTATTTTTATGATTTAAGAATATTGACTATAAGGATAAGCTCAGATTTAACATAAAAGCTAAAAAATCAAAAATAAATGTAAAATAATTGTGATAAAATTCTTTGTAATTGTAGACAATGATGATATTGCAGTAAATAGCTCCCCAAATTGCCTCCTCAAATTATAAAAAATAACATCACATCTATGAAAAATTTATGGAAAATCATAGCATAAGTAGTATTTGAAGACAGTGAATGCTGACTCTACAGAATAATCATATATTAAAAGAGATGTAATTGGGCAAGGTTAAACAAAAAATCACATAAAATACCACAGTATCATAAATCTACTAAAAGAAACTAAAGTCTTTAACAACTTAATATAGAAAATCATGAAACAAAGTTGCACATGTGTCTACCAAAAAAAAATTCATCCTATTAAAGATATAAAAACTATGAAATATCCATGAAATAAAACTATAAGTTAACACTAAAAAATAAATATATAGTAAAAAAATTTTGACATATAAAAAACTTAGTCAGAAATTCAAACTAAAAGTAGAAATGGACAAAAAAGAGATAGAAATGGAGGAAAATACAAAATTACTTCATGAAAATATTCTATTTCAAGCTGCCCAAAGAATAAATTCAAGTAAAAATTTAATAAAAAATATTATTAAAAGGCAGCAAAACAACAAAAAGCACAAAAATGGCATAAAGAACTTAAAAGTGTCAGGGAGAAACTAATGAACATGCAAGATATTGAAAGAAAACATGTGACTTTCATTATTGGAGTTTCTAAAAGATCTTGCTGATTAAGAAAAAAATATACATCCCAGAAAAATTAACACATAAAAATTAAGACATTCTCGTAAACTTATTAAATTTCAAAGATAAAGATTAAATTTTCAAGATATCCAAACAAAAGATCAAATAACTTATAAAGGTAAAATAATTAGCTTAGCATCACACTTTCAACTGACAAATAGAGCAAAATAACAACAAAGCAGCATTTAAAAAATTCTCTTTGTCTGTGTGTGTGTGTGTGTGTGTACTCAGAAATGAAAAATAGAACATTATAACTGACACTATAGAAATACATAAGATCATAAAAGACTACTAGAAATAATTATGACAACAAATTAAACTATCTGGAAGTAATGGATAGAAACGTAGAAACTTACAATTTATCAAGCCTGATCAGTTGCTGAAGACTTTGAAATTGGTTCATGTGCTTCTGAACCATGTTTTCCATTTTCTATCTTCCTTGGTAAAAATAGCTTTGACATATAATCCACTGAGTGCCTCAAATTCTTTCTCCCTATCTTTCTTTCTCTCTTTTAGGTAGCCCTGAATTTTAACTACCATTACTTGAATTTCATCGTATCTGCTTACTCCAATAGCCATATTCAGGGTGTGTCATCACTTATAGCTCTTCCAAATCTAATCTGTGATCTCAAATTTAAACATCTCTTCCTTTTTATACAATTTACAATTCTTCCAGCCTATTAGTTCCATCTACTTTTTCCTCTTATTAATCCAGTCAGAGTTCTAGCTCATTGTTTTAGAGATGTCAATTCTCCTTCATATTGATCTTACATGCAGTGCAATTCAAATTAAAATCTCATCAGACTTTTTTGTTGTCGTTAAAATCGACGGCATTGAATTATTTACATAATTCATGTGAAAATACAAAGATAAGTATAACATAAATGCAATAATTAAAATAGTGTCACATTCGCACAAAAATATACAAATGAGCCAATCAATGGAATCAAATTCAAAATCTGCAAAGGAGATTCATGAATACATAAAAATATTATTCACGGTAAAATGGAACTACAGAGTAATGGCCAAACTATGCACATTTCAATAAATGCAGTTGAGACAAATATACATCCATGTATGTAAAAAAAGTAGACTCCACTTTCACATCATGGCTCCAAATTAATAAAGCATTGAGATATATCATATGAAAATATTTTTTATATCCTAAATGTGAGAAAAAATTTGCTAAATAACACATGGCAGCAAATTTAAAGAAGAATATTGGTAAATACTACTATATTAACATTTCTGCTTATAAAGTTGCTTTTAAAAGTTTATTTTATTGATTTATTGTCTGTATATCCATCCAGAGTTTACAGTTATTATATGTGAGATAGTCAGTATGAAAGAAACTTATTCTGCTGTTGGGGAAACATTACCTCTTTAAATATTTATGCTGCACCAGTCTTTCTCTCTTATACGTATATGTGTAAACATTTAGTCTTGACTCACAGATCTTATGTACTGTTTTCTTTCTTTCTTGTGTCAATGTGAATAAAATTTATTGGTCTGTCTTCAAATTAATTATTTTCCTTGCTTTTTCCAATCTTCTCATAAGCCCATCAAAATAATCTTTATTTTTGTTACTGCAACTTTTCCACTTCTATTGGACCCCTTTTTATAGTTTCTATCTTTCTCCTGCAACTTTCCATTTGTTTGCATATTTTGCATGCTTTTTTAAACTATATCCATTAACATAATCTTTATACTTTAAAAATTAAATTCCATGTCTGGTCATTCTGAATACTCTCGGTCTGATTCTTTTGAATATTTTAATCACTTGACAATGTTTCAAATTTTCTTGCCTCTCACAGTTTTTTTTTTTTTAATTGCTAATTGTGTGGAAAGGAACTATAGAAACTATAGGGTCTAAAGTAATTATTATTTCTCCTCTGTCAGAATAGTCTGTATTTTAAACTGGGATTAGATTTTTTGTTGCTCTAATACTTTCAGTACACTGCAGGCTTTTGATTATTTGAAGGCGGCATTGCACCCAAAAGTTATCAGGTCCTACTTAACTGAACCAAGGGCTGGCATGGTAATCTCTCTCAAATCCTGCTCCTCTGCTAGTTGCATACTGCTACTGCTTTGCACTACTGTTTCTTATCCTGTTGTCCTGAAACCTATTCTCTATATAACAGAAAGAGCTGTTTGTTTTACTTGTAATACCATGTCTTTCTGCCTGGAATGTTCTTTTCTAAATTACCTATGTAGCTAATTCCCCACCACATTCAAGATTTTGTTTAAACCTTATATCAGTAAGAGCTTACCTAATCAACTATTTAAAGCTGTAGATGTTCTTCTCCCTACCCCAACCTACATGGCTCTCCTTGTTTTTTCCAATAACTCTTTAATCTTCTAATATATAGTACCTGTTGTTTATTTTTGTATCTATTGTGTGTAGTTGGTGCGCTCTTACTGGAATGGCAGTCCCATGAGAGCTGGTATCTCTGTCTCTTTTGTGTACTGATATAGCATAAGCATCTAGAAGAGTGCTTTTTTTAAATTTGCCAATAAATAAATTAATGAATGAACACATTGCTGTATGATGAGAAATTTGGTAAGTAGAATCTCTCTGACGTGTTAAAATTCTGATATTTACAAAATTACCTACCATACATTAGCTTTAAAAGTAAAGAATATGAGACTTGGAGAGGTAGTAGAAAAAAAAAACTGTAATTCATAAGACAATTAAGAAAACTTCATATACCTCTGTCTCAATATTAATATTTTAAAGTTCATTTTTGAATAAAATTGTAGGCTTAGCATCTAGTGTGGTAGTTGCATATAGAGGATGTATTAATCTGAATACAAATATATGCATGATATATCAAAATAAATATGGATTATATATGTGTGTATATATAATATAATAGTGAAACTAATTGTTCTAGAATTAATGTTATTGTGTAATTGTGTCTTCTATTAAATCATCAGAATCTTTTAACAAGTTTTGAAGCTTTATAAGCACAAAAATTTTCTGGTATTTTAGAACATAAAATAATTTATTTTAAAAAATAAATTGCTGACTTTTTAATTCTTATGTGATGTATTTTAGTATTGGCAACAGTGAAAAGTAATTTTTAAATTAAAAATGCCATTATTTTCTTATTTTATACATAATTTTAATTTATTTATCTTAACTAAACCTCTCCCGTAATTTAAAAATAAATCTATTTATACCGATTTACTTTTATAAATTTTGTTAGACATTTTTATTTTGTATAAAAGTATCCTTAGATAAGATCAAGAAAAAAAATCATAAAATATATAGAAGCCATTCATTTTACTCTACTAGAAATTAATGCAACAATTTGGCACCTTAGGTGTACAGTTGATCCCATATAAATGCATCAGAAATAGCATTTCATTCTGAAGTGAATGAGTTGTATTAAAATTGAATGTGCTAAGTTATTTAAAAATACTTAGAATAGGGAATTAACACAGATAACAGCAGCAAGTTCAAATATTTTATTTATAATTTGATAGTTTATATTACATTAGGACTTGACAGAGTACCCTTAATATAAGCAGCCAAAATACATTTGGATGAAGTTTGTATAACCAGATACATAGTCTTTTAAAAATTATCTGATTGGTATAGTCATTCTATGGAGAGAGCTAAACACTGAAGAACCAGTGTAAGCCCCTTTCATCCTGTAATAGAATGTACATGCCTGCTCTTCCATTCTGTTTCCCTCCAAATTCTCAAAAACAGTGATGAGGAAACTTTCGTTTATGCAGCTTATACCCAGAAGGATAAACACAGTTATAATCATATAAGGATCAGCCTATAATTCTACTGTATTAGAGAGTCTAGCTTCTTAATAGTTTACAGTGTTTCTAAATAGAGCCTGAAGACAAAAAAGTGACACTTATGTCTTAGTCTCTCGTTGTTTTCCTGCTATGGACATTGTGAAAGGAGGCTATTCAGTAGTTTCTAATTAAAGAATATAATTAAAAATTTTGAGATATTATATGACTTATTTAATGCAAAAAATAGTAATATTTATAATTTTTATAGGCCAGAAGTTTTTACAAGATGAATTTAAAAATAGAAGACAGATGGCTTTTTTAATAAGTGCCTCCTACATCAATGCCCTGTGATATTATAGGAAATAAGTCATAATTAAATTTTGCTTCATTGTTAATGTTCACGATGTGTTAGAATTAGAAATTTCATTATTGGATACTTTTTTAATTTCTTAATTAATGGCAGAGAATATACTCGATGCTGGTTACTTTTGGGAGAATATAATTAAAAACAAAATTTCCTCTCAACCCAGAAAATCTCTCCACAAAGACAGAAAAGAAAAAAAACAATTTTATTATTGAATCAGCATTGAGCCAGTAGGTGTTGTGTATCACAGGGAATCAGCTAAGAGATTGCAAAGACAGAAAGTAATCTCACCATGGTTATATATCTATATAGATATAGATATCTAGATATAAATATATAGATATAAATATAAATATAGATATAGATAGATATAGATGATATAGATATGGAGGAGAGAGAGAGAGAGAGAGAGAGGAAAATATAATCTAACACATTACATGTTCTCAAGGTAAACAAAACCTGGTCCTCCCTCCCTCCCTCCTTCCCCCCTAAAAAGCTGATCCCACTATGTCTAGTGTGGATTTAACATTAAGGGTGAAACTATCCCCATTTTCCTATTTCAATTGTATATATCTTTATTTTAAAGATGCTTTGCATCTCAACTTCTTAGTGCTGCCAACAATGAAGAGTAGATACTCCAGAGGGCATGCTTTCCCTCGCCTCTATCCAATATTTAATTCCAGGGCATCACAAAACTAACTTGTATCAGACCAGGAGAGTAGTTAAAACTGTAACTGCACGTTAAGAGTCATTTTAGTGCATATCATTCCAAATGAATTCAGGAATACAATATTATTTGACCCACTATAATGTCACTCATGCTGAGCTTAGATATTTTTTCCATTTTAAACTGCTTATATAATTTGAAAAATAAGTATTTTTATTTAGATTTTTTTTTCAGGAGTGCTTTAATGGAGTTCAAAACCAAAATAGGTTGTATGCAATGATCCTTTTAGATTTTCCTTGGCACCAATTTCCCATTCCATTGCTTCAGAATAATATAGTCTTTGCATAATGGCTTACTACTATACCATTTTACAGCTAAGGAATTTAGCTTTAGTACTGCAATTTTAGTCCTGTCAGGATTGCAACTGTTACATCTCCTTGCATTGATTCTGGCAATTTCAATTAAATATATTTGTTTCATGCAAGACTTCCCTTAAGGAAATCCTTTCTAGTAGTAAATTGTCTTTTTTTGTCACTAATGAGAAGGATACTATTGCTTAATTCTCTTGATGACTGCTTTCTCTTTCTCTCTCTTTCTCCCCATATCTTTTTCTCTCTTTCCCCTCTTCTTTCTTCTTTTTCCATTATCAAAGTGTGTATACATATATAATTACTGTTTCTTGTTTTCAAAAATTTTTTTATACTTAACACTGTGCATATTATCCAGTTATAAACTGAAAAAAACAAATGACTCTAACATTTCTTTTCTTGCTAAATAGGAATCAGTTAAATAGATATGCTGCATATAATTAGCATTGTGACAGACACTTAGGACCCTTTTATTTTCTTGCTGTTACATAAATGGTACTATTAATGTCATTATACATTTTATTATATTATTATATATATTTATAAGGATCTTTCTAGGTATAAAAAATCATTAAAATTGAGAAAAAATAAAACTTAAATTTTAGATATGGGTGGTTCTAACATATTTTTGCTAATTATTTTTTCTAACAGACTTTACTTTTTACAGCAGCTTTCTGTTCACAGCAAACTGAGTAGCAGGTACTGAGATTTTCACAGAGGGCCCCTGCCCTCTCCCCCCTCATTTATAGCCTCCCTCACCAGACTGGTTCATTTTTAGTTATTGTTTTGTTTTTTTTTCATTTTTCTGTGTAGAGTAATTTTAATTATATCCTGTTAAATCCCACTCATTCTCTAATCTACCCATCAATATTATATTCATTTAGAAAAACTTTCTGACCATACAAAAGGGGTTGTCCATTACAACAGAATTCTATTTCTTTTCTGTGACATATATCATGATTTTAATTATATGTTTAATATCTATTTTCTCCAACAGTGTCCAAGATTCATAAAAGCAGGGACCGTACTGGAACTTTATATTTATGTCTCCATAGTGCCTTGCCTAGTACTTGGCCTATGATAGATGCTCAATAAACATGTCAATATATGTGTAAATGAAAGTATGAATGAGTCCCAAGAATAACATAGCATTGAGAAAGAAGTAAACTGTTTCTCTCAATGCATCTTCAAAATTATCATCAAAATATTAAAATAATATAATTCTTAATGAATTAGAACATTTGTATAAAGAAGAATTATTTAACTTATTTTTCCAATAAATAAGATAATTTATTAATGTAATTGAATTTATCAGTGGTTTGTTTTTTAAGCTTTATAGTTTAATAGGCAATTAGTCAACATTTTTAGTGTTAAAAATATTGCTATTTAAAAGATTCTAATTCATGCTATTCTGCTACAGTCATGTAAGCCTTATAACAGAAAAGACATATACCCCAAAACTAGTTTGGTTATAAAAGCAGATATTCAGATGAAGAGTTAATTATTATAGGAAACTGGAACAGATTTTCTTTGGTTGAGTATGGAATTTTTATGTATTCTGTGAGTGTTAAAGGGTTAAAGTCAGAATAATTGGTTATATAAGTCTCATTATTTGATAGAATAAAATATTCTCATTCTACAGGGAGACATTTTCACTAGGGTGTACTTCTAAAGGGATATTAATATGTGGATGTTATAAAAAGACATTAGGGAACATCTGATATGGAACATATCTTGTATTACAGAAACTATTATTACTTATTTTTAACATGTGTTAGTCTTTTCATGAAAACAAATTATTTTAGAATTATCATATAAGTTTTGCTTTCAGATCTAAACAGCATGTATAATGACACTTAAACATTTCTGGAAACAAATTATGTCCATTTTCAAAACTATTTAATAAAATATTTGAATTTTTGTGTAAAATATGTGGATAAAACTAAACTATTACATGTATTTTGGGATAAATGCAAGGTATTGTCATTTCATGACATACATAAAATAAAACATATTATTGAATTATGCCTTCAATCCCATGGAAATGATTCAAATTGCAAAGTTAGACCACTTTTATTTTGAGGTCTACCTGTGAAATGTTCAATAAAGAAAACTGCGAAAAAATTGAAAATGAATGGTAATCTACATCTGTGTTAAGATATGATGACCTATGCTTATAATTATCAATTTATACCCTGTAAAATATTCACCATATATAAATATATACATTTTGACTTTGTTTTGCAGTATTTCATTTTTATAAAAAGTAATTTTGCCTTTTAATATTCATGAAAATATATAGTAGATTCAGGTGAATGTATTGTCATTTTATATACCCTCCTTCTAACCTATCTCAAACAATATTAAAAAACACATTTTCTGTGGAATCAGAAAATAAAACACAAAAATTACATTTAATGTTGTAGACATTTTAGATAAGATAATCTTCTTATACCTACATATTATTGGTATTGTAAATTTGGTACAAACTGTTTTCAGGAAAAAATTTGATGCATCTTCAGGATCTTAGAGTGAGAAATAACAACTTTAAGTTATATGAAATTTTGTTAATCATGGATTTGAATAAAATTTATGTACATTAATGTTTATTGTGGCATTATTTACAATAGCAACCAATGGAAATAAAAATAGATATCCAAATTCATAATATGAAAAAAATAATTCTAATATGTTGTATAAAAATATTCATGATATAATATTAAATGTATTAAAATATATCCAAAATTTATTTTACTATGATATATATGCATACATATTTAAAGATTTTGATGCAAATGTAAAATTTATTAAAGGATAGTTTTGTGTGTGTCATGTTCCCTGGGGTTAAATAGAATCTTTAAGTTTGCTACAATGGAGATGTATTTATTGCATTTTATGAAGATATTGCTAATTTCTGAACTATATTATCAGCTTCATAATGCTCATATATTTATCTTCTTTATTATAACATTAATTACACTAATGAAGACTATTAAATCAATTATGAAGTTTTAATTAATATTTTCTGTTTATTTTGAAAATTCAATTATCAATCAATTGCCATTATTATACCATTTTTCTTTAAGTAAACTAGTTTTTCAGTACTGTTTCCCAACTTTAAATAAAAAGATCCCTTGGGTCCAAATCAAACACAATTAGGTGAGAAAATGAAAAAAAGAAAGAAAGAGAGA
>CM053502.1:132342584-132383137 GCA_028627145.1 Eidolon dupreanum | reverse complement strand
GAATCTTTTAAGCTATTCTTATAATCATTTCATTGAACTGTCAGCAGTTTTACCAGGTTCATATTTCACTGGCAGACCTAACAATTTTTTTAGTGTCAGGGTCCATGTTTTTAATAAATATAACATAAAAAGACAATGTCTCCTAATAAATAAATATTTCGTATGTCTCATATCTATATGTACATGTATTAATATTAAGTTAAACACGAGTTTATACAAATTTCTGAAACTCTAAATCTTTATTTAGAGTTTCAGCTTCTTCCCTACCAGGAAGATTATTTTATCTATTTATAACATAATTTTGTTGTTTTGTCATGTTCTGTTTTCCATTCTGAGCTCTCAACTTTTAAATAATTTTAAATAAATTTGCATATGATAAAAATTCAGTTTTTGTGCTATAACATTCTAAAGATTTTGACAAATTCATCGTATCACCATTATAGAATTATACAGAACATTTTCAACATCTTAAAACATTTCCCATGTGCCATCCATTCAACACTTCTCCCTAACACCAAATCCAAAATCCTACTGAACATTTTACCATATCTATAGTTTTGCCTTTTCCAGAATGTCAAATAATTGGAATGATATAATATGGAAACTTTTTAGACTGTTTTTTTATCAGTTAGGAAATATGCATTTAAAATTCATTGATATCTTTTCATAGTTTTTTATCTAATTTCTATCATTCATTTGCCCATCACCTATTGAAAGACAATTTGATTGCTTACAGACTGGCAATTGTGAATAAAACTTCTATAAACATTAGCATGCAGATTTTCACGTGGACATAAAATTTTTAATCTTTTAGGTAAAAACCTAGAAATACAATTGCTGGATTACATAAGAATTTATTCAGCCTTGTAAGAAACTGGCAAATTTATTTTCAAAGTGGGTATTCCATTTTGCTTTATAGTCAGTAATGAAGAAGAGTTTCTGTTGCTCTGCATCTTTTCCAGGAATTGATATGTTCAATGTTTTAAAATTTAGTCAATCCAATAGATTGGCAGTGGTATCTCATTGTCTTAATTTAAATTTCTCAAATAGGTCAGTTACATCCAGACACAAAATAACCTCCTCAAATAAAAATCTTCTTGAATGCTACGTTCTTTAAGATTTTCTTACATATATTACTTTCTTCATCTGCCATTTTATACACAACAAGTGTGGGTTTATTATTGCAAAATGGGAGCTAATATAGTGGTGGTTTGAATGAGATTAGATGGTTCAGGTTTCAGATATGAAAATTCTCTGAGGACTGGAGTTACAAAGGGCTGAGTGATGTACGATAGGTATAATGAAAATATGCAGACAGATGTCAGGTTATAAGACGTGCAAAGCACAGTAACAAAATCAATAGACTAGTCAGATGTTAAGGTCCTGGCAGATATTTAGGTGTCAGGATCACTGAAAATATACAAGCATACCTCACTTCATTTCATTTCACCATATTGCACTTTGTAGATATTGCCTTTTTTTTTTTTTTTTTTTTTTTTAACAGATTGAAGGTTTGCAGCAACCCCGCATCAAGTATGTCTATCGGCGCCCTTTTTCCAACAGGTTCAGATGATGGTTAGTATTTTTTGAGCAATAAACTAAATTAAGATATATACTTTTTTTTAGAACTAATGCCATTACACACTTAATAGACTATGGTTTAGTGTAAATATATGCACTGTGAAACGAAAAAAATTTGTGACTAGCTTTATTGCGATATTTGCTTTATTGAGGTGAGCTGGAATCAAACTTGCAGTATCTGTAAGGTATGCCTGTATGATACTACCCCAGTTATAAAAATATAATGCTTACCCAATTATAGAAGATTATTTCATCATATAAAACTGAGGGCATTTCTTAAAGAATATGTAAGAACTAGTGAAATATCCTGATGTAGAAGAAACCAGGTAGACTTTTTTTCTAAGGTACCATTCTAGTTTCATTTCAAAGAAACACATCGTTATAAAATGTAACACTATAAAAATAATTCACTTAGTGATAAAAATGGTTTAGAATCTAGTATGTCCCATAGTTGTAAAAACTGTTATTTTCCCTGAAAATATTTCAATAATAAAAATTTCACTTGGATATCATACAAATAGAAAACTTGAATGTCACTAAGCACAACTGGTGCTTAATATGAACTGGCCATTGCTTGTAACAGTTTTTCCTTTAATATCACCATCCAAGACTAGCATAAACAAATAATTCTATACACTTATCACCTTAATGATCCACTGTTATGACAAATAAAGCATATGGCCCCTAAGCAGAACAGTAGGTTCTCATAAACAATATAGTAACAGGTTTTTTATTTGTTTTCCCCAAAACCACAAAGTAGAACAAATTTATAAACAATAATTTATAGCACTGGAAAATGTCATATTTAGAAAATTGTTATTAGCAGTGGAAAACTGTTATAAGCAATAGCTGTAGGAATAATGAAAATTGTATTCATCAATTAAAAAAATATAAATTTTTGTTTTGCTAAGGTAATTATAGAAGGACTAGTGTTGAGTAAGTTATCAAATCATAAATTAAGAAATTGCTCTTATAGTGGGGTTGATCGGTTTTCAATTAACATAAATATCAGAGTAAAAATTACAAATGTCTCTTACTGGCAAGTTATAACTAGACATCATATAAAAATTTATTAGATATGTAAAATATCTAATATGTATTAGATATATTTAAAGGGTTGACTAAAGGTGAAAAATCATCATTACAGAATCAGTTTAGTTGTTTGAAAATGTGTCTAGGACAATCAAACATTTTGAGTTTTACTGATTTATTCTTCTTTTGTAAATAGAGAAATTGAATGAAATCCATTGGCTCAAGGAAAGATGGAACAAATAGGAAAACCAGGGACTCTTCTATTTTACAGAAATAATTCTACTGAAGGTGATATCTGTTCACTATCACTATTCTCGATGACAACAGCCAAGGATAAACCTTGTGTAAGTGCAATAAAGAATGATGTCTGCTGAGGCTTCACTGGCTAGATCAAAATGTGATGATTCACGGAAGCTATGTTATAACAGGAAATAATTAGAAATTATTTTCCACAATGGAGGTAGATTTGATCATTTATTTTATCTTACATGAGTAGGAGAAAGGGAGAAATTTCTCAGGTCTATTTTAGGCAATTCATTTAAATTTTATTTTCATTTATTGAAGTAATACATTCTAGAATAATATTATAATGTATAAAAGAAGAGAAAAAATATGTAAAACCCAATTTCCAGGTTGCCAGGTTAAAATCTTCAACTTTTTAAAAAATTCATGTTTAGGTGATTGTGGTTTGTTGACTATATCTATCAATCATCTATCTGTAATTTGTCCATCTTACTTCTATTTTTAAACTAATCATCATAAAATATTTTTTTACATAAATTAGAAATTATTAATAATTATTGCATTAATTTCTTGGTATCTTTCACATGGTTTTTTTGCAATATTACAAAATGAGATGATCTCATTTTAATATATATTAAAAGTGATAATGAACCCTTATGTAATTCTTATTATATGCAATACTCCATTGTAATTATTTTGTTTAGGTAACATATTATTCCTCAGAAAAATGCCTATGAATGAACCATAAATATAATCCTCATTTCGAATCTGAGAAAACTCTGACACAAAGAGGCCAAATGATTAACCAAGTAAATTGTTGTAAATAGAAAAGTGCCCACTGCCCAGAGGTACTCACATCCTAATCCTTGGAATTGGTAGATATATTACATTACACAGCAAAAGGAACTTGCAAATGTGAATAAAGTCTATGGACCTTGAGACGGGAGGTAATTCTGGGTTATCCAGGCAGTCCCAATCTACTCACAGGAGCCCTTTCTCTTGCGGTGAATAGAAAAACGTTCTGTAGGGAGACTCAAAGCATGGGAAGTACTCAACCTAACCTATCAATGCTGGCTGTGGAGATGAAAGAATGAGGAGCATGAGCCAAAAAATGTGGGTAGCCTCTAGAAGCTGAGAATCACTAGGGCATGAATACCACTGTAATTCTGTGCCTTCTAACAATTACTGCTTTTCTTTTCCTTATGGCTATCACCATAATATCAAATTAGTGAAAAAAGTTAAAAGAGATACAAAGCTAAAGATATAGATGTATGCTTTATTTTTCCTAACATCAAATCTTATGTTTTGAATAATTGCATTAATCAAATTAAGATTGTAAAATATATATATTTTCATAAATGTTACATATTTTAAAATGCATGCCTAATATTCAAAGTATTTATTTTCAGCGAACATTAGTAAAATGTATTAATCCTTTGTTGTGCAAGAACAGCCTCTTGGAGACTTTGTAAGCATTAAACAAGAAAGTATAAAAATACTCGGATTAACAGTGATGAGAGTGTACTATTAGAATCATGATATTGAAATATGTTTTATATTCCCTAAAAAAGAATAGATTGTTTATAGTTTTCAGTTTCTTTATTTAAAATTTTTTCCTGTCAGATTTGTTTTCATGACTTATTTTATACAAAATAAAGCATACAACATCAATTTGTTATTTATTTTATATGTAAATAATAACAAACATGATAAATGAGGTGTTAAAAAATTTAAGTATTATTTTTTATTAAATTTGATTTTAGACTGCGTTCTCATAATCAATTCAATGGAAAATGTTTTTTGTATATATAACCATACTTTTCAAACTCATCCATTTTTATAATTATCTATAACCCAATAACTATTTTGTTAAATATATAATTGTTGAAAATATCTATCATCTAACATTCTCTATAGACTTAAGTTTCTCTTTTATGTACAAATTCTTATACATCGTGTTCATATCTAACTAAATATTACAATTGCTTAACTATTAATATCTATAGCTTTCATATTAAATCATAAGTATCCGTAGAAACCTGTGTCAGTACAGCCCTGAGTATAAAACAAAGCATAGAACTATGCCCAAAAGAGACTTGGAAATTAAAACTAAGTGAGACTTGGATCTTAATTTATACCCTAAGCCATTAGAATATTTGATTTATGCTCTAGGTTTTCTTTGTAGGGAAGTCTAAGACAATTATATTGCAATTCTAATAAATTTATTTTGTAATCATCTTAGTCTAACTCATAATATAATTTCTATATAATGTAATATTGATGTAACTAGATCGATTATAACAAAATCATTAATACTAATATGAAAGACCAAATATATCGGATGATAGAACTTAAATCTCCATAACATGGTCTCCCTATGGAAACTAATTGGTTAGAGGAGGAACTAGACTTAATCAATTAATTGTTACAGATTAAAGAATTAGAAAAAGTCTATTGTTCATGCACTAATGCTTCTGGATAGGGAAATATACTAAATTGAGTGTGCACATTCCTGTAAAATTAAAATAACCATCGTGTTTGTGTCTATGTACCTCTTACTTGAGAGTATTGAACACTATAATAATTACACCACAATATTGAGCTCATTATCCACAGGGTAAACTTAAATATGTGTTTGTTTTTGTTGTCCACAGAGTACAATACTATCTGTAGGTTATTTCAGAACTGTATACTTCAGGTCTCCTCAGAGGGAAGTGGATGTGGACAGATCAATGCAAGCACATCAATAAATCTCAAAAGATCTTCCTCAATATCAGTAAGAAAGTATTACTTTCTTCAGGAAAAAAAGAAAGCATTTGAAAGCCAGCATTTCTTTTAGCTTTTCATTTTGTTCCCATCTGGAGGAACATACTTAATAGTCCATCTTGGGTCAATGCATGCTTTTTCTTATCTTTGTTCTCTAGCATACAGTCTAACTACCTGTGGAGTTTGTTTATCCATTTTTCAAAAGCCGTGTTATATGTGCTGGCTTCTTTTTTAGTGGCCAGAATGGAGCAATAAACTTTTTCCATAGTAAGTGTCTCCTTTTTAAAAGTTAATTCAGCTCGAATAAATAATAGAAAGGAAAAAAAAATCAGATATATTGGGACAAAAGGAAGAACAGAAACACAAAATAGAAAGGAATAAAGCAGGGGAAGGGGATGAGAGAGAAAAAGAGAGGTTAGCAGATAGATTTATGTGATGTCTTCAGAATAGAAAAGTAAATAGTAGAAACTATGTCCTTTTCTGGAATATAGATAAAATCGAATGCAATAACTGTCCTGTTGTGTGTGAATCCTAATTCATAGAATGAGACGAAAAGAGAAGATCAAACTATAAGTAGCATAAGGAGGCATAGGTCTCAATATGTAGATTATGAGGCTCCAAGAAAAGGGAACTGACAATAATTTAATTATTTGAGTCTTTAGGGAATTTTTAGTCATCAGCTCACTCTAATTTACAAGAGAACACACTAGATTTGCTCAGAGAAATAAGTAATACAATTGATTTGGGGAAATTTTTATTTTCCTTGGCTTGATGATTATCACTTTTAAAAAGAAAAAAGGAAAAAGTTTGCCAATAATTTCTGAGTCTGAAATTGACCCCGATGAAGAAAATTCAAACTCTTAGACTATGGTGGTAGTCACTGTTCCAGTATATATCCAAGTGTGAAAATTGTCAAACTCCATGTAGCCTCTGGTAAAACTTAAGACTGCTCCCAAATCTGGAGAGATCACTATGTAGGACAACAGTGCTAACAGCACAGATGTCTCTATATGATTCTAGTAAAAATCATGTGTGAGAAGCAAACCAGTTCTATTATTACATTATTTACACAATTTATCTGCTAAATTATAGGCATCATACTGTAATTTAAAAGTGCCAAAACAAATATCAATAGCAGAGTGAAGACTTAAAACTTAATAATAAATAGCAGCAGATCAGTGGATGTCAAATTGCCATTGCCTTCATTTTTGTCCCTAAAAGAAGTCTGTAGTTACTGAATGATGCCAATACAGGCTAGTGAGGAATAATATGTTTAAGGGGAATAGTAGCAATAGTGAGTAAAAATTTCTATGAAGCCTGCTGTTTGTTTCCACATTTTATCTCTAGAGTCAGAGTGCATTGTTCATTGACATCTATCTTAAAGTTGTTGGTCCCATAGCAGTCATGGAATTCTCATTGCCTGTTCATGCATGCACTTTACTCTTTGTCCTGCTGGCATAACAGTATAATTGCAATTTCTGGTTATAAAAGTCAAACGATTATTAAAGAAACACTTCGGGGAAAGACGATGAATTTTAGTTGTCTTCTAAAAACCTTTTATTAAACCTTCCAGTAAGATCAAGTAAGCAATAACATCAAAATATGCAGACAGGGTGTCAGTGTCTTGGAAAATATCTTAAAAGTATCATTATAGGGAATCTTGCATCACTGGTGCTGCATAGAAAATTATACCCTGTGCATAAACATGTATATCAATATCTCTGTCAAAAATGATTCAGAAGAGTCAGGGTCTGAATGTACAAAAGTATTCTGAATACCTTAACAAATATATTTGGTTTATATTATCCTTTTATATGTACAAAATTAATATTATAAAAAATCTATATAATTCCAAGAGTTCTTCCAATTAGTATAAAATTTTTAAATTACAAGAAAGAATAGGTTGGCAGTATTTTTTTTTATATACTGGTTCATGAAATAGGGCAGGTGTTACAATCCTTGGTACCTCAGATTAGATTTTTTTTTAATGGTATTTAAAAGCACTAGAGGAATAATGTGGAAGGGCCATAATGATTGTTGAAATAAACAGAGAGATCTGAAGAAATGAAAAGTTAGGCTTTATTAATTGAAGTGCAGCAGAGAAGACAAACTCCACACAAATTGCTTCAAAGTAA
Organism: Eidolon dupreanum; assembly: GCA_028627145.1. Taxonomy (NCBI): domain Eukaryota; kingdom Metazoa; phylum Chordata; class Mammalia; order Chiroptera; family Pteropodidae; genus Eidolon; species Eidolon dupreanum. The sequence goes on along the minus strand of CM053502.1, from coordinate 132,375,380 downwards.
TTAAGCAAAAAAGATATTTTTTAGGATTTTCAGGAGACAGAGATACTCTGAAGATTTGTAGAAAAATTCTGAGAACAAAAGCAATAACAACAAAACAAAATTTCAAACTCTCAAACACAGGAGTTTTTATGAAAATAGGACATCTGTTGACAAGAACCCCCCCTAAAAAGTGGGGAATAGACCCCTTTAGTTTCCTTGAGAATCGTAGTTATTTTTTAGCAACTTAGCTTTTACTTGATCTCAAGTGGGATTTTCTAGCTGAGATGAATGAACCATGAGGAAAAAAATGTTAGGCAAACGAGAATATTTAAGACAGCCCTGGTAAATATATTCTTTCAGAGTAGACATTAACCAACATCATAAGAGACATAATGGATATTTTTTACTTACCGTTGTATACCTAATTCCTGGAAGATTATTAGGAACATAGTAAAATTTAATAAATAAATATATTTTTCTTGGGGAAGAAATTTAAGTTTAATGCCTAAAATTGCTATTAAATTTTTGTTTTACTAATAAAACCTACTGAAAGATCAACAGTTTCCCTCTTGTTGGGAAATTTGACCTTACATTAAAAATGTTCTTTTTTTTTTATTGTAAGAACGCAACATGAGATCTACACTCTTAACAAATTTTCAAATGTACCATACAGTATTAACTATATGCACAATGTAGATATCTAAAACTTATTCATTTTGTATGTCATATATGCACATGTATGTATATCTTTATGCCACCGATTAGCACTTTCTAATTTTTTCCTCTCTCGAGCCCCTAGCAACAATCATTTCACTCCCCAATTCTGAGTCTGATTATTTTAGATACCTCATGTAAGTGAAATCATGCATCATTTATCATTCCATGACTGTCTTATTTCACTGGCATAAAATTCCAAGATTCGCCCAAGTTATCACATATTGCAGAATTTCCTCCTTTTTTAAGACTAAATAACATTCATTATATGTATATGTTACTTTTTTTTTAATATATACTTTGAATGGACATTAAGTTTGTTTTGACATCTTGGTTATTGTAAATAGTGCTTCACTGAATATGAGAGTGCTAATAACTTTTCAGATCTAATTTCAATCTTTTACATAAATAGAAATGAGATTGCTGGATCATATAGCAGTCTTATTAATTTTTTTTGAGGAATAGCCATATTGTTTTCCATAGAGGCTCCACCCTTTATATTCCCACCAAGAGGAGTTCAAATTTCTCCACATCCTTGTCAACATCTGTTATCTCTTGTTTTTTAAATAATAGCCATCATAAAAGGTGTGAGATGTTATCACATTGCAGTTTTGACTACATTTCCTTTATGATTAATGAGGCTAAGTATGCCAGGTCCCCTTAGCATTCCAAAATAGGCATGATGAAGCCAGTCATTTGAGCAGTCCAAAGAAGAGTTGAGCATTGGATGATGCATGGTCCAACTCTTCCCCTATGCAGGAAAAAATTGGGAGCTTGAGTTTATTCATCCACTTACTTTGTCCTGAGCAGGGAGGAGTAGCAGTGGTGAATTACATTCTGAAGTTCTGTCTGTTATTACGAACACCTAGATGTCTAGATTATGCCAGGTCCTGTCAGCACTCAGCACTCCAAGACAGGCAAGACAGAAGCCAGGTCTTCGTGTAACCCTTACAAAAGTTAGGATGTTGGAAGCACAGACTACCGATTTCCCTCACCAAAGGAAAGTATAACTTTGTATTCAGGGAAATATGTTATTTTCAGCTTTACTAGATTCTACCAAATTGCCCTTGAAAATGTATGTGCCAATTATTCTTCATCCAGTATTCCATGGATCTCCTTTATTTCAGTGTGTTTCTAAATTCTCTAGTCTTTTTCTCAGTCACTATGTCTAATCTTGCATCTTGCCACTATTTTAATTTCCATATTACCAGGTTGGCTCAATCGGTATCTGCAGGGTCAGTCCCCATTTTCTTCTTTATTATTGTCTTGGCTATTCTTGACCCTTTTTTCTTTCATACAAATTTTATTATCAGCTTACCTAGTTCCAAAACAAAGAAACAAACAAAATAATAATAAAAAAACACTATTGAGTTCTTGACTGGAATTGCATTGAACTCTACTACAATGAGGTGTCTAAAATAGTCAAACTCGTAAGAAGAAGAGGCAGAACAGTGATTACCAGGGACTGGGGCCAGGGAGAAATGAAGAGTTGTTTAAAAGGTAGCAAGTTTCATTTATGCTAAATGAAAGTTCTAGAGATCTGCTGTACAACATGGTGCCTATAGCTCACAATACAACGTTGTATACTTAATTTAATAAGTAGATCTCATGTTAAGTGTTCTTCCTAGAATAAATAAAAATAAAAAGTTAAAAAGTAATTTGTTTTCATATATGTATGAAATGTATATACATTTTTATATAGTTATATTCACTTTAATAGTTATATTCACTTTAGAAAAATTCATAAGTGATTTGACATATTCACTTGCATTCAAAGATATTGTTTTGACAGGATTAAGTTGAATTGTCCCTTTAATGTCTTGTGCATCTAATATGACCATCTTTGATCCTTCTCTTTATTGGCATTTCTTCTTTTGTTCTCTTTCTTTGGAATTTTGTAAAAGATGCCTTTACTTCATTTCCATTTGATTTTTGTGCCTTTTACTGCATCTTTGTAGTCATATTCCTGATGTCTCTTTGTGATTTTCTGTTAATCTAATTATTCCATTCAACTTTTAATCTTTTAAACCTATTCTACCAACACTATCTCTTTTAATCATCTCTCACTGTTCCTTTTTGTTGTGGCTCTTGATCTTTTGGTTTAGTTTCCCACTTTATCAAAAATGACTTAACATTTTGCTTTGTTTTATGATTAAGAATTTTAGATGAAAATTATTTTTTAATAACTAGAAGAAAATTATCAAAGATCTAAAACTTTTTAATGATATGTTAATTCATTAACTTAATGTCAAATTCAATTTAATTACACAGGTGTTTTCCTGTGTTGATTGAAATATTTCACATGAATAACAAACCTATTTAAGCCATGTACTGCCTTCCTTAGAAAAAAAGTAAGGATCCTCAAAAGCACAAAATAGGTCAAGGGCAATCCAGTTAATAATTATCTATAGTGTGAAAAAAAAGAAAAGAATTATTCTAATTGTTCATATAAAACTTACTTTTTATTTCTTTATAGCATTGTACATATATATTTAATACTGTCAATAGCTCTGATGGCAATATGTTCAAAAACAATTTATAAATGTATTAAACAATATTGCTAAATTACAGTAATTGAATATAATAGTAAACCCAAAATTATTTGGGCAATATCAATCTCAAAAATTGCTTGAAGCAAATAGAACTAAGCCACCAAATAAAATAAATATTCTAAGTGAGTGAAACTGTAGGTTACTACTTTAGACATTAAGTACTTTGAAACTCAGGACCGAAAACTAGAATATCAATCAAGCAGAAATATTTTTGTATAAATTATGTATACATATGTATACATGGGCATGTATATATATATATATATATATATATATATATATATATATATATATATACACACACACACACACACACACACACACACACACACACACACATTTGCATACTTATACATATATCAGTTATTCTTAGCTAACCACTTTGCTATATATTTTTACTATGAAGTAGTATAGTAACTAACTTTTAATTCAGTTTGTTTTCTTTTCCTGTATTGCCTTTAAATTTAAACCATGATCATACCTTGGCTGAAAACCTATTATGAGTCAGATTCTGTGTTATGTTCTGATACTCAAAGATGAATAAAAGACAGTAATTTTTTTTCTATGGTGTGTGGAAAAAGACAGGCATAGAACCACAATGCAAACTGAACAGTTCTATTTAGAACAGAGAGAAATGAAATATTCTGGGAAAATAAGCCAAGGAAGAATGAATTTATACTGGCATGGCTACCCATTTATTGAAGACCTAAAATTTTACAGCTTTATAATTGATGGCAGCTTATTGAGAAAAATTATTTAAAAATAACCTTTTTTGAAAGAGTCTTTTGTGGGCTGATATGTGTCATTCTTTAACTCATATGTTGAAGTCCTCACCCTCAGTTCTTCAGAATGTGACTATTTTTGAAGATAGGGCCTTTAAATACATAACTGCATTAAAATGGGTTTATTATGGTGGAACCAATCCAATATTACTAGTGTCCTTATAAGAAGAAAATATTAGAACACGGGGACACCAGATACCTGAACATGCAGAGAGATGACCAATGAAAATGCAGCCACCTGCAAGCTAAGGAGAAAAGCCTCGAGAGAAATCAAACCTACTGACATTGATGTCAGACTCCCAGCCTCCAGAATCATGAGAAATAAATTGGTTGCTCTAGCAAACTAACACACACACACACACACACACGCACACACACACATAATCTTTTAAAAATAGTTTCGGCTTTTTGTCTAATATTTTAATCTTTGCTTTCATGTGTTTTGATTCATATGTTCTTGATAAAGAGTTGTTGGTTAGCACAATAAAATATTTTAATACGATTTTTTTTTTTATTTTTAGCACATTACTGCTATTATCACAGCCAACTTTTTCTCACAATAAAATGCAAGTCCAAATTATTTTTGAGGGGAAAGATTTCCAGTAAACCTATATTATTCAGAAATGTATCATCAGGTACATTTTTAAAGATTTTGCTTCAAGTTCAACAGAACCTACTTATATTGTTCTAAAATTGTTTCATTGTTTCTGGTTTAATCAATGCCTAAGGCAAAAAACAGTTTTCTTTCTTGTGCTTTTAAATCTTCTGTTTAGAGGTGAATAGTGGTCTACTCCTGAGGAGGGATACCACATCTTACTTATTTATTTAATATCCTCACAGTCTAGCATAGGGCTTTGCATGTTAAATATGCACACTGAATTAAATCTGAATGAGTTTATGCAATATATATGTGTGTGTTTATGTGTGTGTCTGTGTGTGTATCCTCTGTGCTATATTGTCATTTTTCTTTAATTTCCTTTAACAATTTATTACCGAAAAACTCAAGCGTAAATTAGTAGATTACCCTGTTGTCTCACTGTGATGTGCAAATATGGCTGGTAGATGTCTTGGTGAGATTGCTGTAGAACTGATATATTTGACTTTTAGATTTCTATTTTAACAGATAACTTTTTTTGAGCTTATATTATATGTTAAGACTGTGCTGAGTGCCTTATATATATATATATATATATATATTAACTTATAAAATCATCATTATACTATGATATTGTGATTTATAAGAAATTTATATATATATATATATATATATATATATATATATATATATATACATATACATATTTGGCCATTTATATGACCAAAACATATTTCTTACATATAATTGGTTTTCATCCACAGTTTCTGTCTCACAGGTGCCAAAACCTTTGGAATTTTCTGAGCTATAAGAGTAAAGATAGCAACTTTTATCATAATATTTGGTCTCTTGTCCTCAATTCCTAAAAAATCTCTTCAGAGCCATAAAGGTGAAATGAGTGCTTTGTTATTCAAAAAGTTCCTCTCCACGGCAATTTGGTATGTTAATAAAGGTGAGTTTGCAAACCTAAAGATGAGGGCTGGTTGCCAGAACATCGATCTTGAATAGGAGGTTAGAACTTTCAAATCTTCTTGGTTTCCAGGGAGATGAGAAGAGTTACTAGAGGTAAATCAATTACCAATGGTCAATGGCTTATCAATCATGCCAATGTAATAAAATCTTCATAAAAACCCAAAAAGAAGAGTTTCGTAGAGCTTTCAGATTGGGGAACCAGAATACTCCCTTGAGCCACTGTGCTGGACCACGAGCTCTACAAGAACAGAGCCCCTTTGTTCTGTACCTTACCCTATGTATTTCTGCAGCTGACCACTGATTCATACCCTTTAATATCTTTTTTAATAAATCACTGATCTTTGGTAAATGGGTTTCCTGAGCTCTGTGACCCACTCCAGCAAATTAATCAAACTCTAGGAGAGAGCAATGGGAACCTCTGGTTTATAGCCAGTCTGTCGGAAGGACAGAAAAGAACCTGGACTTGTGATTGGCATCTGAAGTAGAAGGTAGTTTTGTGAGACTGAGCATTTTACCTGAGAAACATGATGCTATCTTCAGGTAGATAGTGTCATAACTGAGTTGAACTGATTTGAATTCTCAGACTTCCTATTGGTATCTTGACAATTGCTTGTTGGTGTGGGGAAGTCTTGTTTCAAACCATATACATGTTCCAGTAACCCAAAGTACTTAATCTCTATATATCTAATTAAATTTTAAATTTTAATCATCTTCTTCTAGCATGATGCATCTGCCAGCTCTTATCATCTATAAATCAATCATATTATAGTGATGGAAATACCTGTATAACGGATTTTAAAAAATGTATCTTGAAATAATATAATATTGATGAAGAGGAAGAACAACATAATTTCATATCAAACTATCTCTGGCCACTTTAATGTTAACAGAAGTGTCATAATGTCACCGTTGGGGCTGATCAGAGTTTGGCATCACCCCAACGGAAAAGAGGGAGGGAGATGAGAGATAATGACAGTGCAGACGAGTAGTTAACATTTTTCCTCAGATCTTCCTTAAATAACAGCAGCGAAGAATCATAGGTCATTGCAATTTAGTAGTTTTATTAAGAATATATTTTAGAAAAACAAAGAATGCCCCAAAGAGGCACATGGCTGAAGACAAAGCATGCCCCAAGGAGACATGTGGTCCCATGTGATGAGAGCTGCAACAGAATGCTGTAATAACAACCACCACAACAACAAGAAGGCAAAAAGAAGGCCCAGAAGGGCAAAAAGGGGAGGACAAAAAGCAGGAGAGTTCAGAAGGGTAAAAAGAGGGGACAAAAAGAAGGGCAGCCTTGAAAGGCAAAAAGGGCCTAGAATTGGGAATGTCTGCCTTATATTTGGGCTGTGATGGGTGGTTCCAAAGACATTCCTAGGTGACTGGCAAGTAGTCATTTTGATTGACACTGGCTGCTATATAATTTTGCCTAGCGCACATGTGCTTACCCAGAATACAATCTGTTATAATTAGATTCATGAACTTCCAGGCATAAACATAGTATTATAATGACCTTCTACGCAGGTATCTGTAGCCAGATTAGACCAGTTAAGACTATGATCCTCCTTTCCTCTGTCTCTGGACATTCTGGAAGGAATTCTCTAACTACTAATAGGGTATTCTTTGGACAGTATCTGGGCTAGGCCCCTATTTCTTTGTTCCCCCTGTCGCTCATGTTTGACTCACTACCTAACAATAATTCATGTTGATCAAGAACTAGCTCTCTAAATGGACTCTTTCACTTCACGCTGGCTTCTGATGGGACCATGCAACTTTTCTTAGTTCTAGAAAAAGAGGTTCCTGGAGTAGAGGACAGCCATGTTTTAATGAATCTTTCACTGTACCAGTTATGCAAAAAACTAAATAGAGTGTACTGATATAAGTGACTCTGAATTATAAACAGTAGATAATCAAATATTGGGAGGAGGCTTAAGAGGTGTCCTCCATAAAATGAAAAAGAAAATTCTTAGAGTCAGAGAAGGGCAGAGAAATAGAAGCTTAGAGAAACTATGAATGACATGTGTTAATAATTTATTTTCATGTAAATGTCTCTGTGGGCCCAAACTGTCAATAGAATTGGCTACATAGTCTGCTACATAGTCTATGTTTGTTTGTTTTTGTGGAAATTAGAGGCAGGGCCATATTCCTTAGCATCACATGGAACAGGAAGAGTTGTTCCAGACACAGATATAATATAAAAAATCAAATTAACATTACATAAGTGCTTATGTAAATGTGACCAAAAAAAAGCATAATATCCTCAAATACCCCCACCAATCCCTGAAGAGATTAAAGAATCATGACAATAAGGGAATTATACTGTGAATGAGGCAACTTCACTAGAAACACTGAAAATATATTACTAAGTATATTACATTATTTTTCTTGTCATCATTTATATTCCAAATATTTAACATGTCATAATCGGCCCAAATTACATAGGATTTTGAAGAGGTTTGATATGGGGTTTTATTTCTATACTGAACACAAAAGAAAACTGAAGAGTGGCAAGCAGGAGTTATATAATGTGACCTGATTTGAACTTTTCAGATCACCAAATAAACACTGACTTCAAGGAGTGGCTTCTGGTAGTATAGCAAAACATTATTACATTAGTTGAGGTAGAGAAATAGAAGCTTGGGCTATTTTGATGAATTCTCACTATAGATAGATAAGGGTGTGTGTATGTGTCTGTATTAAGGGTGTAGACTAGTAGGTAGGAAAGTTTGGTAGAATCAGTGGACATTAGGAAAAATGACCACATCCATTGAATGGAATGCTATTCAGTAATAAACAAAAATGAACTACTAATATACACAAAAACTCGGATGACAATAAATGCATATTGCTAAGTGCAATGAGACAGTTTATAAAGGCTACAATCTGTATAATATTATTTATCCATTCTGGAAAAGGTAAACTATTGAAACAGAAAAATAGATCAAAGGTTGTCAGGGTTTTGAGAAAGGGGAACATTAAATAGATCAAGTACAGGAAATTTTTTAGGACAATAGAACTATTATGTATGACATATAGATGGCAATGCATTTTTTATATGGTTAATGGTAGATATATGACATTATAGATTTTTTCCAAACACTTAGATCCATACAGAACACAAAGTAACCCTAATATATGTGAATTAAAAAATATCAATGAGAAAATCATGGAATCCCAGGATGGAAAGGAAACTACAATAACAATGATGATGATAATAATGATAATGTTTTATGTATGAAAAAGCCTCCCTGGTAGGAATAGAAAAAATGGTGCTGGTCTCAGTTTATTTGGAAAATATTATAGTCTATAAGACTAAAGTAAAGACAAAAGGAATGCTACATAAGCACTGTACTCCAGGTGATAATGTAGTTTCCCATGGGCTACAAGTTAACAACTCTGAAATTATTATACATGTATATTGGAAATGAATTGTTAAATAAATGGATGTTCGATTGTGGGAGATAGGTTTCAACCTGTTGGAATAAAGGTTATAAGTAAGCAAAAAGTGGAGGTTATGGTGAGCCAGCAGGTAATGAATTAGAGTTTGAAGTATGAGTCATCTAGCTAAAAATAGACAGAGATGGTTACATATAGAACTATTTATAAATACCTACAAATACACATGATTTCTTGTTCTTTCAGATAAAATGAACTGGAAGCTATGATACTTGAGTAGCAACAAACATACTCAATGCCCATATCTTGATTTCTAATAACCTTCTTCAAAACAAGAACAAAAGATTATTTGACAAATCAGAAATTCTAGGACTGGAGAAATATATAAGATGGGCCTGGACATGTTAAAATTCTAGAAAGCAAGAAAGTGCTAAAACAAACAAAAACTACCAAAAACTGCTACAGTAATTGGAATATGTCAAAGGGATATAGGACACTAACTGAAAGAGGCTCTCAATGGACAAAGACTGAATGATTTAAGAAAAAAAATAATTCGTATTAGATTATAACCCAATAAATAACATGAATATACATTATAGAATGATGTAAACAAATTATTAACTAAATAATAATGAGAGAAAAGAGACAAATCTTCCATGAAGAATTTCAAATAATCTATTCTCTATATTTAAGAAAGTTGATCATAATAAATTATTCGAGTGTGGGCTGCACACAGGGATTTCTTTCCAAAGAGTAGAGTATGGAATGGAAAGGAAAAGAGTAACTTTTAAGTAAAAAAACTTGGGAAACACTACCTCAGTCAGGTGATGAAGTATAACATCAAGAGTAATAAATCATTTTGACAGTATGTACCCTTTATATGATGTACCACAGTAATGTAAGATGTTAATAACTTGTGAAGGTGGGTGTGACGTAAAATGGTAATTCCTCTACTATATTTGTAATTTTTCTATAAATCTAAAACAAAAATATTAAAATAATAAGTATTAGGATTATAATAATGATTGAAGATTTAATACCTATTTTCCTCTCTATATGTATTTCCTGCAAAATATGTAATTTTGTTCCATGCAAACTGAGAGTGTATTAGACCTATTCCTGGCCTCATTTCTAATTTTCCATATTCCATACCAGGATGCTTAACTGCCTTTCTCTGATTTTAAAAAATCTCTTTGCCTTATAAAATTCAAACTATGAATCAACCTCTTAATACTTCTCTTTTTGTATACCTTAGGAACTAATCTCTACAAAGAAAAAAAAAACAGCACCAATGTAATAAGTAACATATTATGACTTCCATAATCATTTGGGCCCCATATAACTGTCAATAATTTAGCATAAAGTTTTATGGAGAATATCTCACTCTTCTGTATATTTTCACACCTTTTATACTTGTTTGTAGCCTATAAAGATGAAGAGTGCCTTCTCTCAGCCATTGTTTCCATGCCTGCACATTCTTCCTTTCTTTCCAATTTCCTCAGATTTTTAGCTCACAGAAATCTCTTCTATCTCCCATATAGTCAGCTATTCTCTTTCTTGTTACAATTTCCCCAATTTACAAACATTACCAAGATATTTATCGAATAAAACCAGTCAAACAACAATAGCAATAATAGACCCACATATCTCCTCCATTTCCTTATTTCCTTTTCATTAATTGTTTTACTGAATTTTGCCTTTCCTGAAGAAAAATCCACTAACAATATGTTGTTGCTTATGTCACCATTTACCTCTGAAACTCTAAGGTTAATGACTAATGTATACCTCATTTTAACTGATCTGAGACTATGACACAGTTTCTATCCTCTACTTTAAACTATTTTTCCCCTTATTTATTTGATATAATTAATTAATTCAACTTTATGATAATTTGCAGCAGAACAACAACAACAACAAAACGGAGTAATAGATAATAGAAAGTGATTGAGTGGTGAGAATTTTAGAATAGGTAGTCAGAAGGTGATTCCCTCTAAGGTAAATTTGAGAACAGATCAAGCTATAAACAAACTCGAAGATATTTGAGAATGATATTCGGGGCACGGGGTACAGAAAGTGCCAAAATACTGAAGCAGGAACAAATTTGGAGGAATCCAGTACTAAACAACTACAAGGCCAACATGGTCAGTTAGTGAGCTAAAGAGTCAAGCACAGGATAGAGGGAGAGGCCACCAGATTGCTAGAAGGAGACTAGATGACTGCTGGGACTTTATAGCAGAAACATAATAACTTAAATATATTCTGAATGTGATGAGATAAAGTGATGTGATAGAATTATTTAAAAGACAATAGTTATATATAAAACTGACTGCAGTGATATGAAGTAGAGATTAGCAGATTAGTTTGGAATTAATGGTAGTAGTGGTGGAGGGACTGAGATGTCAAGCTGTATAATTTAAGAATCTTTTACAGTAAAGCTATTTTAATTGTTAATATTAATAATATTCTTTAAAGAGTCAATAAACATTGCATAAACTATATAGTGCTTTACCACTATAGATACAATTGAAAATGTAACAAAATAAAAAATAAAACTGATATATGTCTTTTATGCACATAAAGTATTTGTATAAAATTCAATAATTTCATAAAATAACTAAAACAAATTATTTTTCTAATACATAAGTTAACAAAATATACTAATGTAGACAACCACTATTCTGATGTAGTTGATACACTTTATTATGCCCATTTCAGTGCTATTTATGATTAATTGACAGTAAAAAATGTATCTTTAGATAAAAATATTTGAAACATGATATGATAGTGTCCATTGTTTGTCAAATGCAATAAATTTATTTGTAAATTTATCTATAGTATATATTTAATTAATATATTGTATAAATTTGAAATCCATTATTCCTTTCTCAATTTAGGTAAATTTAAATACATTGCTAAAATTATTACTGAACTATCTCAAATAATGAAATCATTCAAAATAAAGGCAATAAAATAAGAGCATTTTTATATTCACAGTGTAGCATAAAATAAAGATTACACAACATCTTTTACTTAAAAAATCTTTGCACTGGTGAAATTATATCACCTAGATTTTTTTTCCTGTTAATACAAAAAGGGTTAATATTTTCCTGATAACATAAAATTTCTTTTCTGCTTAGGTTTTTCTCTTATTGTAAAAAAGAAGCTAACAACAGGTAAGAAATTTCAAAGTAAATAGGTGAACACACATGTTTTTTGTACTTCTTCTTTCCTCTCACAAACTACTGTCCTAGTGGAAAACTTTTATGATGTTTTAAATTAATCTTCTTAGAATTATACTATTTCTCCCATTTCAAGGAAGATTCCTTTACCTATCATTATTTAAGTAATATGAAACAAGTTACTTTATTAAATTTTAGCTTTATATTTCATAATAGCACTGCAGGAATGTACCTGATATTGATTTGAAGTTTGAGAATTAGGAATAACATGACTGAGTAGAGCATTACAGTAAGTTGCATGATGTGATGCGAGAGGAGTTGATAAAATAATAAGTCCTCAACTTATATTGTTCTAGAAAAAAAAAAAACACATTTGATATTCTTTTATCTCCATATATATACTCTTTCACCTACACACACACACACACACACACACACACACACACACACACACACAAAATATATTTTTAAACTGGAAAGTATGGTGTCTCCTCATTACATACTGCTTCATGCTTTTTTGATCCCTCGAACAAACAGCAAATTCTGAACTAAAGACTCCTTAGTCTACGAAATACCTAGTTTATTACTAGGTTTTGAGTGATTTTGACAGATATTTAATTTCAGTCTTTTAGGATTTAATTTAATGAAACCACTAAAAATAAATCTTATGCTAGGAATAGACTAAAAATATTTGATTTTATGAGGTGGAAAAAATCTGTATCAAAGACTTTGTTCTAAGCATCTTTGACATTTCTTAGATTTAGTTTATTAATAAATACTCTAATTGGTTTACTAAAACCTTTGTTTTATTTTATGCAGATTTATTCAAAATATAAATATTAACATGAATTTTAAAATGTATAGTGAATAATTTTTTTTGGTTCAGTCTACAGTATTTTCAGCCTCAGGTCACAGTATAGATATATTGTTAAAACAGAGTTCACTGAACTGTGAAGTGTGGGTGTGTATGTGAAAGCTGTTAGAAAAGGCTTTTTGCATAAATGCCTGTAGAAGCAATCTGTTCATGTTCAAAATAACATTCCTGTTACTTGCCCCGTGATTCTAGGTATGAGACATATGGACTCCATTTCTATGTATATCTGAGGCAGTAACTCAAATCAAAATAAAAAGTTCTTCTTCTGTTTATCATCATACCAGTAAAAACAGAGTGTGATTTTCTTTTTAAAATTTTATGTTCATTTTATTTTTAAAGCACAGTGTCCACCTGACATTCCATTTAACACATTATAACCAAACATCATTAGTAGTTATATGTTTAATAAATCTCTTTCATGTGCTATGATACCTGAAGTTATTTTTAAATTGAAATTAAAAAATACGTGATAGTTTAATAATTTTTGTATAATTAGACTAATTAAGTAATTAATTCGTCAATGAATTTTGATAAAAATTATGTATGTTTTGTAATAATATTTTAAAGATTCAACAATCTAAAACCTCCAACTTTTTTCTCATATTTAAAAAGTTTTGTTAAATTCATTAAATTTAATTGTAAAACACTAAATATTCAACAGCAACATCTTATCTTCAATATATATTCATCTTTAATTTACCAAATTGTAAACCCTGATTTCTAGAAATTTAATCATGTGGAGAGCTCTCATAATTGTTTTTTCATATTCTGTAGAAGAGATGGAGAGAATTTGCTTTAATTTAGGTTCCCTTTACACTGAACATCTTATAAAATCCCATGTTTGATGTTCTCATTGAACAGAAGAGAAATTGAAAGGCTATAGAAAGAAACTTTTAAGCTTCCAATAAATTTCAGTCTCTTTTTGCTGGTGATGCTGAATATGTCTGGCATGGCCAGTGTCCGCTGCAGTGAGGAAGAAATCCCAGTAAGACAGTGTTCTGAGGTTTTGTTTTTACATCTCTTAGTACCATTCATCAGGACTTATAAGTTTGTTTTTCTTTTTAAAGGCTATTTTTAAATTTCCTAATGTTCTTTCATTCTCTTTTCACTACTCCTTATTTCTCCATATTCTGAATTTTATTACTCTCAATTTCACCCATCTAAAATGTAAGCATTATCCCATGATTTTCTAAAGAATTTCCACAACATCTTTACTACTTCCACTGGCCTTGTTAGCTATATTACTTCTTACAAAACTCATCTTAATACTGTTTGATTTCTAAATTTTAATTCGACCACTGAAATTTTGCGGAGAAACATTTTATCTCAGAATATATTTACCAGGTTCTTGATACATGTCATACAGTAATGATGCTAGTTTTATGTAATTGGAACCATGAACATTTGAGGAGCTTCTATTATATAAAAACTACATAATAAACACATTGCTATGACCTTAAATTTGATGATTTGCCTGACCAACAGGTGAAATCTTGCAGATGAAATAAAAATAAATATTCGGCTAACTATAAAAAAATCTATTCAGTACACTGATTTCCTTAATAAGAACTGCATCAGTACAACAGATATCACATTTTCATAAATTTCATGACTTTTTCTCTTATTTATATAGCTAAATCTCTTTGCCAAATAACTCTCTCACTTAGCTTCAACTATTACACCCAAACCATTGATATTACTGCCTTTGCAATATCCATTACACTGTTTACTTTTCTCTATCTCCTGTATTACCACCCTAATGCAAACTGCCATCATCGCCCACCAAGATGTTTGAAAAACTCTTCTAATTAATTTCTCCTCATAATATTATTGCACCACAATTCATTCTCCAAATATAATTTCCATCTAAACAAAATTATAAATATTAAGAAGGTGCTTACCTCTTAATTTTCTTCTCAAATGTCATCACAAAGAGGTGCTTTCTCTTACCACCCAATATAAAATTGGACTCCTACTTTTATTTTCTAATAATTTTATTATTTGTCAACGAGACAGAAGGACAATTTCCTGCTGTTGAGTTAGTCAGAAAAGTCAGCTGCTAGAACCTGGTAAGTTTCACATGAATACTTACTCACCCTAGGGTACAACTGATCTGCATCAGGGAGTCTTGGAAGGCATGCCAGCAACAAGGGACTTTCCCTGTTGGGGAGGGACCAAAGCAAGACATGAGTGTTGGCCCCTACTCTGATAGTGCCCACAAATATGCTGTACCTGTAAATCTCAGAGAGCCACATCCTTTCTCTTTCTAAGTGTGCTTCCTTGGTGCATCAAGCTTTCACCTTAATAAACCTTTCTCTCTGCAAAACTATTTCACCCACTTTCTTGATTTCCATCCTGAGAGGGACAAGGACCCCTGTGCCAGTATTATCAAGAGAACATTGTTTTTCAGTCTTATTTACCCAGTTCCCAATGTTAAAAGATAATTTACCATAAAAAGGTAAAATCATGACACTCATACATATATTAAAATGAACATATGTTAAAGATTTTATTTTAATCATTAATCAATGAAGGAAACAGAAAGAAATTATAACTAGTTCAAAAGAGAAGTTGAAGAGCAGATACACCAACAGTTCGGTAATACTGAAAAAAATATGGAAATTGAAGCAAAACTGGTTTCCCACAGAGTAGGAGAAACATGCCAGACAAGAAAGGACAGAATTTGCATCTCTATCATTTATCTACTACTAAGAGAGTTGCAAAACCAAAAAGCAAACTAACAAACAAATTTAAAAAACTGATGTATATAGGGCTGGCATCACTTCTCTTTTTATATCAAAATAATGCCCCATGAATAGCTAGCTGGCATACACAAAATTTCATGACCTTTTGAGAATTTTTCTTTAATGAAATAGTCTAAAACAGAGGTCCCCAACCCCAAGGCTGCTGACTGGTAGCTGCACAGCAGGAAGTGAGTGGCAGGAGAGTAAGTCAAAGCTTCATCTGTGTTTGCAGCTGCTCCTCAGCACTAGCATCACCACTTCAGCTTCACCTCAAATCATCCGGAGTTAGATTCTCCTAGGAGCACCTGTCCCTGGTGTCAAAAAGGTTGGGGACCACTGGTCTAAAATTTACTTACTATTTACAAATATCAGAAAGTATATTTTGCTTATTCATAGTAATGAGTTTACTTATGAAGTTTTTTTTTCCCCGTTTAAGCTCTTTTGAAAAAGAAAAAAAAGTTTTGTAAATTTATATTAGACTATGGACTATAACAGATAATTTAGAAATTGAAATAATCTTTAAGAGTAATATAGTATAATTATTTTATTCATTGAAAAGGGAAATTTAACCAGAAAGTTGTTAACTTAGAACAAGTTACACAAATGTTATGTGTATATCTACAATGACTGAACCTTGTGAGATGAATAACCAAATAATTTTTACACTATTAAACAATATTTCAACTTTTGCTGAGCTGTAATACTTAACCTGCTAGTTGTCAGGCATTTGCATAATCCAATATATACTAATAAAACACATCCCTAAGCATCATGTACTTGAGCTGCTGAATTAACAAATCATGAAAATGTTTTTATTTCTGAATTTGTTATGTTAGCAAAATTTCATATGGATTTGTTTACTAAATTTTATTTTTTATTAATTTACTTACATCCTAAATTATCCTAATTGTTATATTATTCAAAAAGATATACTAAATTAATGCTATGGGCTATATTGCATAGAAATGTAGATGAAAGGAAAAAAAATACCAACATGGAAAACAATGACAGATTCAAAGATATGTAAATATAATTTTTGTCTTTTAATTAGCTTTCCAAAAGAGAATAATTTTAAAAGTTAGAATTTGAATATCTATAATTCTAAATGTTAATTATCTAATCTAATTCTTAATCTAATTTGAAGCTGAAGTTAGTTGGTCAATATCATATCAGCTTTCCTTGAAAGAGCAGAAATATAAACTCATACCTTTCTGGACTTACTTTTTGTTGTAATATAGTAAGAAATATTTCACAGCATAGTCAATGAAAGATTGAGGGTAAATTTTAGAGCACACTACTGTTGTGCTCTTTTTACTAGATATAAAATTTCTAGTGTGTTCTTGGCTTCCTTAATATTTGGTCAATAAGTAGAAGAATTTATTAATGTCATCTTTGTTCAGAAAGTATTATATATAAACCCTGTTATCAGAGTATATAAACCTAATGCTTATAAGGCAGTACTCAGAGAATTTGTGTTTTACTGATGATTTGTGGAAAAAAATATATATATTCCTATTGAAGTACATATTTTTAAAATATGAATTGTGATTCTACTTCAAACAAAATGAACTCATGTACATTATCATATTCAACTCATTAATATATATGAGAGTCAGCAAGATGTTAAAATTAGCTCAAGGAGCATTTGAAGAGATAGATATATAAGAGCAATTTAAAAGATTTCTGAGTAGATTAAAAAAACTGATTAATGTCTAACAAGATCATAAAAGGCAACTTTTAGATTTTCTCAAACAGAAATTATTTTCGATTCTACCGAATAAAATCTACACATTAAGCTCCTCTTCTGAGAGTTGTAAAATAACCTAAACAATAGAAAGTCAAGCCCAGAACACACTTAGAAACACCTAGAAATCTCTTTTGCCAATTTCTAAGCTTTGGATAATTTTTATGACATATTATAGTGACAATTCATAGAGAAGTTACTATCTATTTGATTCATAATGCTGTCGGCAGAAGGGCCGCTCTGTGTTTGTCAGGTGAATTTAAGACTCGTACTTCAAAATATCTCTCTCCTATTTTACATTCTTACTGAGTCCTTGCCTAAAACCTACCCCTCCTCTACCCTCAACATGATAGTTTGAGGTACTTCTTTGTGTTTCCGTAACAATTTGTGAATGCTTTTGTTTTACATTTACATGATAATTCATTTAGAAAGAAATTATATTGTCCTTATCTGGTATTCCCAACACTGCATAATATATTTGGTACCTCTAAGAAACAATACATGATTCCAAACAAAATATTTCAGTCAGTCATTAACATTCTATGATAGAAAAGGAATCATTGTAAACAGACATTTAACTTTAAGTCACAGACATTTTAGGAAGTATCTTAAGTATTAGAAGTCAGAAGATAGCATTTTGGAACAGAAGGAAGTTGTGATCCATGGTAGCAAAGAAATCACAAAAGCCAGTTAAGTTGAAGAGACAAATCTAGGGGATAGGAGACCAAAACCTACCATGTATCTATGTTTAAGGGGCACACAATCAGTGATAAAAATAATTATAAATAAGCCAGATAGGCTGATCCCTCAAATTCAGTGTCCTTTTTACTCATTTTAGTAATTCAAGTATATAAAAACATTATATTTAATCTTTTATTTTCTCAGTTGAATTATCTTATTATTGCAATAGCAGAAAGTGTTCTTTTTAAAACTAGAGCATATTATGTAAGAAAAATAAATATTTTTCTATAGTTATTTATTTTTGCATTCAGGTTCGCTTTTTCATTATTTATTTCCAAAAGTGAGATTTTTATCTAGGTATTATACACAGAAAATAAGTAAAACATTTGAGCCACCTAAAAATATATCAATATTCATCTATAATTAGATAAACTAAATAATCACTTTTATATTCATTTTGAATCTGCTTATCATCAGGTAATACTGTCTCTCTAGAGACTTATTTGTTCTCACTGGCTTATATAGCATTTCTTTATGTACAGATTCTGAAAAGAGTACAGTAATCTGTAAAATGGTTATTCTCCTAGCTTTCTATATGATTTTAAAGTAGGCTTTTGCTTTTATTGATTTATAGCAGTTTCAATAAGATTCATTTAGAAGAAAAGTTCCGTGAGAAATAACGTTGACCTAAGTCTGACAGATACCAAGAGCTATTTCCACACACCTATTATCAAAATTATTGTTTGAGATTATTATATTATATAAAGAGAATAATTATTTTAATTTGCCTATAAGATGCTATATTAATATGTCATCAACCATTAACATAGATTAGATTAATAGAACAATTGAAACCCAGCAGAAATCTTGGACACTACAACACAAGCAAATAAACACTGATGTGGATGGGTTCATGTTTGGGAGGAAGGAAAAGTTTAACAGTCATGTGAGTAAGCACAATGTATTCAATAATTATATTGTGACCCTGGCACTGTCCTAAGTATTTTACATATTTAAACAAAATTAACTTATACAATGTCTTATAGTTTTGAGCTACTTTATAATATGTGAAATATAAAAAAATTCAGATCAGATAACTTAAGTATAGGGTTTTAAAACCATTTATATAATAAAACCAACCCATAGACAATAGAAATTATATTAGCAATATTGATTTTCAAGTGTAAACTATTTTGAAAAAAACTAATATTATTAAGCACAATTACAAAATAAAATAATTTACGTTTAGTACGTACAGCAGCATTTTTACACCAAATGTTGGTGAGGTTAAGGAGAAACTGGACTCATACATTGCCGATAGGAATGTACAATGGTACACCACTCTAGAAAATAATTTGGCAATTTCTTAACAAAATTAAATGTATCATTACCATGCAACCCAGCTATAGTACTCTTGGGCATTTATCCCAGAGAAATGAAAACTTTTTTTTCATACAAAAACTTATACACAAATGTTACTCATAATGTCCTAGATGAAAAACAGCTCAAATATCTTTCAATAGGTGAATGGTTAAACAATGTGTGATATATGTGGACTATGAAATACTATGTAGCAAGGAAAAAGTACAGGTTATTGCTACATACAAAAACTTAGATGAATTTCAAAGACATTATGTTAAATGTAAAAAGCCAGCCACAAAGACCACATATGACTTCTAATTTCAGCTCTGACATCAATAGAGCTTGGAAAGTCATCACTCTCATAACAAGATAAAAACTGAACAAACTAAAATCAACATTTTTTTCTTAGAACCATCAAAGAACTGGGGTTGCAGGGTAAACTGTTGCTTCAAAATCTAGTGACAGGCAAATCTGGAAGTCACATCTAATATTTGCTTATCTGGAACTGAGCCATGTGCTAGTTTGAGCATTTCTATGGTAAGTGTGATGAATTGCTGGAGGCGAAGTATGAACTAGATTGAAAATGAGAAACTTCTGGAGCCACATACCTTGGGGAGTGCCCCACCCCACCCATAAGTTTTACCTCCCAGAACTCCACCAGATTCTCACAATAAAGAGCCAAGAATGGAGCAGAGAGAGTAGTCATTATGAAGTACACTCACAGAATTTTATAAAAAGGCTTATTCCCAGCAAAAGGACTTTACCAGAGCATTTTCCCAAGGAGGGGGAAGGCATCTACCTTACTCCAGCTCTGCTTAGTTCTGTCTCATTTAATGGGAGAAGCTAAGGAACACCTGCTGAGATTTAATCATTTGATTACAGAACATTTCCTTATGCTCACACCTATGACCACACCAAGAAGGCACCAGTATAATAACAGTGGGTTATATCTAAAAGAGAAGCAAGATGCAAACTATATTTAAATAGCAGTAAACAGGGAAGTCCAAAGACAACAAGGGATATAGAAACAAGGGCAGGAAGGCCTCTGGCACCGTTAGCAGTGACAAATATTAAACATGGCACAATTCAACATAAAATATACATTAAAGTTCTTATCACCCATATAACATGTCTGACTTCGAACAAAAAATTATAAGGAATGCTAAGCAAACAAATAAAATAAGAAAGTTTGAAGAAGCAAAGCAAATATCATAATAAGACTCAGATATGACACAAATTTTTAAATTATTAAAAAGGAAATTTACAACACTTATGATTAATGTGTCAAAGGTTAATACCGAATAATTTCATTTATACAGCATTCTTGAAATAATAAGATATAGATGTGGAGAACAGATTAAGGTTGGGTATGTGTAGCTATAAAGGATAGCATAGGTACTTTTTTGGTGATGGACCAGTTCTTCGATTGTGTTATAAAATTGTGTAGAACTAGATACACACATGACACACAAATGGGTAAATATAAAACCTGAGAAATTTGAATACATTCTGTGCGTTTTACGAATCTTATTTTCCTGGTTGTGATATTGTACCATAGTTATGAAAATGTTACTATAGTCATGCATAACATAATAACCTTTTGGTCAACAATGGCCCACATATATGATAGTGATCCCATAAGTTTATAAAAGAGCTGAATTGCTTGTAAGAAATGGAAGAATATGTAGTTCGGGAAAAAAAATGTTTTGTTTTGTTTTTCTCTGATAGAAGCAATAACTGTGGCGCTTGGCAATATATTCTTTATCACTCATAGCACCTCAGCTTTGAGTGCACAGATTATATTCTAATCATTCAACCGTTGACCTATTTCAGCAAGTAGGAGCCTGTCTCCCCAGCACTACATATTTAGAGGGCCCTAGAGCCCTCCCAGATCTAGTTTGATGGTCTTCAAAGTACAGTGCTGTAAATTCTGTGTTGAGGACCTAAGATTCTGCACAAGGATACAAGTCCACAAGAGCTACCTTATTAAGCATTAAGTACTACTGATACTTTAGTCAAGCTTTCTACGGTGTGTGGAGTCAGTCTGTCCCTTTGCTTTGAAATATTTCAGGCTGTAATGATAAAAATCATGGACAAGTTTTATTTCTTCCATCAATTCAATACCAGAAGGTGCTTTTTGTGCCCAATAAGGTCAATAAAATCAAAACCAAATTTCCAAGTCAAAATACTGAGTCTTCCGTTGTATATATGTCATGTTAAACATCCTCTTTTTTATGACTACCACAAAATTCCTTAATCTGAGCACTGCTCCAACATGCAATAGGCAAAACCACATTGCCATGACAATCCCCTATGTCCCTTTATCTCTCCATCTTGATTTCTTATTCTTACTGCTCTTCAGACCACCTTTACTCCCTCCTGAGTGTCACTGGTATAATAATCTACACTTTACCCAGCTAGTTTCTACTCAATATTTCCAATCAATCTAGCCCACATCCTTGTTCATGAAGCTGCATTGACAGCTTCAATGTTTTATTTCTGAATCTGTCAGAGGAAGCAGGAGGAAGTCTTGCAGGGCAGTGTTTATAAAGTATACAATAGCATACTTAACGTCCAAGGCCTTCACATTCACTCACCCCTCACTTACTGCCTCACCCTGAGCAACTTCCAGTCCTACCAACTCCTTTTATAGTAAGTGTCCTATGCAAGTATACAATTTTTTAAAAATCATTTATACCTTGTTTTTATAGTAACCTTTTTATGTTTAGATATGTTTGGATACACAAATGCCATTGTGTTACAATTGCCTACAATATTCAGTACAGTAACACACTGTATAGGCTTTTAGCTTAGGAGCTATAGACTATACCAAATAGCCTAGGTGTGTAACAGGCTATGCCACCTGGGTTTGTGTAAGTGCAGTCTATGATGTTCCCTCAAGGAAGAATCACTTAATGATGCATTTCTCGGAACTTGTCCTGTCATTAGTGATGCTTGACTGTAATGGGGAAAACCGGGTGAGGGAAACATGGAGCATCTCTCTCTATATATATTTTATAACTTCTTGTGATTCTGTAGTTATTTCAAAATATATTTTTTAAAAAAAGCTAAAAAAAATATGTAAAATGTGGTTTTATTTGTTTCAGATATCTTTTGTTTCTTTTAAGCATTAAATCACTGAATTAAATTTACAGCTTTGACTGTGAAAAAAAGGAATTAATGTCTTATTTGTTTTACTAAACACATATGTCAAGGTCATTAAAGTTGTAACTAGTTCTCTGATTTTTGAAATAGGACTAGGCAGGAACTCATATTTTTTACATTACTCCCACTCCATTTTTGGTAAAATTGACTATAAAAACTGTAGAATCCTCTTTTGAATATCTTAATAAGGTCAATATTTTAACTACTAAAGTATGGATTTAATTTTTTTAAGGAGGCATCAGACCATTACATTCAAGGGTGATGAATAATATGGCTTAGGAAATTGTGTATATAGTTACTAAAAACAAATAAGCAAACAAAAAGTTTCAGTGTATTTGAAAAAAAAAAGAATTTTTAGT
Organism: Eidolon dupreanum; assembly: GCA_028627145.1. NCBI lineage: Eukaryota > Metazoa > Chordata > Mammalia > Chiroptera > Pteropodidae > Eidolon > Eidolon dupreanum. Next base: position 132,352,282 of record CM053502.1, on the reverse strand, counting down.
GTATACAATATCTAGGTAGTATAATTCTTTAACCTTTGGTAGTATTTTGATGACAAAATATGGCTCATGTGTTTAGCTCTATGGCTAACATCTTAGAGTTCTCTTTAAACTATTTGTAAATAAGTTGAATTTTTAGAAGCTATACATATACTGCCATCATTTTTTATGGTTCATTTACTGGAATCCTTGAGTTGTACAAGAATGACTCACTGGTAGCCAGGTATAAATATCTTTATAATTTGGCCTCATCTTACCCCTTCAGGTTTATCCATTGCTGTTCTCCCTCTTAAACTTAATGTTCCAGCCACACTAAACATTTTCTTTTATGCTCTCAGCTATTTGTAAGGTTTTCAAATTTTGTGAAATAATATTCTTTTTTGTTTTATGACATGCTTATAGGATAAATAGGAGTCCAATTGTCACTCAAGGTAAAACTGAAAAATAGTAACATCTTGTATATTATCAAAATTATTTAAATTATGTTTGATGCTTTTCTTTCCACTATCAAATGCCTATGGCAAAGAAATTTTATTTATTTATCTTTTTATTCTAGGCACAATAGAATTCCTGGCATGTGGCAAAGTCCAAATGTTGAACCAATTAATAAATGAGATGCAAAGTCACCAAAAATCTGTAATTTCACTTAAAAGGCTTTTATCTCTACAGTTGGGCAGCATTAATCTATGTAACATTATGCTAGTCATTTATTTGTAGAGCAGCTGACAGTACTGTGCTATTAAATAATAAGGTAAATGTCCTGCAATTGTTCAATTGAAAAATGTTCTGTAATTGAGCTGTTTTTGCCAATGTCGTATATTTTCTTATTTCATTACATGATATTTGTGAAGAAAAAAGACTATGATCATTTTACTATGTGTCTTGGTTTTATAAGATAAAGTAGAACGTGATGGTACTATTCCCTATTCTAAAGACAGTGCAATCTTGAGTAAATGGATCCTAATTTAACAAAATGGACTAAAATGTTACATGAGACCTCAAACAACATTCTATATTTTTATGTGAAATTATTTTTAACAAAAAAAAAGCTAGGAAAAAAATGACCTACTTTTTTACTAGGAAAAATTATTGGGGTGGAGGGAAGCTAAGCATTTGATAAGCCTGAAAACATTTTACTTTACAGTAGTAGCAAATATGTGTTTAGTAGGTCTCCATCTTCTGCTTATTTAAAAATATTAAAATTATGTAAAACTATTTCAATTATAGCATTTTTATACTGTAGTGACTTAAACATAGAGGTCATTAATAGATTTCATATACCCAAAGTTCTCAAGAACATTTTATAGATTTTGATTTCCACTTGTATGTAGAAATATATTTTTGTACATGCATATTCAGTTGATCATTTACATAGCTGAAATGAATATCCTTCTTCATTTAATTGTCTTTCCTTCCTATCAAAATTAGTTGACTATATTTGCAGAGGTCTATGTCTGGGCTTTCTAATCTGTTTCATTAATGTACCTTTTCTTTCGAAAATACACAGTCTCTATGATTGTAGCTTTATATTAAGTCTTAAAGTCAGGTTATGTTAATACTGACTCTTTTTTTTAAGTATTGTATCTGCTATTCTGGGTCTTTTGTTTTCCCATATAAATTTTGGAATCAGGTTGATGATATCTACAAAATAGTTTGCTGGGATTTTGATTGTAATTATGCTGAATTTATTGATCAGCATAATAGGAAGAACCAACATCTTGGAAAAATTGAGTTCTCCCCAATATGAACATGGAATCCTCTCCATGAGCATGGAAGATTGCCCTGTTTCTTTAGATTTTCTTCAATTCTTTTCATAGAATTTTATAGTTTTCCTCATATAGGTCTTGTACACATATTACATTTATTATATTTCTACATAAATATTTCATTTTTTGGTGCTAATGCAAATGGTATTGTTTTTAACTTCAATTTCCAAATGTTCATTGATCACATATAGTAAAGCAATTCATTTTTGTATATTAACCTTGCCTGTTCCACCTTGTCATAATTGTTTATTAGTTTAAGAAATGTGTTTAATTGATCCTTTGGATTTTTCTACATAGACAATCATGTCTTTTATAAACAAAGAGTTTTATTTCTTCTATTTCAATTTGTATATCTTTTATCTTCTTTATTTGTCTTATTATATTAGCTAGGACTTCCAGTACCATGGCGAAGACAAATCATAAAAGGGGACATCCTTGCCTTTTTTCAATTTTGGAGAGAAAGCATCTGGCTTCTTACTATTAAGTCTAATGTTAGTTGTAGTTTTTTCATTGTTGTTGTCTGTTTTGTTTTGTTTTGTTTTTGTAGATTTACTTTATCAAATTGAGGAAATTCCCCTGTATTCCTAGTATGCTGAGAATTTTTATCATGAATTGGTGTTGAATTCACCAATTGCTTTTTTTTCTCATTTATTGATATTATCATGTGACTTTTTTCTTTAGCTTATTAATATGATGGATTACATTAATTAATTTTTAAATGTTGATGCTGCCTTGCATACCTAAAGTCAATCTCAATAATTATGGTGTATAATTATTTGATACATTATTGGATTATATTTGCTAATATTTTGGTGATGGTTTTCAAATCTAGTATAAAAAATTTTAATCTATAGTTTCCTTACATGTAATATCTCACTCTGGTTTAGGTTTTATATTAATGTTGGCCTCATAAAAAGAGTTAAGAAGTGTTACCTCTGCTTCTATTTTTGAAAGACAATATAGAGAACAGGTATCATTTCTTCCCTAAATGTTTGGTAGCATTTAATTATGGTGAACATATCTGGGCCTTATTCTTTCTGTTTTGGAAGATTATTAGTTGTTGATTAAATTCATTTACTATATATAGAACTATTCAGATTGTCTATTTCTCTTTGTATGAATTTTGGTAGTTTGTATCTTTTAACAGATTGGTCTATTTTATCTAACATAAAAATTGTGAGTATAGCATTATCCGTAATATTCTTTTGTTAACCTTTTCATGTGCATGGGATCAGTAGTGATCATAACTTTTTCATTATGATGTTAATAATTTACATATGATTTCTTTTTCTCAGTTATTATGTCTAGCATTTTATCAACTTTATTATCATTTAATATAATCAAGTTTTTGCTTTAACTTTTCTGTCAATTTCATGCTTTCAATTTCAATGACTTCTGATCTAATTTTTATTTTTCTACTTGCTTTGGATTAAATTTTCTCTCCCTTTTTCTAGTTTCCCAAGATTGAAGGTTAAATTATTAATTTAAAAACTATTTTATAAGTATATATTCAATGTTATAAATGTCCATATTACTTTCACTGTATCCTACAATTTTCAGTTATTGTATTTCCATTTTTATTTAGTTCAAAATATATTTTTAAATTTTGTCTCCACATTTATTTTTCTCATGTGTTATTTCAAAGTGCCTTGTTTAATCTTTATATATTTTAGGGTTTTCTAGATATCTTTCCATTATTGATAGAATTCTATATGATTTCATTTCATTATGATCTGAGAGTATACTTTGTATTATATCTTTTCTAAAATTTGATGAATTTTTTGGCTCAAAATGTGATCTATCTTGGTGAATGTTCCATGTGAGCTTAAGAATAATGTGCATTCTGCAGTTGTTAGGCAAAGTAATTTATTGACATCAATTATTTCATGTTGATTCATGATTTTGTTGATTTGAATTATGTACAATTTTCTGCCTGCTGTATCTGTTTATTTCTGATCGAGCAATGTTGAAATCTAAAACTGTAATAAAGAATATCTATTTATTTTTGCATTTCTATCAGTTTTTGCCTCAATATTTTAGTCTCTGTTTTAAGCTACATATATGTAAAGGATCATTATGGCTTCTTGCTGAATTGATCACTTTGTCATTAAGTAATAAAGCTACTGTATTTATTCCTGATAAATTTCCTTACTCTGAAGTTTGCTCTTTCTAAAATTAATAAAGCTACTCTTGCTTTCTTTTGATTAGTGTTAGTTTAGTATATTTTTCTCCATCCATTTACTTCTATATGTCTTTATATTTAAAGTCAGTTTCTTGTAGGCAACATAGAGTTGTATCTTGTTTTCTAATCCAGTCTAACAATACCTGTTTTTTTTAACCTGGTGCATTTACCATTGACCTTCAGAGAAATTACTGCTATGGCATCTACCATATGTGTTACTGTTTTCTATCTGTTGCCTTGTTTTTTGTTTTAATTTTTTATCTTCCACACTTTTATATGACTTTTGTGGTTTTATTTGTATATTTTATCTGATTTCATTTTCTTGCCTTTCTTAGTATATCAGTTATACATCTTTTGTTACATTTTTTAGTGGCTGCTTTATAAATTTACGACTAATTCGAGGCCACCTTCAAGTAATATCATATTGCTTCAAAGGCAGTGTGAGCACCTTATAATAACAAATTAGAAAATATGTCTAATTCCTCCCTTCCATCCTCGTATCATTCTTTCATTCCTGTCATTCATTTCATTTACATATAAATGTGCAATATATATACATATATGTATATATATATTCAAATACAATGTTGTTATTATTTTGAACAAACTGGTATGTATTGAATCCATTAAGACAAATAAAAGTTTTTTTTTTATTTTACCTTCATGTATTTCTTCTTTTTCCTTTATTTGTATAGATCTGAGATTGACATATTTTTTTTTGAGCTCTCTAAATAACATTTTTTAAAATATATTTTGCAAGGCAGATCTACTGGCAATAATTCTCTCAATTTTTATCTGAGAAAGTCTTTATTTCTCTTTCACATTCAAGTATAATTTTACCAGATACAGAATTCTAGTTTAGTGTTTTTTTTTCTTTTTCTATCAATACGTTCAATAAGTCGCTTCACTCTCTTATTGCTTGCATAGATTCTGAGAAGACGTGTGTGATTCTTATCTTTCTTCCTTTATTAGTTAAGTGTTTCCCACCCTTCACTGGTTTTTCTCAGGATTTTTTCTTTATCTTTGACTTTTTACAGTTTATGCATCAATGTAATTTTTTAAATTCATCCTGCTTGATGTTCTCTGAGTTTCTTGTATCTGACATTAATTTGGGAGAAATTTTTGTTCATTATTATTTCCATATTTCTTTTCTTCCTTTATCTCTTCTTGTTGTGGAATTTCCATTATATGTATGTTAACACCTTTTATAGTTGTCCCACAGTTCTTGAATACTCTTCTGTTTTTTCATCTTTGTTTCCTTTATTTTTCTGGTTTGGAGGTTTCTACCAAGATACTCTCAGGCTCAGAGATTCTTTTCTTAGCTATGTCCAGCCTGTAATGAGACCATTAAGGGTATTTTTTCATTTCTGTTAGTGTTTTTGTGTTTTTGTGTTTGTTTTTTATCTCTTGCATTTTTTTTGATTCTTTCTTTGTATTTTTCTCTCTCTGTTTACATAGCCCATCTGTTTTTTCATGGGGTTCACTTCATCTAGTAAAGCCTTTAGCACAGTAATTGGAATTCTTTTAAATTTCTACCTGATAATTCCAATATCTTTGCTCTGTTTGTGTCTGGTTCTGATTCTTGCTGTCTCTTCCACATGTTGTTATTGTTATTTTTTGCCTTGTAATATTAATATAGTGTGTTGTAATACTTTTCTTCATAGCAGGGCATTATGTAAAGGGTAAAAAGAACTGCTGTAAGTAGGCCTTTAATTATACGGTGGTGAGGTGTGTAGGGAGAGCAGGATTTTATAGTCTTATGATTAAGTTTTATTCTTTTTATAAGCCTATTCCTCTGAACAGTGAATTTTAAACATAATTTTCAGTTTTCTCTCATTCTTACACCTTAGGTGGGACAGAATGTATAAAGTGGGCTAGTAGGATATTTCCCTTCACTCACAGTAAGGCCAAAGCTGGCTGGAATTGGGTACCTCATTTTCCTCAGGTCAGTTAGATCAGTTAGGTCTAATAAAACAACAGCAGGTTATACTTTGGTTAAATAATTTCTCTTAAAAGCAGACCTTGATAAAAAGAAGAGAATGCTCTGGCATACCATGAAATGGTTTCTTTACCATTGTTCTTGCTAGAAGCACTAGGGGATTTTTCTTAAATAATCACTGTGAGAACCTGGTAGAGATCCAGAAGGTAAAACTCAGAAAAATGTGACTTCAGTATATTTCTGAATGTAATCTCATTTGGAAACAGGAACTTTGCATACATAATCAAATTAATTTGAGGTCATACTGAATTAAGGTGGACCTTAATACAGTGACTGGTGTCTTCATGGTATTAAACAAGGGAAATTGGACAGAAACATAATGGCAACCCATAGAAGGATGAATTTCATGTGATAGTAGACACAGACATCAAAGTGATGCAGGTACAAACTGTGAAACACCAATGCTTGTTGGCAACCACCAGAAGCTAGGGGAGAATTATTGAGCAAATTCTCCTTTTGTGGCTTCAGAAGTAACCAATTGTGTCAATGCTTTGACTTTTTTAAATTCTAGCCTCCATAATTGTGCAAAACTAAATTTTTGTTGTTTTCAGTTACCTAGTTTCTTGTATTTTTTTTAACTGCAGCCTTTGACAACTAATATAATAACTCATAGAAGTGCCTATTTCTTCTTGTTATGGGTACTGACTGACATATTGTTTTCGTATTCTTATATTTATAGGGTAAACATATAAGTTCTGATATATTAATGTTGTTTCCTTTATTAATCTTATTGTTATATGTTTCTATGTCTCTGTGTATTCCCATATTAAGTCCACTTCTGAAAAGTATGAGATAGACTGCCGGAGCCAGCCGGGCAGAGTCGAACAGTCCTGAGTGGGGGAGTGAGGGTTAGGAAAAAAAGACAGAGAAGAGAGAAAGATCTCGGGAGGGCATACAGTCAAAGCTGCAGCCTCGAGTTTACTTAGCACCGTATACTTATACAGTTTGAGTATGTGACAAACTGCTCGTAACAAAGTAACAAACTGCTCAAAACAAAACCACAAGTATCCAGAAACAATAGCTGCGATTAACATGGATTAACATAAGGCCAAGAGAAAAACTCCTCCCTTGGAATTTCAGGAACTGATATTTCCTTACAAAGGTCTCCCAACATCTCCGGCTCCCTACAATAGACTGTAAGGAAAAAGAGATAATTGCCTGGTGTAGTTCACTGTATCCATGAAGTGAGAAGGCCTGATAGTGTGTTGCACAATGATGGGTCAGCCACCTAAAATAAAATAGAGATTGTACAGAAAAATTATCTTAAGTCAACTGATTTGGGGTATTAATTACATCTGCAAACCCCTTCATTTTTATAATAAAACATAACCTAATCATAGGAGTGAATTATGTCATATTCAGTTTCACTCATTTTCAAGGAAACTTGTAAGCCAGGTGGTACTGATCTTGGACCATCTTAGAATTAGGCCTACCACTCTCTTCAAAATAAAAGGTGAAGGCTTTGAAGTTTTGAAACAGTTTCTATGAAGCCGTTATTCTCATACATTTAAGAGTACCAAAAGAAGATGCTGCACATTTTAAAACCTAGTTTTGTATTTTTTCTATTTTAGATAATTAGGAATATATAAGTAGTATTCCTTAAAGTGACAAAGAGTGGTAGCAAAAGATAAGAAATTTTGTAATTAGTCTATTTTCTCTTTATATATACTGATATATTCAGTATATAGTGCTTAATCATTTTCATTGCATTAATATCTTTATTTTGGTCATTTCTATGTATTTTGCAGAATTGGAGCAAATTATCACTCAAGGTAGCCCCCGGCTACTTGTTATTGTTCAGTATGATCATGAGATACATTTCTTCTTAAAATTATTATTAAATAAGTAGGTATGATAGGGTTAGCAAGTGACTCAAATTCAAATCAGAACGAAGTTCTGCAATAGCTTATTAGTGCCTTCCATGGGTATAGAAGAAGAGAATAAAGTCATATCCAAATAACTGCAGGAGAGCTATTTATCTTTTACTCTTTCTAAGAAATCTCCTTCCTGTCATATGGGAAATTCAGACATTCCATTATAAACAATTAAGAGAAAATATGCCTCATTTGGATGTGGATAAATGTGTATATAAGCATGTATTCCCTAAACCAATAAACTACTAAAGTTGCCTTTTCAAAAGACATTGTCCTGCCTCCTCTTTAGTGGAATATTTCCTGGAAAATGAATGTTTGCATTCACGCATTCACCAGACATTGATTGAATTCCAACTCTGTCACCCACACTATTTTAGGCACTTAAAAATATATCAGTGAACAAAAAAGACTAACTTATTTGCTCTCATGGTACACACATTCCAGAGGGTTAGGGAGTAGGGTGGAGGAAGATACAGAAAATAACCCAAATAAATGAATAAACGTCTGGTATTTCACATGTTGGAAAGTGTTCTGGAGGAAAACACAATAGAAAGAGACAATGGAGGTGTGCACAGGCAGTAGCAGAGTGAGCAAATGAGAGACCACTAACTAGGAAATTAAGTTAGAGGACATTTAGGATGTTATAAACTTTAGTTTTTACTTGGGAGAAATGAGAAGTCATTGGAGGATTTTGAGCACAGAAATATTTTTCTATTTTAATAGGATCAATTTAGCTCCTTTGATTAAAAAAAAAAAAAAAAAAAAAAAAAAAAAACTACAAAAAAGGAGAAAGTAAATTTAGGTGTACAGTTGGAATACTTATTGTGGTAACAGGCCAGAGATGATGGTAGTTTGAACTAGGTGGTGACAATAGAAGTACCAAGAATCAGTTTTATCCTGGATAAGTTTTGAGGCATGACAACAGTATTTTCTTATTCTTTGTTTGATTTTCTTGTGTCAGTAAAGACTAGTGCATTTATTTTTCTAATAGAGGTTTATGATTGCCTCAACTACTCCCTATATTAATCCCTTGATTAATTTTCTATTGTTACATAATAAATTACCACAAAGTTAGCAACTTAAAACAACACAAATTTACTATCATTTACTATCAGGAAGACCCAAAGTCGGCTAGCTAGAGCTCCTGTTCAAGATTTTACCAGGCTCAAATCAAAGTGCTGGCCATGAGGACTTATCTGGAGGCTTGATGAGGGAGCTATCTACTTCTTAGCTCCCTCAATTGATGGATAAATTTAGTTTCATGCAATTGTAGAAATAAAGTACCTGCTTTCTTGCTCTCTGTCAGCTAAGGACCACTTTTAGCATCTTGGGTCCATGGCGTGAAGTCCCCTTTAGAGGGAGTTCACAACATGGATATTTGCTTTTCAAGGCCAGATAGAAAAATTACTTTTTAAAAATATCTTCCTTAAGAAAAGGCTGAGTCTATTTTAATCATTGGCTTGATTATGACAAGCCTACCCAGCATAATCTTCCTTTTGATTAACCTGAAGTCAACTGATTTGGGGTATTAATTACATCTGCAAACTCCTTCATTTTTATAATAAAACATAACCTAATCATAGGAGTGAATTATGTCATATTCAGTTTCACTCATATTCAAGGAAACTTGTAAGCCAGGTGGTGCTGATCTTGGACCATCTTAGAATTAGGCCTACCACTCTCTTCAAAATAAAAGTTAAACAGCATTTGAGTATAAATGACGCCGTATTATACGATTTTTACCAACTTGACTTAGGACATTTAGTTTCATCAGAGAACACATCCCTTAAATTTATTTCTAATATTCTGTTACATATATAATCTATTAATTATTATTAACGTGAAAGAATTTCAATCTAAAATGTAACCAGAGAATGTAT
>CM053502.1:132277502-132342084 GCA_028627145.1 Eidolon dupreanum | reverse complement strand
CTAACTATGCCATGGAACAATATTTTCCATAAGTAAATTATGTAGCTGATTAGCACAGGTGGGAGTTAACAGAGAAATCGATGTGGCCTGGCCATATGTGTGGTTTATCTATTATTTTTGATAAAATTACTTCATGCTTTATTACCACGATATAAACCTAATTTAGGCTCATCTTTAATTTTGTTGAAATGAGTGTTTTCACACATCTAATGTAACAAGTTGATCAGAAAATTCAACTATGATGTAAAATATCATCATCAGAGCCATAAGTGAATATATTGGATGGAATATATATAAAATAAAATATTTTCATATTGCTTTTAAAAATTAGTTAAAATGCAATAATAATTTTGTTAATATTACTATCTGTCATAGGTAAAAGGCAGAATCTATTTAATACAATTTTTATGCATATATGTAGATATGTGAGAAATGAGTTTAAAAACAAAAACTTTCACATATTCTTTCTTCATGCTTATTTCACAGTCATCTTTCCTTGCTCCTTTTCTTCTTTTAACATTTCATGTAGTTTAAGTTTACTTAGTGCCTCATTTCTTGTTTAAATTTAGGGTGCCTGTTCTCATATTTGTAAATTTCTCTTTCATGTTTTTTAAGTAATTATATTACATAGTATTTTACACACACATTTTATATATATATATATATATATGTATATATATATATATATACATATATATATATGTGAGGTTGTCACTAAACTAAGAACTAGAATATTACAAATATTTCTGAAATTACCTGTGTACTCTTCTCTAACTTCATCCCCCTTTCTCCTCTTTCCCCTAGTCAGTCATAAACACTATACTACATTTTTAAAATTATTACTTGTTTTCATTTAACATATTATTTTTAATATTTATATATGACCAAAATATATAGATTTAGTTTCTGTTTTGTTTTGAATTCATATAAATGGAATCATCCTGTATTCATGATTAAAGATTTGCTTTTCACTCATGCTATTTACCCATGCTATTATCCATGCATTTCTGGTTCATTTATCTTAACCAATATATGATATTTCACTTTGTGACTAAATTCAATTTCATATTTCCGTTTTTCTCACATTGGCTATGTGGTTGTTTTCTGTACTGGTTTATATAGTTAGTGTCCAAAAAATTTCATGTCCACCAAAACCTTAAAATGTGACCTTATTTGTAAATAGGTTTATGCAGATTACATACATATATATATACACACACACACATATATATATAAATTACATATATATACATGTATATACATATATGTATATATACATATAAATTCATGAGAGAAAAATAGCTGGGATTTAGTGTAGACTCTAAATTCAATGACTAGTGTTCTTATAAGAAGATGAGAGTTTGCAGAGACCGAGAGGAAATAATCCATGCAAGAACAGAGATAGAGACTGGAATTATGTTGTCACAAGCCATGGGAGTCCAGAAAACACTGAGGCAGTCTGGGCCTGCACACACAGTGATTTCAGAATTAATGTCTCTTGTTTTAAGCCCTCATTCTGTCCTCTATGTCTTTTCATTCCCATTTTTTATTATCTACTTTTATGAATTTATTGGCTTCATCCTGGTAATAATTTCAGATTTTTCTTCTCACCCTGTAGATATTTCAAACTCTTTCTTCAAAGCTATTTCATCCATTGATGAACCCTTTCACTGAGTTGTAAATTTTAATAATTCACATATTGTTTGTTTTTCTTCAATCTTCTATGCAGATTTTATTGTCCTTTTCTTGATAATTTTTTATTCTATGTTTTTTTTATTGTATGCCTTACACATGATCATTTTATATTTACACCTAATAATTTAAGTATCTAAATTCCTTGAGGATTTATATCTGCTTATTATTTCTCCTGCTTCTCCATCGTTTATTTGCATATTATATATTTGAATGTCAAAAGACAATGCTGGATTTCTAATTTTGTATAAAAGTCCTCCATAAATTTTAGTTTATCTCATCAACCCATGTCATTATTCCTGGAGATTTTAGTGAGGATATTTATTTATCTATTTATTTACAGAAGGAAACTTGATAGTCCATTCTCTCTCTCCCTTCCTACGTCTTTTCTGTCATTCATTATTTATGTGTTTATTTATTTGTTTGCAGAAGATACTTTAAGAAAAATAATTCTACTACACTATAGCAGTTCTAATTGTTGCTCTTTTATGTGATTCACTTTCTCTTATTAACCATTAGATTTTTATATATATTTATGTTATATGTATCTTAGCCTAAAATATATATCTCTATTAACACTGTTATGATATTGATATCAACATAGATATATTTTACAGTTGTTCTTTCAATGTAATCCAGTAGTTTCTCCAGACTTAGCCAACTCTGACTTATAAATACATAATTACATTGAGTTATAAATGACTTACATCTCTTTTTTTTTTTTTTGCATTTTTGGATTATTTTAAAGCATTATGTTCCCGATGAATAAGCATATTGGTAGACCATGGTTAATTTTTTAACCACTCTTTTGCTAGCTGCTCTCTATTTATCCTACTCCTTAGTCCCTGGAAACCTCTTTACTACTACCAGTTTATATAATTTTTTAAAAATTATTATTATATTATTATTATTAGATTCCACATATAAATGATACCATGTGGTATTTGTTTTTCTCAGTCTGGTTTATTTCACTTAGTGTAATGCACTCCAGGTTCATTCATGTAATGGCAAATGATAAGATTTCCTTCTTTTTTTTAAGGCTGAATAATAATCCATTATATATGTGTATCACATTTTCTTGATCCATTTATCTGCTGATGGGCACATAGGCTATTGGGAATAATTATGCCTTGAACACAGGGTTAGAAATATTACTTTAAGATTATGATTTTGTTTCCTTTAGACATATACTCAATGAAGGATTGCTGAATCATGTGATAGGTGTATTTTTAATTTTAGGGGAGAAAGCTCCAGGCTGTTTTCCCCAGTGGCTGCCCAATTTACATTCCCACCAATAGTGTACAAGTGTTCCTTTTCCTCTACATGCTCCTGAACAACCAATACATTGAAGACAAATCAAAAAAGAAATCAATAAGAGTGATACGTATATACCATGGAATATTACTCAGCCATAAAAAAATGAAATACTATCTTTTGCAACAACATGAATAGATCTTGAGGTAATCATGCTAAGTGAAATAAGTCGGACAGAAAAATTTAAGAACCATATGATTTCACTCATATATGAGATATAAAACTGAAAGCAACAACCAAACAAGATGTACAGAGACTCATTGACACAGACAACAATTTAGTGGTTACCAGAAGGAAGAAAGGGAGTGGGTAGAAAATAAAGGTAGAGGGGGTCAAATATATTGTGGTGGAAAGAAATTTAACTTTGGGTAGTAAACACGCACTGCAATATACATATAGTGTATTATTGAATTGTATACTTGAAACTAATATGATTTTATTAACCATTTGACATCAACTCAATAAATCCAATAAAATAAAAAATAAGTAAATTTAAAAAAGAGAAATTAAAATATCTTGAGACTTTAATTTCTTAGTAATTTCTATCAGTTTTAAAAATCTCTAGTCATTGTAGCAGCAAAATAACTTCTTTCCTCCCCTGTATCATTTTGAGGCAAAGTCAAATTAATTTCCTCAGTTCTGAGCTGCAAATTACAATTTATTTAGCAATAGAAATAACTTTATAAATGATAGCTCCACAGCATAACTAAGTCAGTTATACTATATTTACAGAATTTATGGATATCCATGGGAACTTAGACACAATGTATAAAATCATTTTCTAGTCAAAATATTTTCTAAACTATAAATTGTATTTTGGAAACACAATAAATGTATTTGTAAATTAGGTTTGTTGAACACTATCACTGTAATCGATTTGTTTATTTTATATAGGTCTAATTATTTATAAAATTTAATATAAAAATGTGTTAGTAATGTTAATAGTTTTAGTTTTTTAGTTGAAAATAAGTTTTTGTATATGAGAAATGAATGGTAGAAACATTCATAATTTTCTCAATAGACTGTATAGCAATCACTATACATTTCCCTTTTTATTTCCATTATTGTAATAAACATTATTTAATAAACTATAATAATACATCAAGACCTATAGGAAGTAATATATACATAAGCTAAATTAAAATTTATTTTCACTAAAATTTATTTCAGAAAAAAATTACCTTTTAATATTTAAAAATAACCTGCGATTCAAAAAATGTGTATGCTGAAATTTCAATTCTTAAATTATTAATTTTAATAATAAATTGAAATTTTAATCAATATGTTTCTGTGTGTCACATAAAAATTCTGTTTTATAACCTAGTGAAAATCTGACAGCAGCTATATGTCTAATTTTATTCTATTTACTTAGATTTCTACAATTATCATATTATACAATATCTTTTTCACACATTATCAAATTCCATATAAAACAATAATTTTTGTTTCTACAAAGCATGAAACAAAATTAAATTAAAAATTTTAGCTTAAAATCATTTACCAAAATCTCAATGCTATTACGTAGAATATCTAGGTATTGAATCCATAGTTTCTAAAATCAAAACCAGTCATTTGGCTTCCATTCACTAATTTTAAAGCAATTATAACGTCACTTTATTAAATAATTTGTATATAATATTACTCCCAGAAATGTAAATTAAATAATATTTTAAACTAGCCAAAAGTTTTAGTAACCTTTAGAGTCTTTGTTTTTATACTTCAACAAAATTACTGTCTTAAATATAAAGGTAGTCAATAATAGTATATTTTCCTTCAATATATTATTATTATTATTTGGTAATAACAGCATAGAATTCTGTGCCTACTGAAGTTCAGTACTATTTAGTAAAGTATACACAGTACCTGGTATTTCCAAACCTGTCAGTATATATTAGTATGCACTTTTAATTTTATGGTGAATAGAGATAGCATAACATACATAAATCTGGAATCAAAACAGCTATTGTCTTCAGAGACCTGAAGAGTAAGTATTGAGAAGACTGTATCAAGTGCTCATCTATATTTGTTATTAATATTATTTTATTACTCAATATTTAATGCTTAATTGTCCTCCAAAATGACAAATAGGAAGAAAATATAGTATATATTTTTAAAATTTCATCTTAATTTTTTTTATACAAATGAAGGGCACTAATGATGGGTTAAAAAGGAAGAGCTCTGTTTCCAAGGTAACCAATCTAAATTAATAGAAGCCCTATAGAACTTCATGTTCAGGATACAATGTAAGAGGTTCAGTCTTTAGTGTGGAAATGAAAGCCGAAATTACTGTATTTTAGAATTAGTTTAAAAACATTTAAATTTCAACAGTTTGTATTGAAAATATTACTGGGTTAAGCAGTAATATTTATTGCTCTAAGAAAAAATACTTTGTGATAAAATTTCAACTTGAGGCAAAAATGCCACTGCTCCCTCCTAATAATTTAATTATATATGCAATAGAATTGAAATTTGCATATAATAATTCTCCAATGAAATATTCTGATGGAGATCTAACATAAACTCATTATACCCAAAGATCGTATGATCATCTCTTACTCTCATGTATATATTTATTCATTCCTTCATTTATTCTATTTATCGGCTGTCTGTCCATCCATATAGTGTGAGCCAATTCTCATAACAAGTCTCCCCATCTGTTATATATCTATCATCCATCCATCCATCCATCCATCCATCCAATCTATCATTTATTATCTATCTATCTCTATATCTATCTATCTATCTATCTATCTATCTATCTATATCATCATCTATCATCTGTCTATCAATCTATCTAAATATCTATCATCTATCTATCTATATATCTATTTATCTATCCATTCATCATCTATGACATATCTACCTTCTGTTTTCTTCCTATATTTTGATTGCAGAATCACAGACGTAGTAAACAAAGGTTCTAAATATGTTTACATGAATTCTCATTCCAGAGTCTAAACTCTTAGCCTTTATGCTATAATGTCTTCCAGAAGAAAGTACAGAATCATAAGTATTTCTAATAATTTACAGAGAGGGCTGGAATGATCTCGTACATTTGTTATTTATTAAAGGAGTATTGCAGAGGAAGACTTTAAAATTTCTGAGATACCTAATATTAAGACAAGAGTAAACAGAAAGATCACATAAATGATAACAGTAGGCAATTAATTAAGATGATAGAAATAAAATTCTAGTAGTTGCAAAGGGTAATAATAGTCAAAAGTAAGCTCATATTTATTGTTTGCCTTTAAATAAGCTGATGTGTGTGTAAACATGTGTAACTGAGAAATTTTTCAGGTTTCCCTGGTAATCTCTGAAATATCATCCACTCTTTCGACTACATCTTAAAACTTTCTCTTTCTGCCTGTTCTTAATTTTCTACATGTAGACATGCTTGAAACTTTTGTTAAAACACATTTCCCACTAGAAATTCTTCTGTCTCTTCTTTTCACAGCAAAAGTAGGTAAAATCATTCTATATTTTCTTGAGTATGAGGGTGTCTTTACCTATACATATAAGGCTCTATGCTCACTGCTAAAAGGCATGCAAGGGGAATAACAAACAATTTGAAGAAAAAAGTAGGCATAAATAATTGATAATAATACAAGGCAGTTATTTATATCAAATATACTACAACAATGTGTGATATATATATATATATATATATATATATATATATATATATATATATATATATATTTAGAGGAGAGAGCTAGAATCTTACCTAGAGAAATAAAAAGAGATTCATATGTGAAAAGCAGCTTATGTTAATAAATTTTAAATGTGAAGTAGAAATTTGATGGTGAAAAAGATAGAAATAAATTGTATGCATGTGAGAGAGAAATAATTTGGTGTAGGGAGGCAGGACAAGAAATAGTTCAAATTTAAATCTTAAAAATACTAAAATGGAAGAGATATTATTTTGGACATACATGTTATTCTTCACACCACAAAGGCAACATTTGTAAGACTTATCCAGGTTTTTGGTCAGCTTTAAATTGGTTAATTACAATATCTTAAACACAGAAGGTTAGTCTGTAAATAATTTGTGATGATTCTTATTCCTCTTTCATCATATTAGTCACGGTTTGTGATGATGATGGCATAAACATGCATACAGCCTTTCCAATCATATAAAACACAGCATATACAATTATATACAGTACATGTACTTGATAATGATAATAAATGACTATATTACTGTTTTATGTATTTACTTTGCTATATTTTTATCATTTTAAAGTGTATTCTTTCTTTTTATTGAAAAAAGTTTGCTGTAAAACAGTATGTGGTCAGCAGCCTCATATGTCTCATGTTTACCACATCTCTTGATTGCATCATTTTCTCTTGTGCTTGATTTAATCTCATGTCGTTTTGCTCACCATGGCCCCTAAGCACACAAAATTCACTGCTAATGTTGCCAGTAAGAGGCCACATCAAGTGATTGACCTAAAAATAAAATTAAAAGTAATTAAGGACTCCGAAGATGAAAAATCAGTGATAGTTACTGCTCACCAAGTCAGGCATGTACCATCGCACTGAGTATAATATAGCTACAGTCTTGAAGAACAAGAACAAAGTGATGGAAGCTGTTTAAGAGTCTGCTTCATTGAAGACAATGAGAATAACAAAAATTTAAAAAGGGCCTATATCAGACATGCAGAAACTTCTAATAACCTGAGTTGAAGACCAGAAACAGAAGCCTATCCCTCTCTAAATCATAACAATCACAGTCAAAGCAAAAATTTTGATTGCGATGCTGGGGGAAAAAGCTGGACCTGACTACCATATTTAATTTACTGCTAGCTCTGGATGGTTTAAACAATTGAAGAATTGCTATTCTTTACATAATGTGAAAGCGAGTGGTGAGTCTGCGAGTGCTGATGTGAAGGCAGCTGAAGACTTTTTGGAAACTCTAAATAAGCTGATTGTGGAGAAAATTACTTGCTAGAGCAAATTTTCAATATAAATGAAATCTCTCAATTCTGGAAATAATGACTGAAAAAACTTTAATCCATAAGGATGTCAGCTCAGTGCCAGGTTTCAAGGCTTTTAGGGACAGATTAACAGTCTTGCTTGGGGAGCAATATTTCAGGCTACAAGTTGAAATCTTTTGTGATCAAGTACAGTGAGATCCTCAGGACCTTCAAGCATATAAATAAACACACACACACTGCCAGTGTATTACAGGAACAATAAGTCATGAATGACCCAGCTGTTCTTCTGAGATGCCCTTCTGAATTGCTATGTCAGAGAAATGAAGGACATTTTAAAAAACAACATACCTTTCAAAATTTTGCTTATTTTTGATAATGCTCCCAGACATCTTCCTTTAATTGGTGATACTTATCTCAATATGAAGGTGATATTTCTCTCTCCAAGCACCACTTCTTTGATTCAACCAATAAATCCAGGAGTTAGAGCAGCTTTTAAGGCCTACCACCTGAGGAGGACCTTTACCCAGGCTATCACTGCAACTGAGAAAAACAGTGATGTACTTCTGGAAGAATCACAACATCTATGACTGCATCAAAAACCTCACTTAGGCTTAAGATGATGTCATTAAGAAGTGTATAAATGACATATGGAAGAAGATATTCAAGAGGTTTGTCCCTGACTTCAAAGGATTTGCCAAGGATGAGGATGTTTCAAATACCAACACGGCTTTGATTGAGATGACAAATTTAATCTGGGTGTTGATACAGATGACACAGAGGAGCTCCTAGAAGTGGTTCCTGAGAAATTGACTAATGACAAGTTGTGAAACTAGAACAAGAATGCATAGCCAAAAAAGGAAAAAGAATGCAGGTGAAGAAAAGGAATCCCAAGAAAACTCACAGTGAAAGTTTTAGCAGAAGCTATTGCAAACTTGAACAAGTTCCTTAAAAAGTTTGAAAACAAGGACTCCAACACCAAAAGGTTTTCATTAATAGAAAGGAATGTTCATGGTACATTATCTCCCTACAAGCAAATATTAAATAAAAAACAAACAAACAAACAAAGCAAACCGTCCTGGACATATTTCCAAAAAGAGTGACAGCTCCTCAAGAAGAGCCTCAGGCAGATCTTTCCGGAAGTATTCCAGAGGAAGGCATTGTTATTATAGGAGATGATGGCTCCATGCATGTGTTGCTCCAGAAGAATTAGTTTGATAAGATGTGGAGGTGGACGACAGTGATATTGATGATCCTGACTCTATGTAGGCATAAGCTAATATGTGTGTTTGTGTCTTAGTTTGTAACAAAAGTTTAAAAAGTAAAAAATAAAATAAAATAAAATAATTTAAAAATAGAAAAAAGCTTAGAGAATAAGCGCATAAAGAAAATATTTCTGTACAGTTCTACATTTTGGTTAAGTATTATTATGAAAAGTTAAAAAAGTTAAAAAAATGAAAAGCTTACAAACTGAAATTTTACAGTAAGCTAAGTTTGATTTATTATTGAAAAAATTTAAAATATATTTTTTAATAAATTTAGTGTAGCCTAAGTATATATAAAGCCTACAGCAGTGTACAGTAGTGTCCTAGGCCTTCACATTCACTCACCACTCACTCACTGACTCACCCTGAGCAGCTTCCACTCATGTGATCTCCATTTACCGTAAGTTCCCTATACACATGTACCATCTTTTTTATCTTTTATATTGCATTTTGACTGTGTATTTTCTATTTTTAGATATGATAAGATACAAAAATATTTATCATTGTCTTACAATAGCCTATTGTATTCAGTACAGTAGCATGTTATATAGGTTTGTTGCTTAGGTGCTATAGGCTATACCATACCATACAGCCTAAGTGTGTAGTAGGCTATGCCATCCAGGTTTGTTAAGTACACCCTGTGATGTTAGCACAATGATGAAATCGCCTAAAATGCATTTCTCAGAATGTATCCTGTTGTTAAATGACACATGTTTTATCTCATGCCTTTTTAAATATAATCAGTTAGACTTGATCCAGAACAGCAGCCATTAACAATTTGGATAATTTTCTAAAATAGATCCCCTTTTATTTAGGCCACATTCTTATTTTTCACTACTTCTCTGGACATCCCATAATTGGCTCATTTTCTCTTTCTCACTTTTTCATGTCATTTATTTTTGCTATTTAGAGTACCTGTGGTTGAATATGGTTAAGAAAGTTTTTACTTTTCTAGTATTTGCATTGATACTAATGTATTTTTGTTTATGACTTGCAGAATTGTCTTCAAGAAATAGTCCATTATTTTATAAGAACCCAGAGATAAAGGGTTATCATCTGGTTTAGAACATATTTTCCAGCACATAGCATGCTGCCCAGTATATAACAGTCTCTTAATAAATGATGGAAAATGTATCTATAAATGAAATAAGTATATGAATCAATTAAGTAAATGGTTTGCTCAACTTAGATTCAACGTTTTAATCATGGTGATAGACTGATAACAATTAACAGATTATGTCATCTTAAAAATCAGTAAACTATTTCCTTAAAAAATATGTATTTACAATCACACCCATCTGCCACTTTTCTGCCATTTATGTATCATAAATAATTCTCCAGAATTTATCTCTCTGTCTTGATAAATTAATAGCTAAGAAAATTTGGAATATGGTTCATCTTATTTTGTGCAGTCTTCAGTTTAAAAATATTTGTTAAAATGTTTGATTATAATAAACTATAAATATTTAAAGGGTACAATTTTTTAAGTATTTAAATATGAACATTCCATGAGACAGCCCCCACAATCAAGATTATACAGGCTTTTGACATTTTATAAAAATATTAATGAATGCCTATCTTAATTCTGTATCCCACTGGACAACACTGCTAAATATTCTACAGTTAGGCAGTATACATTTACTTCTCTTCATTACCTGCATTAAAGTCAATTTCTATTTGTGACAAATTTGTATATGTATATGTGTATGTTCATATAAAACATTAAAAATAATATAAAATTAAATAGCACATACATATATACCATACTTCAGAAGTTTGCTCAATAATTTCTTCCTTCAGAATTTTTTCTTAAATTTTAACCTAATATTACATTGATCTGTGATCTATATTAATTTATTTTATTTTTATCTGCTTGCCTGATACACATAGAAACTCTAATGACAGTAATTCTTTTGGTCTATTTTGAAATGTTTTAATGTTTGGGCTTCAGAAGAAAATTGTCTATTCCCACTGTGAACCAATTAGGACAAAATGTAACAATTTTCATTTAAAAGTAGGACATTTCACAAAACTTTCTTCAAAAAATGATGTGATGTGATGCTCCATTCTGGCCATTTCTTTATATTAAATCATCAATTAGATGTAAAAAGTCTTCTACCGCATAATAAAAATGAGAGAAATTGAGAGAAAATAATCACAAAATTTGGCTAATTTCTACATAACTGAAATAACTATATTACAACAATTTTTCTCACTTTTTATGTCACAAACAGTAAATAAAAGAAATAATGAATGTATTTAAAATATATGTAGCAGAGAATTTAACATCTGTCTTTTATATATTACTTCAAGAAACTCTAATGTATTAGGTATTCCCTAAAGGGTAGATACATTTAAAATGATTAAATTCTAATGAGGAAAGTTTAAAAGATGTTTTAGACAGAAGCTGATACTCCATAGAAAATGTCCAAATGCAGTCAATGTAGATATAATATGACAAACATTCTACTTATATATCTGTGTTCTGGCTTAAACTGTTTTTCACCTATCTTCTTTGCTGTTCTCACTATTCTTATTGACAACACATAAAAATAAACAGAAGTTTTAGTTTTTGACAGTTCTTCTCTCTCTTATTCTCAGCATATTATGCTAATCCTTTCTTTGTAACTTTATTTTTTACTACTTTCTGAAGCCAATTGTGATAAGAGACATAGAATTTTGGATTGAGGTGGGGAAAAGATTAACTGGAATACAGAGAAAGCTTTTATGTGGATAATCTGAGAGAGTGAGAGTATGGGATGAGAAATAAAGACAGGGCATCTAAATGTGGTTGTGATAGTCATATTTAAAGTTATGCTGATTAGTACAGTGTATTTAAACCAAAGTGAAAGGTTTTTTTTTTGTTCAGCACATTAATACAAATAACTTTGAGGAAGTTTATCAAACTGTGTCTAAAAGTTTTGTTTCATTTAAATATATTAGGGAAATAAAGAAAAATTGAATTTAAGAGAGAAATTATATAAGGCTATTAAGGAGCCATATTAGAACATAACAGTATGAATTAAATAAGGGCTTTATTTTTAATATAGGAAGGATTCTAGAGGATTTCTCTATGTTATAGCCATGTCAAGCAACAGAAAATTCTAAACTAAACCATTTAAATAAAAATATTTTTAAAATTGGTACTTTTAAAGCTTTATGTGTAAATAGATTTTATTCTTATTGTGTGAGTATGCCCTATATTCATAGTAGGTAACCTAAAGGGAGTTAAAATTGGAAAACATCTTGTAATGTTATGAATATGATAGAAGGAATTTACAAAGAGGTTAAATGAATGTGGGTCATTAACACAGAGAAGTGATGTGGCTGCCCTTGTTTTAGAATGATGTTATGATAACTGCAGCTACAATGATACTTGTAGCATTAAAAATACTAATTATTATTTCTGAATCACTAACTGTATGCTGGAAAATTTCTCGTTTTATATGAATTAACTTTTTTTCTAGTTTTACTGAGATATAACCAATATACAACATTGTTTAAGGTATACAACATAATGATTTTATATACATATATGTTATATATAATATATGATGGTATGTGCAGCGTGGTGGAGATTACTAACCAACATATATGTATTCTTTTCTAATTCCCGCTGTAAAAGAATTTACTCCCTACAGTCATGTTCTTGGCTCAACACTTCAGGAATGCCCATGATTTTTTTTTTCACTTTGCTATAAAAGTTCACAAAACAAAATTAAACTTAAACAATTTTTTTGACCCTTCTCCCCACTCCCCTTTCCTTTGGCACCATCAGTTCTCTGTATTTATGGGTTTGTTTCTGTTTTGATTTGTTTGTTCATTTGTTTTGCTTTTTAAGATTCCACATATAAGTGAAATTATACAGTACTTGTCTTTTCTGGTCTGATTTATTACACTTAGCATAATGCCCTTTAGGTCCACTTTATGTGTGTGTAATGAAAACTTTTAAGATACACTGTTTTAGCAACTTTCAAATATACAATATAGTATTGCTAGCTTTAATGATCATGCTGTACATTACATTCTCAGACCTTATTAATCTTGTAACTGGAAAATTATACCTTTTGACCACCTTCACCCATTTACCCTCTCCCTCCTTTTCCCTGCCTCTGGCAACCACCAATATGTTTGTATGAGTTTGTCTTCATTTTTAGAATTCACATACAAGTGAGATCAGACAGTATTTGTTTCTCTGTCCAATTTATTTCACTTAGTATAATGTTTTCAAGTTACATCCATGTTGTCACAAATGATAGAATGTCCTTGCCCTTCTTTTCTTTAAACTATATTTCATTTTGTATATTTATACATGATATATACTTATATATCATATATATATATGTGTAATTTTCTTCAACATAGTGATTTTGTTTTCTTTGGGTATATATCCAGAAGTGTTTTTTATTTGTTTGTTTGTTTATTATTTATTTATTTATTTATTTATTTTTAATTTTGAGGAATCTCCATACTGCTTTCCATAGAGGCTACACCAATGCACATTCCACAAACAGTGCATACGGGTTCCCTTTTCTCCACATCCTTACCAACACTAATTTCTTGTCTTTTTGATAATATATATTCTAACAGGTGTGAAGTCATATCTCATTGTGGTTTTGACTTATATTTCCCTGATTATTAATGATTTTGAGCACATTTTCATCTACCTATTGCCCATATGTATGTCTTCTCTGGGAAAAATGTATATTCAGGTCTTCAGCCCATTTTTTTTAATCTAATTTTTTTATTGTTGAGTTGTTTAAGTCTCTATATATTTTGTATATTAATGCTCATCAGATATATGATTTGAAAATATATTCTACCATTCTGTAGTATTCCTTTTAATTTTGTTGATGGTTTCTTTTGCTGTGTGAAGCTTTTTTATTGGATATGGTTCCACTTGTTTATTTTTGTTTTTATTCCCATTGTTTCTGGTATTAAATTAAAAAAATCATTGGTTAAGGCCAATGTCAAGGAGCTTACCCCCTATTTTCTTCTAGGAGTTTTACAGTTTCGGGTCTTATTTTAAAATCTTTAATCCTTTTTGAGCAGATTTTTGGCTATGGTCTAAGATAAGGGTCCAATTTTATTCACTTGCACATGGACGTCCAGTTGTCTCAACACTATTTATTAAAGAAGCTATTCTTTCCTCATTGTATTTACTTGGCCACTATGGAAAATGCAACTTTTTTAGCCCTCACAATAATCTAAAATGTAGTAGTATCTTCATTTTCATTTTTAAAATGAAGAAACAAAGATATAGAGATTTTAACTAGCTTAAGATTATAACAGCTAGGAAATAGTGGAGTGATGGTTTGAGCCCAACAACTTTGGTGCCAGAGTCTCATCACTTTTATCACTATGATGCATCAATTCCCATTCCTTGTCTCCATAATTCTTTTATGAGGTGTTCTTGCTTTTTTATGAGGCAAACTTTTTTAGTTTCATGTTTTCCATTATGAAAAAATACTCCATTCTCATCCTCATTTTCATGAAAGTCACAATCATATGAACCTATGTAATGGCTTTCAACACACACACACACACATACACACACACACACACACACACACACACACACACTTCAGTTGCCAGCTAACTTTGTTCATACTGTATGTTATAAGCCACACCAATGCACAAAACTGCAGTTGTTTTTCCTTAAGTTTCTATTTTTTGTGTTCTATGTATAACTGATGAGGTTTTTTTTAGTATGTTTCCCCTAACTTTATTTTTCCAATGAGCCTCATGTTTTTATTGAACAATTATGCATAGCAAAATGATTTTTAGAAATGCATATGTTGTGCAATAGCAGAACCGATTGTATATGGTTCAAGGAACTTGGTTATTGATTGTAAAAGCTTAAATTTCCAAGTTATGTCATAAACATCAGTATTCGAGAAAAATTCTCATGACTAAAGTGTTAAATAAAAAACAATATGCATTTTTTAGTGTGGCGAGAACACTTGAGATCTACTCTCTTAGCAAATTTAATTGTACAATACATTATTATTGATTAGGTCTCCAGAACGAATTGATCTTATTGATCTTACAAACTAATTGAAAGTTTATACTCTTTGATAAATATCTCTCCTTTTTCACAACCTCCCAGCATTTGGTAAACACCATTCTATTCTGCTACTACGAATTTGAATTTTTTGTTTGTTCGTTTGTTTTAGATTCCACATATAAATGTGATCATGCAACATGTGTCTTTCTGTATCTGGTTTATTTCACTTAGCATAATGATATCCACCATGTTCCTATAAATGGAAATGACAGATAATGGGAAGTGATGGATATGTTAATTTATTTGCTTGTAGGAATTATTTCATAAAATATACATATGTCAAAATATTACATTGTATACCTTAAATGTATATGATCTTTATTTGTCAAAAATTAATAAATATAAAAAATAAACCAACCATACAAAGTAAGCAAATGTAGCTGAATCAAAACAAAAACAATCACATAAGAAAGTACTTCTTAGCCCTGGTGGGAAAACAAAACAAAACAAATACACACATATACTTACAACTTCCCAAGGAAAATACAAAACTCAGAAAACATAAATGAAAAGACTGATAAAATTGGGTACCTAAAAGTTAAAATCTTATATAAGATAAAGGCTATAATTAAAATTAAAATACAAGTGATAGAATGAAAGAAATTATTTTAATAGTAATTAATGTAATTTTAAAATAATTTAATTTGAATTAAGCAAAATTTAAAATAACCATTTTACTCTAAAATGAATGTACATGGACAACAAATATATAAGGAGGTATTTATTCTGTGTGATCATATGAGCAAATATCTCTTTGCATAAATTATCAGGTTAAATGCAAATTAAACAATAAAATAGAAGTTGTTTTAAACCATCAGATGAACAAAATTAAATGATTCATAATATTTATTTTTAGGAATGTCTAAGGATATAAGAACTCTCTAAATCATTATTTATGGTTCCCTGAATACCAAATGATGTGTGAGAAAAACTAGATCCCCTAATGCTGGCTTTGAAGAATGAAAGAAGGGGGCCATGAGCCAAGGAATAAGGTGATCTCTAGAATCTGGAAAAGACAAGAAAAAGATTCTCCCCTAAAGTCTCCAAAAAAGGTAAGTGGCCCTGTTAATTACTTTGATTTTTTGCCTAGTGTGACCCATGTTGGACTTCTAACACACAGAACCGTAAAATAATACATTGTGATTGCTTAAACCACTAAGATTATGGTAATTTACTACAGCAGCAATAAAAAACTAATAGACCTGATATAGGAAATTATCTGGAAGTATATACCAAACTGTTAATTTTTGTTCTCTTTGGAGGTTGGAATGATATTTGAAAAAATGTTAGCAAAAAAGGCTGTCACTTTATTATTTGCACAGTTAAGAGGAAAATACACCACAATAGAAATAAAAAACATTAACATGTAAAATTAAAAAAGCAAATAATAATCGCTATCACAATTTAACTAACATGCAATTTAAAATGGGAGAATGATGTAATGTTGTATTAGCTCATATAAGATTTTTCTTTTTTATCAAAGCTCAGTATTTTGTTCCTTAGAAACAGAAGCCGAATGCAGTAATCCAGAGAGGAATACAATAATAGACATAATGCCCTAGGTGCTTTTCCTTTTGTCCGATTAGGCCACCTAACTTGGCTTGGACATACTCGGTGCATGGTGCTTCCAGATTTTGTACATTTTATGTGTCCTCTCAGTGAATTATTTCCTCATCTAATGGTTTATGATATGTGCATTTTATTTTCTTCTTCTAATGATTACTTTAAGCATACTAAAGATACCCATATTTTTAAATTCATCAACTTCATAATCAAGTTCTTTTTATCAAAAGAAACACGAGAAAGTCAACTAAAGTAATTCCTTCCTTTCACACATAGGTAAATCTGAATTCCTATTAACAAGCTTTGGGATCTTAGGGAGACCACTTCCTGATTTTTTTGATTTTCACAACTATTTCAACTGTCTTCCTTAACACTTGGCATACGTTTGTTATCTCATGCCATTTGAGTCCATGGACTCTTTCAAAAATTCTTTTCAAGTAAAAAAGAATTATCTCACCTCTCTCTCTCTTTTTTTTTTTTTCCCTGAAAAGTATTGTAAGATTGAAACAGAATTTTTAAACAACGAGAAATTTTAAAAATGAAAACAAAAACAGGTATAGCAGTGTTTTTTTTAATAAATATTATATATTAAATTTTGATTCTTCTTTCATTTCCAGAGCTTGATTGCCTCAATATAGTGCAAACATTACAAAGAGTCTTGTTTCCTCATTTCCATTGACTTCTTGTTCACTAATAAGTCAAGATACTGTCCCTGAATCACGAGTATTTATCCAAGTGTTTATCCTCCTAATGTTACCTAAAGTCACTCTCTGGAGCTTTGTAAAAACACTAGATGAAGGAAAAATAAAAGATCACAAGTTAAAATTCTATAGAGCACCTATAAACTCCTTGTTCAAAATGTCAACAACATATCTGAGTTTTGTATTTTTTATTGATAACATTGGTGAAGCATGTTGTGTCCTTCAAATCTTCAGAACAAAGTCTTTATTTCAGAAACATTTAATTCTATTGGACTCTGTTTAATTGTATATAAAAAAAGGGAATATCACATATACTTTTTGCCTAGTACTATATTTTTTGTTTTTAGTTTACTAATTATGTCTGAAATACTTCTAAGACTGTAAAAAGGATATTGGTATCTTCCACTATTACCTGATCTCGTTTTAATTAATGTTTTCCTCTAAACTTATGCATGTGTTTTACATATCGAACATAGTAGAACAGAAATATCCTCTCAAATATTAACATAATTGCCACAGTGAATGAGAAATAGAAAGACAACTTAATTTTATATAAATTTAGTAAATATCTGTAACCTCAAATAATTTTCAAGATGTCTTAATACAATAAAGTTCTTCATAATAAAGAGTGCATGAAAGAAGATAGAGATATAGAGACATATGGAGACAGAGATAGAACACAAACTTTGTTGCAGTTAATGAATAAAGAGAGTAAAGGAGGAAATCGTCTTTTATTAATGAATAGAAATTTTTAACCAATTTCTTCTTATAAATCTTTATTGTTTCATTATATTTTAAAATATTCTTATAAGTTCTGGTTCTGGTTATTTTAGTATAGGTTTGTTTTTAAAAAGTGATTCAAGTGTGCTCATAGTTGGACATTCTTTTTCATGTTCTTTTTTTATATCAATATTAATATGCAATTGTATGATTTGACATGAGATGGTGTTATAGAATTTATTTGATTTAAGAATTCAAATTTATTGGCAAAAATTATTGATGCTACTCTTAGCCCATGACTTGTGGGAATTTTCCTTTGTATTATCTGCATTATCAATTTATTTGCTTATTTATTGCTTTCAGTTTGCATGTGCACATGCACATATATACACATGCAATTCTATGGCCTTGTGAAAATATTGACAGAGATGGCATAGTTCTTCTTTGTCAGGAATTTTAGATGTTTTCGAGATTGTAGAATAGTTTGGGATTCTGGAATAACTTTGATATTAAGTATTTCCATTACATTTCTCATAACCCATAGATAATATATACTTAAAATCCATACATGAGCATAGTATTGGCCTAGGGGTTTTATTTTTAGCAAGTTGATCAGTGTTGTCAATATTAATGCATAGTTCCAGGCATTTTATGATTGTTGGCATACACTGTTTATATGACTATTTATTTGTAGTTTTATTGGTAAACCTAATTTCTAGACATTATCCATAATAAGGAAGCTGTTAGATTCTAAAGAAAATGGCAGATAGTAACCTAGTTCCTAAAAACTCCTTCTATTCTGTGAGAAGTCTCTTCTATTTTTTTCATAGTTCATCTACCCTTCAGCCTCCACACTGGGCCTGCTCAGCACTATCCTTCTGAAATTCTACCACCTATTTCCTATACCTTTTGCCATATTATAAAATACATAACGTACATTGTCATGTATTAAATTCTTTGATGCACTGTGTATTGTAGAAGTTTAATTGTTATTTATCAGCTATTGTTCAGAATCTGTGATGTGAGGCTAGGGCAATCTCCTGTTTTCAGAGCAAATGAAATACCCTACTTTAATGAGCTCTGCCCTTACACTCCCATCTTTCCCGAAGATCAATCAAGTATTTATTATTGTATTGCTGCAGATAGTTTCTTCCTCTAGAAATATAAAAAGCCTCCTTACTTCTTACCTACATAGCTGAAATTGCCAGTGCAGTACTTTGCAACTTTATAATTCTCTTTAATAAAAGTGCTTTGTCTTCTGTGATCTCTAACAAAATCCATTTTTTTCTTTTAAATTTGAATAAAGTTGTTTTAATGACTTTTGCAGAAAAAGTCAATTTCTCACTGGGATCTGGACTAAAACTTACTCTTCCAATTTTAGACAACCATTAAAAGTGTGTATAATTATATTTCTGCTCAAAGTAGGTAATGCAGTATTCTTGTCTAAAATGAAATGGAATTCTCTCAAATACTGCATGGACTTCTTTCGTGGCATTTGTATTTATTGTTTCCTACAGTAACAACATGACTGTATAAAAAAAGACTGTTCTAATAAATATGGAAATCTTAGAATAGCATGACGGTGTTTATAAAAGAAATTTCTATGTTTTTGTTAGCAAAAGAGCATGTGATAACTATTTTTTGCTACTTACAAAACCATCATAGTTTCAGGGAGCCCAAAACAAACAAATAACTCAGTGATCAGACAAACATTAAGTCAAGTAGAATGTATTTTAAAGCATAATGCTAATAGATCACATTAGCTACATACTTATTGTCTGCCAGGCTCAATTGTAAATCCTTGATAGGAATTGATTAATTTAACTCTCAAAACAAAATAGATACTGTTGATACTTCCATTTAACAAATGAAGTAACCTAGGCATTGAGAAAGAAGTAACTTGTCCAACATCACATATCTATTAAGTGATGGGAGTAATATCAGAATGCAAATGATTTAACTCCAGAGCCCAGGCTTTTAATCACTACATAATAGGTTTGTTCACCATAAAGTCATTACATTCAGGGTGTTTGGAATTTGGAGGCAAACTGAAATCATGGTTATTTTACTGTGAGTGTTAAATGATCTGTGTTTTATAGGTGTAGATGATACGCTGTGCCACAACCAAAATGTAGGTCACGGCACTATCATTCTGTTGTCCTTGCTTATTTCTTGTTTTTCAGTGTTTCAATATTAGATGTATCACATAATATAGATTTCATCATGTGTATTCCAATTATCCTACAGCTAGTCAGTGAAATAAAACTAATTTGAGCAGACTCCAACTAATTAACAGTTTTTGCCCTGATGCCATACACAGCAAGTGATGTTGCCATTGATTCTAAACTATAAATATTGAAAACTGTGATAATCTCCCAAGTAGTAATATATATTTAATATATATGTAAATGAACTCTAAGTTAACCATGTTGTGTTGAGCTTGTTTCTCTCCCTGATGTGCAAGGACTGGTTCTGATTATGAGCACCCCTAGGATGTCTGACTTACCCCTCTCCAACCCTCAGAAATTCTTCTGCTCACTAAAAATCTCTCCTAAAGGTTTTCAAGAATTCTTACAAGTATTCACAGGCATATAAAGTGTCAGAAGGCTGCCTCAGCTAGATATATGGTTTCTATCCCACTGTTCGGAAAGAAAGGAAAGTAAGCCACAGGGTTGCATTTTTTAGCTGTAGGATTTTTCCTTATGTAGCCCCTAAGCCGCACTATAGCACATTGTTATTTTTACAAGAAAAACAGAGGGTCACCTATATCTTTGCTTCTAAATTAACTCTGCAATATCGGATAATATTTTAAAAATGAATCTTGCTTTTGATTTACTTGGAAAATTCTGATTCAATAGGACAAGTAAAAATTCATAGACTGTGCATGTTTTCAAGACATCTTTTACCTCCCGCTCTGTATCTAAATCACTGAGTTCATTACCTTCTTTTGTAAATGGAAGACAAGCTGAGTTACAATCTCAAATTTATTTCCCAGTCTAAAGAAGCCAATCAAATATTTCTTTGTTAAATATCTGTTAAATGATTATGATTTCATACTGTGAAATGGGTTATTTCCACCTTTATTCTCTCTGTTTCTTTATGCCAGAAAGGAAATAAGCATCATAGTTAGTCATCTTCACTTATTCAAATGTATCTTCAGTCAAGAGGTTTACTCTTATTCAAAATTAGATATGTTTTAAATACACTAATTTTCTAGAATACTGGCCTTGAAAAATAAGTGCATATACTATATAAATTTATGCTTTGATGGGTTGGAGAAACAATTAAATTTGCCAAAAACATTCTCTTTTTTGTGAATTTATATACTAGCGATTAGAGAAATATTTTTTCTACAAAATGACAAGATTATAATTTTAGTTCTATTGCTCAGAGCTTTCCATTTGTGTCAGAATAACTTTTGGCTGACAACTCAGTGTTGGAAAAATGATCTTTGACTTCTATTGAGCTACACTTGCATACCTTTTACAGAAAAAAAGGGGACTTGATAAATTATGTCTTCCCCCCCCCCAAGCTCATTAGTAGAGGGGTAAGCACATCAGAAGTATCTGCATTAAAAGGACTGAATGACAAACTAGCTTAACAATGCATAAGTTGATTTTCTAGTCACTATAAGTAGGTTATTTTTTTTGTGAAGAAAAAAAAAAGATTGTGTTCTAAAAAGTAAAATTTCAGAATAAACCTCCGAAGCATAAATGATTTTTCTTTAAAGACAAATAATGTCTCATATATATGAAATACTCATTTATTTCCTAGAACAGAGTGGATAATTTGCAACCATATCATGTCTATCCTTTAGATTCTTATATAAATAATTTGAGCCAACTAGATTTGTTTTTGAGTGGTAAGGGCGGATCGAAATTACTAGTTGCTCAAAATGATAAAAAACATTATCACATAGCTGAATGCTGTATCAGAAAGATATATTTACAATTAACATGGATCTATTCTGAAAAGTCTAAGATAGTAAGTGGGCAATAATAGTTACATGACAATAAAAAAAGATGAAATCTTGCCATTTGCAACAGCATAGATGTATCTAGAGGGTATTATGCTAAGTGAAATAACACAAACAGAGAAAAACAAATACTCTATTGTTTCACTTATGTGTGGAATCTAAAACAAAACAAAATAAAAAAGACTCATAGAAACAGATTGTTACTAGGGGGAAGGATGGGGATGAGAAAAAGGGAGAAGGAGAATATAGTCAACAATATTGTGATAAGTTTGCACCATGACAAATGATTAGTAGAATTAGCAGGATGATCACATTGTAAGGTATGAAAATGTTCAACACTATATTGTACACCTGAATCTAATATAATATTGTGTACTAACTGTTCTTAAATTAAAAAGAAAGCACAATCAAAAGTTTAAGCCAATATGTTATTGCTGGTGAATCAGTAACAAATTTTTTTTCATATTCTTGAGAAACAATTGATCATAATTAATCTCTAACACTGGCCTTTTGTCTCTTTTAGTATGGCATCAAAGTTACTTTGCCTATGAACTTAATCTACATGTCTATTACCATTTTGTGGCACTTATCTCTCTTCTCCATCTCACCTCTTAGTACACACAAAAATATATCTATCTTGGAATGTGAAAATGCTCACAATCCCCTGAATATAATCATATTGTTTTCATGCATTTGTTCAATATACTGTCTTTCTGAAAAGCAGTAACCATCCACCTCTACTTGTTAAAACACAATTCACCCCTTACAACCCACCTCAGACACCATTGGTAGCCTTAATAAATCTGATGCTTTATTCAATCAAACTTTCTTCTTTATTTTATAACAGTTTTTAACATGGAATTCTTATATAACTAATCTATTTGTTCACAATATATGATTTAAATGTCTTCATATTAACCATAAACTCACACCTCGATGGCATGAAAACTTAATATTTAACCCCCAGTATTTAGTAGAATATTTTGTACAAAGAAGGTTTTAAAGATAGGTGTTGTGAATGAGTTCGAGAATCAAAGAAAGTTATGTAGGGGTTTATTTTCTAAAATAAAAAAATAGAACTAATTCATAAAAATGTAAAAATGTCAATTAAAATTCTGTGGTTACTTAATCCCTATAGATATAGAGATGTTTAAAACTATTAAAAATACCAAACATAAAATCATGAAAAATGTGTTCTACTTCTTCATCTACCAATAAATAACTATCTTTTCTAAGCCATTTGACTTGATATTGAAATAAAATGCAACGCTTCATGTTTCTGCTGTTCCTTTCACCACTAACATTTATGCATCTAGTCTCTCTTTGAAGACAAGTGAAGGTTGATTTGAATTGCCTAGGTATTTCACACTTTTCATTTAATGAATAATGTGTCATTTTTATTGCTACATAGCAAATTACCCCCAAATGTAGTTGCTTTACCCATAATTTTTAATTTATCCATAATTTTGTGAATCAAAAGTTCCGGAAGGTCCTGGTTGGACAATTCTCACTTGGGTCTCATGAGGCTAAGTCGGATTTTACATGCATAGTCACTTAAAGTTGTAGTAACTTGAAGGTTCAACTCATTTGGCCATCCAAGATTCTCACTCATATGGCTATCTGTCAGCTTGGAGTTCAGCAGGTCTGTTAGCCCAAAGATCTAAATATAGTCTCTCCAGCATGAGAGTCTCAGAGTAGTAGAATTTCCTATATGCCAACTGAACGACCTCAAACCATCTGATATGGTGGGAGCTGCCTCATATACTACAGCATAACTTTGGAAATCTTGCAGCTTCATTTCCGTCATATTCTTCTGGTTTCAAATAAGTCACCTGCTTGCCCAGATTTAAGGGAAGAAATTAGACTCTAGGTCTTCATGGGGCAGTGAAAGTTTCTTGAAGAACATGTGGGATGAAAATATTGTTACATTCCTTTTATGGAAAATAAAATTGGTCACATTTGACACACTGAATTTTAGCTTTATTAAACTCAAAATACTAAACCAAAATGCATCAATCAATTAACTTATTAAAATATAATAATAAAAATTTTAGTGATGACTCATCACTAAAAAAAAAAAAGTTCTATGACATATAGTAAGCATCCATGACAAGTTCCCAAGCATTGACAAGTTTTCTAATAAATGCCAGATGTAAACTAATGAATTTTACCTTGAAGAACAAGAATAACTCACAGACAAATATTTTCGAAGTTGCTATCAGAAATCCCTTGATATATTTATAAGGAAGGGAAAGAATAAATACCACATAGTTTTTCTCACATTAATTTTGTTCCGTATTTGTATATTGGGAAAGGGATGCAAACTTATTTCAGGGAGAGGTTTGTAAATATTTCTCAAGGGGGAAAAAAGTGAATATAGAGTTACTCTTATTATCACAAAACTCATATGCTAATTAAAAATAATTATTCTATAAATTAATCTTGTTTCTTTTTAATTATTTTACCTAATATATTTTCAGTATTTATTTCAAAGTGCATTGTACTTATTTCTCCTTATCTTTTACTCCAGTATAATTTACTCACTTCCTAATTTTAACCTTTATTCAGGTACAATAGATACATAAATGATTGCACATACTTAATATATACATCTTGAAGTTTTGGACATATATGTACACCCATGATAGCATCACTACAACCAAGATGCCAAACATATGCATCATCTCTAAAAATTTCCTTCTATCCAAACCATCTTTCTGCTAAGTGGTTATTATCTAAAACATATAAGAATCCCCTATAACTCAATTAGTATTTAACACATGCTTTGCAATATATTTGTTAATTAAGAATGTATCAATAGTTTCAGCTTGTACACATTTGATAGATGAAAAGTAGCTAAATATAGTCTCTCCAGCATGAGAGTCTTAGAGTAGTAGAATTTCTGACATGCCGTTTAATTGGAATATAAGTTTTGTGATAATAGAGTATGGGTTTACTTTCTTTTTTTAAAAAAAAATGTTTCTTTAGTAAATTTCATTAAATGTAGGTCATAATTAGTATTATTTCTGTATACAAATATAAAAATATAGTATGAAAAGGTAATATATGCAAAAACCAATTAATGGATTATATTGAAATCACTTGATAATGAATGTGTAAAAAAGTAGGTACATTCATATATTCTTTTTTGATAGTTTCTATGGATGCAACTTTTTAAAGTAATCTATTAGTAGCTGTTAAAGTAAAAATTATGCATATCATTTGTGTAATTGCAATTTCTACAATCTAATTGGCATCAAAATAATAGTCTGTGTCATATATATGTACAATAGTATTTTATATAACATTTTTGCAACAATTATCTTGGAAAAGAAAGATGCAGATATCCAACCATAGAGAAACTAAGTTATGGTTTATCCATAACTTAGAGGAATATGTGTTGTTAAAAAATTAAATGAGTTAGGGCTCTGAGACTTGACCTAGAAAAATATCCATGTTATATTTTCTATTTGGAAAAGGAATCATGGTGGGTTTTGTACATAATACACAAGGACACAACACTGTAAGTGTATGTGTATAGAAAGAAAATCATAAACAAAATATTCACTAAATTATTAGCTTTTTGTAGTTCTTGAAAATGGAGTTAAAATGGTTAGGTAATCTGGTTGCTTTCTATAATGTACTGTTTAACTTATAACAATGAGCGTGAAATGCCTCTGCAAATCGCAAAAAAAAGTAAAGTTTTTTTTAAAGTCAACTGAATTTAGCTGTGATTTATATGAAATCATTTGATGACCAGCACTTTCAGAATAGTCAAATAAAAAACTTTCATAATTACCATCTGTGTTTTGTTTGTTTAATTAGCAATACTCCCCTCCCTACAAGCATTTTTTAAGTCAAAGGAATTAAATTCTTGAAACAATAAGCCATTGATTAGACTCTAACAAGAATGCTTATATTTCTTGGTCTGACCTTTGACATATACAGCATAGAGTTCAGAGTAGCTATAAACTTTGTGTTTTTAGAATTCAAATACAATATTGAAATAGGATAAAGTTAAATCATTACAATAATATTTTATGCTATAAAATACCTTTGTTATTTTCTTAGAACTCTTTATAATAACATCTGTCATTGTAGATGTTGCTTATTTTTTAAGTAATAAAACAAGGAGAGAGAAAAAGGAGAGGAAGAGGAGGATGAGAAGAATTCACTCTTGAATGAAAAGGCCACTATTGGCAGAAATTTTATAAGTTAAACCAACAAATAGATCTCACTAACCTTTTAACAAGAAAACTGCTAAGAAAAAAGAGAGTGATTAATTTTAATTAGTTTAAAAAAAATGCCAGTGGAAGAACTAAAACCACTTATTCTGTATTTGAATCATCTGAACCCTCAATTCAATTTAGCCTGATTCAAAATGTAAAAATACAATAAAATTTGTTACTTGACATTTTGTAAATGAAATAATTCTGTGAATCTTTGTTTAAATAAACTGCTTTTTTATTATATTCACTGTCAGCAATTATAAGGAAGAATATCTTCTTAGGCTGGGCTTTCACAATGAGAAAGTTTTGATGGAAGTAAACTTAGATATTCAAAGATGGAAAACATTCAACCATTTTCCTGTAATATGAGATTTAAAGCATGCAGAACAGAAGAGCTAACTTTTCACTATAAATAACATTCGTTCAACCCCCTACTCCCTCAACCACCATGTTTTCTGAACTTAATAGCTTGCCTATAAAACCTGGAGTAGAGTCCCTATGGCTGAAGAACCCACTGCTCTAGATAATTTCTGAAAATGCATAAAATATGAGGTAAAAGGATGAGTATTAGGCTGACAGGTTAAGGTTCCAGTTGCTTAAGAAAAGAGAAACCAAAGATATCTTCTGTGGTTTTTGAAGATATGATTACATAAAAATGGAGTATACAGAATTAAGAAAATCAATAAATATTAAACATTCTCATTTTCTTGAAATTTACATTTCTTTAAAATATACTTCCATGTATTTTAAGCATATAAATATACATAAGAATGCCTTATATTTGGGCATAGATTTGTGTGTGTGTGTGTATGTATAATGTCATTATAATATTTTTGCCAATCACTTAAGTATTATACCTGATCTACAACTATTCTTTGTTTGCTTCAGAAGAGATGCTCAAAAAATTTTTTAAAAAAGTGTTACCATACCAAGCTGTCCTAGTCTGCTTGGGCTGCCATAACAAAATATCATAGACTGGGCAGTTTAAACAGCAGAAATTTATTTTTCACAGTTAGAGGTCTGGAAATTCTAAGATCAAAATGACTGACAATTCGATTTCTGTTGAGGACTCTCTTCCTAGCTAGTAGATTGCTGCCTCCTTGCTGTGTACTCACATGATGAAGAGAGAGAGCAACCTCTCTTGAATTTCTTCTTATGAGAGCACTAATCCCATTATGAGGATAATTCCTTATGATTTTATCTGATCCTAATTACTTCTCAAAGGCCCAATCTCCAAATACCATAGCATTGGTCAAAGCTTCAACATATGAATTTTGGGGAGACACAATTCATTTCATAGCATATGCCTAACTTTATCATTCAGAACTGATTCACTCCTAAAAAATGAACTCTAAAAATGTTCTCCATAATCATACTTTGCTTATATTTTATTTTTCTCATTTATCATTCTTATTTAAAATTCACTATATCATCTTTGAATTCAAAATGTCATTACTATCTTGGTCAAATATATCTCCTCCAAATTAGTGACTATCCAGGTCTTTTTCTCATATGTATGTAAACATTAAGAGTCAATTTAGAATTCTTGACTCTCTTATCTTTTTGTGGAATTTGTGTAATCATGACATTCTCCCATCCTCAAACTGCTAGATAAATGGTCCACTTACTAGTGATATCTTCTCAGCACAAAATTAAAAATACTAATTTCCAAAGATTCCTGAAGTAGAATGTTTTCACTTCGATACTTATAAAAATAAATTTTGAGTACTGTAGAAATAACTTGAATTAGCCTGTTTGGAGTCTATCTAAAATTCATAGTTCCTTAATAAAACCATAATAATAGCAAACACTTAAAAAATTGCTATGATATTGAGCACTATTTTAGCTGTTTTATATGAATTCAAGAAATTAAATTATTAAAAATGCTTAATACAGGTAAATGATAATAGAACCTGATACAGTGTAAGTGCTCAGTAAATGTCAGCTCTTATATTTATATCAATTAATCATTACATCACTCTACAATATTATTGACAAATATCTCCCCAAATAGTGACTTAAAACGAAAATCATTTTATTTATTTTTAATTTTTACATTGTTTTATTTTTCTCTCTTAGCTTTATTGAGGTATAACTGATATTTCAAAATTGCACACATTTAATGTATACATTTTGACGAGTTTGGACATATGCATATGCCCATGACACCGTAATCAAAACCAAGGTACCAAAATTTATCCATCATCTACAAAAATGTCCTTATATTTTGGGGGGTTTGTTTATTTGTTTGTTTAGATAAGAACACTTAAAATGAGATTGACCTTCTTAAACATATTTTAAAGTGCACAATACTGTATTAACTATAGGCACTATGTTGTACAGCAGATATTTAGAAATGATTCATCTTGCAAAACAAAAACTTTATACCTTTTGAATTACAAGTCCTCATTTCCCTTCTACCTAACCCCTATACAACATTACTTTATTGTCTGTTTCCATGAGTTTGACTGTTTTAAATACCTCATAGAAGTATCCTTCTGTGACTTATTTCACTTAATGTTCTCCTGGTTAATTCATGTTTTTATGACAGCATGGTTTCCTTCTTTTAAAAGGCTGAATAATATTCCATTGATTGTATATGTCACATTTTATTTTTTTATTTGTCCATGGACATTTGTGTTGTTCCTTATCTTGGTTATTGTGATAATGCTGCAATGAACAGGGATGTGCAGATATTTCTTTGAGATCTTTGTTCAATTATTTTAGATATATAGCCAGAAGTAGAATTGTTATATCACATGGGAATTCTGTTTTTATTTTTTTGAGAACTCACAATACTGTTTTCCATAGTGGCTACATTATTTAACATTTCCATCAGTAGTTTATAAGCAATCCAGTT
Organism: Eidolon dupreanum; assembly: GCA_028627145.1. Taxonomy (NCBI): domain Eukaryota; kingdom Metazoa; phylum Chordata; class Mammalia; order Chiroptera; family Pteropodidae; genus Eidolon; species Eidolon dupreanum. Next base: position 132,312,763 of record CM053502.1, on the reverse strand, counting down.
TCCCCACATCCTCATCCATACTTCCTCTTGTCTTTTAGATAAATGCCATCCTAACAGATTAAAGTGATATCTCATTGTGATTTTGGTTTGCATTTGATTAGTAAAGTGGAGCATCATTTCAAGTACATAATGACAATTTATATGTCTTCTCTGGAGAAATGTGTATTCAAATCATATGTCCATTTTTTTAAATTGGGTTATTTGTTAGTTTGCTGTAGAATAGAAAGTGTTTCTTTATATTTAATATACTGACCAATTATCAGCTATATCATTTGCAAATTTCTTCGATTCCTTAAGATGACTTTTCACTTTGTTGATTTGCCTAGCTGTGCAGAAGCTTTTTAATTTGATATAGACCTGATTATCTGTTTTTCTTTTTGTTGCCTGTGATTTGGGTGTCTAATCCAACAAATCATTACCAAGATCAATGTCAAAAAGCTGTTCACCTACATTTTTGGGTAGTATGGTCATTTTAATTACTTTCATCAAAGTTTTATAGTTCTCAGTGTACAAGTCTTTCACCTCCTTGGTTAAGTTTATTCCTAAGTATTTTTTCTTTTTTATATTATTAGAAATTAAATTATTGCCTTGGTTTTCTTTTTTGATAGTTAATTGTTAGTGTATAGAAAAGCAACTGATTTTTAAATGTTGAATTCATATCTTATAACTTTACTGAATTAGTTTATTAGTTATAACAGTTTTTAATGGGGTTTTTAGTGTCTTCTATAAGTAAGATCATGCAATCAAAAAGCAAATTCAGTTTTGTTTATTTCTTCTTGATGTCATCTATTTCTTTTTTATGCTCTTGCTAAAGATTTCTTTCAGAAATAAAGGAGAGGTAAAGATTTCTCAATAAACAAATTCTAAGAGAATTTATCACCATAAAGCCTGCCTTACGAGAAATGCTCAATTTCTCAATTTAAACTAAAATTTGCTACATAGTAACACAAAAGCAAATGAAAGTATAAAAATCACAGGTTAGGGGAAATATGTAGACAAATACAGACTGCTTTCATATTTTAATGATGGTGCATAAGTCACTTTAAACCATAGCATAAATGTTAAAAGACACAAGTATTGAGAATAACTAAAACTATAATAATTAGTTAATACACTGCATAAAAAGATGTAAATTATGACATCAATAACTAAAATTATGTGTGGGGATAAATTTATAGATTCTTTTTCTAACTGAGTAAAGTTAAGTTATTATAACTATAAGATGATTTATGTAAGTTCTATGACAGTAACAAAGAAAAAGATAAAATAGATACAAAAAAATTAAAAAAATTAAAGTATAACTACAAAAATTGATCAAATCATAAAAAAGGAAGAGAAGAAAAAAGTTTCAAAAGAAATTAAAAGGCAGAAAAAAATAAACAAAATGGCTACAATAAGTCCTTAGATATCAATAATTACTTCAGATATAAATGTATTAAATTCTCCAATCAAGAGACATAGACTGGCCTAATGGATTAAAACACAAATTCACTATTCATTGTCTATGAGACTCCCTTTAGCTTTAAGGACACATATAAACTAAAAGTAAACAGATAGAATAAGATAGTACATGGATGTTATAATCAAAAGAAAGCAGGAGTGATTATACTTATATCAGACAAAATAGACTTTATGATAAAATTGTTGCAAGATAAAAAGAAAGTCATTACATAATGATAAAAGTATCAGTTTATTCAGAAAAACATAAAAAATTATCTATGTATACATATATGTATATGTATGTCTGTGCATGTATATATACATACATATGAAGAGAGAAATACATAGCAATACAAAAATAGTAAGAAACTTCAATACTCCATTTTCAACAATGGATAGATCATCCAAATATTTAGATTAAATTAACCTAACACATGTTTATAGAATATTTATTTCAACAGCAACAGAATACACATTCTTCTCAAGTGCAAAAAAAAAAAAAATTGTTTTTAAGATAGATCACATGTTAGGCCACAAAACAAGTCTTAAAGAAGTTTAAGAAGATTGAAATCACATTATGTATCTTTTCTGTATGCAATGGTATAAAACTAGAATTAAATAACAAGAGGAAAATTAGAAGATTTACAAATATGTTTAATCAAATGACATTCCTGAATAACTAATGCGTCAAAGAACAATATCAATGAGGAAATAAAAAAAACATTGAGACAAATGAAATGAAAACACAACATATCAAAATTTGTAAGATGCAGCAAAAGCAGTACTAAGAGGAAAATTTATAGTGATAATCACCTTCATTAAGAAAGAAGATAGACTTCAACCTAACTTTACATCTCATGAAACTATAAAAAAAAACACACAACGAAGTCTAAAGTTAGCAGAAAAAAGGAAATAATAAGATTAGAAATAAGTGAAATGAAGATTAGAAAAAAATAGCAAAGATCAATGAAACTGAGTTGATGTTTGTAAAGATAAACAAAATTGACAAACATTTAGCTAGATTAGTTAAGAAAAAGAGAGAACACAAATAAATTTGACAATGAAACAAGAGACATTACAACTGATGCCATAGAAACAATGGTTCACAAGAGACAACCGTGATTTGACAACAAATTAGATAACCTAGAAAAAATTGATAAATTTCTAGAAACATAACCTACCAATACTGAATCATGAAGAAATAGAAAATATGAACAGACCAATAATGAATAAAGAAATTGAATCAGTAATCAAAAACCTCCTAGCAAAGAAAAACCCAGAACCAACTTCCTTTGCTGGTAAATTCTACCAAATATTTAAAGAATGAATACCAATTCTTCTCAAACTTTTCCAAAAAGTGAAAAGAAAGGAACAATTTCAAATTCATTTCATAAGACCGCTATTGTCCTGATACCAAAGCTAAAGATATAACAGGAAAAGAGAATTACAGGCCAATGTGCCTGATGAACACAGATGCAAAAATTCATAACAAAATTCATGCACAAATGTTATACATTCAGTGGAGTCAAGAGAAGTTCTTCCTAGATTATGAAAGTGAAATATAGTTAATAAAATTTCAGCTCTCACAAGACCCATATATTTATTTACTGGATATCACCACTTCGTATAGACCACAGGGACCTCAGACTCAGTATATCTTTTATCTCACTATCTTCAAGAATAACAACAATTTTTCAGTTTATAGCACTTCTTTCTCTTACATATCTATACCTAACAAACAAAACTGTTATGAATTCCTAATTATTTCCTTTCATGCCAATGCATATCTTTGTGAATGCTTTAATCATATTTGGTAAGAATTACTATAACAGATTCTATTCCGTCTCCCTACTTTTATTCTTGCCCAATTTAAATCTCTTCACATTGTCAGTGTAATCATTCAAAACACCAAATGGGATCAACTCACTTCCCAGCTTAAATATATTTACTGTCACTTTAGAGTTTTCAAGTTAAAGAATACATCTTTTAGGATTCCATAAAGATTTTTAGTTGGTCACTTAAAATTCTCATGTCTCAATTGCACAGACCATACCCACTTTCAACATAAATGCTGTCTATATCAAAAATAGTTGAAGTTCATAGTACGCTTTTTTTGGATGCTTCAACAATGATTAGATATGCCCCAAAATTAATTGTCCTTACTCTTCAATCCATCACACCCTATAATCATCTATGTTTAAGACCTTTTTAAATTTTTTTTAAAATTTGTTCACTATTACCTTCTGTGCTTAATTTCTTCCCATCCTAATATATTAAATACCCAGTTTTAGTATATTTATATGTGTCAATCACTACTACCAGATTTTATTTAAACATAAGCATATTTTTGAAAAAAAATATTTTGTTATATCTGCCTATTTATTCACTCAATATTTTACTTTTAAATTATTTTCAATTTATTACTTCTTAGTATTTATGATATTATTTAAATGTATGTAATTTCAAATTGTATTCCATTACAGAAAACACGAGGGTGGTAAAAACTATATATTTGTTGATGAACCTATGTGATAGATTATTTGTTATTAATTAAATGTACCATAGAGTGGAATAGCTGGTTCAGAGTTTATATGCACACCAGACTTCAATAATACTTCAAAATTGTTCTTCAGAATGGCTCTGTTAATTTATACTACCTTCAGCAGAGTATGAAGGTTGTATTTTCCCCAAATCCTAACAAGTTCTAATTTTGATAGTCTGATGAGTATAAAGTAGTATAATTTTAATGTTTATTTCTCTGTTCTAGTTAAGGGTTTCTTTATACATTTAATAGCACTTGAATTTTTATTTAGTATATTATCTCTTCAAACCATATGCTTGCTTTATTTTATTTTTTTTTCTATTGAATATACTGCTTTTCTTTTTATTTTCATTAAACAGGAATTTAAAATTAATTTTTCATTAGAGGGAAATTTTTAATTTCTTCTAAGATTGAAATTATATTTGTTAATTTGGTTTAAATTTTTGCTACTATTATCTACTAAGCTTAAAAGTATAATTAGAGTCAATACATTTAATATTTTCCAGATTGCAATGAGTGATAGTAAATAATGAATAAGAGAAGAAAATAGTAAATAATTTTACTTGTTGGACTTTATATGTTTGCCACTGTAAAGGACACTCCAAGTCAGAAAAATGCTTTAGGCATTGGCGTCGGCACAGCTTCCTTTGCAGCTCTGTTATATTCTTATACCGTGAAAAAACAGACCTTTGGGCCACATCATTGAACTCCCACTACTCCTCAGGCCATTCTTCGGATTGTTAAAGATGTGAAAGACTATAATTATTGATTTTTGGTTCCTGAATATGAACGCCACTCATCCCAAGTCTTTCTGAGGGAAACTCTAATATTCAGAACCTAGATCCAAGGTGCATGATTCCATGTTTTATACTTTCTTGAGACTCTCTAGTGTACTTTCCTATAACACAACGATAATAGTTCTCATTCAAAATATAACTAAGATTAAATAATTATTTTTCACTTTTCCAGCCTTATATTCTTCTTGCCCTCTCTATATTCGAATAACCACCCACTAAATGCAGTTTAGATGGATATACTTTTGTTTAATTCTGATTTAGTTTCAATAGAAGTAATTTATTCTCTAGTATTGACTCTTTTTCTTCTAATTTTAGGTTATATTTCTTTTGTCTTTTTGTATCCTGGTAATTTTAAAAAATTATAACCCAACTATTGTAGGTTTTACAATAAAAAAAAAATCTAGATATTGTTTTATTTCAAAAACTTTCTAGTTGAGTAAAGTTACACATGTAATCTGAAAATTCTGAGAATATGATGTTATAATTCAGGATATCATTGCATTTGTTCTGTTTGTACAAACAAATTAGTTCAATAAGCAGATCTTGTTTGCTTTCCCTAGAAGTAAAACAATTAAAATATGTCTTCCTTCCCACGAGTATAAACATGCTGCATTCCAAAGCTAGTCAACTTCAGGAACAAAAAGAAATAGTGACACAGGTTTCACTTGACATAAAATGAAATGCTCTATTGGGACAAAACAAAGTTGGAAAGCAGCACAATACAGTGCAATGGAAATGCAATGGTACCCAATTAAGCAATATTTCTTTCTCCATATCACTTAAGGAAAAAAGTGCATTTGAAAATTCAAAGCAGTGATGTTAAGCCATACTTGAAACACACTTGAAATTTAATAATTAGTTCTATAGAACACTATTAGCTTATTTAATAAAATATTTCAAAGTCATCACATATTTTGTTAAATATAATATTCATTTGTATAACATTAAAATAAGTTCAAATTACTATATACATATATATATTTAGACTATAGAACATTTGGAGAAGTAATCTATTCTCTAGTTCTTGTTCTTCCTTTTTTCAGTTTCTTACTTGGGAAAAAATAAATATCTTCTTTAAAAATAGTTTGCCTTCAAATCTTTGTTGGATAGTTTAGGAACAATAGCTCTTAGTTTTACAAATCTGATATTTCAAAAATGGCAACGTAAACACTAATGCCCTTAAAAATGAAACATTTTCATAAAACCTAAATGTATTATGTCCTTACAAATTCATATATGATTTCATATTAACATAATTATCTTAAGGAGGTAGCCTTAACACAAAGTATACAGTTTGGCTGGTTAACTAGTGATCCTGTCATATCAAGTGTTAAAATGTCTGAGATTCAGAAATATTGCTTTATTATTAAAAAATAGAAAACAAAAACATGATTATAGGTTTTAAAAATACTACCAAGACAGTAGATAAGAGCTTAGTATTCGATTCTACCTTCAAAACTCTGACCTTACTGTGTCCATCAATACAGAACAATTACATCATAAATTCTGCCTAATCTCAACTAATTTACCACCTGTAAAGACCTATTATAGGATAGAGTTTACCACTTGTAAAGACCTACTATAAGATAGTAGATAAGCTAGGATATGTTTAAACTTTTATATGAAGAGCAAGAGTTAAAATGTATTTATGTATTTCAGATGCTTTCTAACAGTCAAGTCCTAGAAGTTATACTTTATATGTATAACAACCATTTAATAAAATTTTACTATCTACTCTGTATATAATGTTGCAAAGTATTGGAAAACTTGAGGATAATTACCAGTATCAAATAACTGAGAACTTTTAAGAGAAGTAACATTGCATTTCAATATGTATGTATACATAAAAGGATGGTCTTAAACATCTGATGACTTTCCTTCCTCTTCTCAGTAAACTCTAACTAATGCTAAGTCATTAGTGGAAGGTACACATTTACAATCATGGGTGATGCTGAGTATTTTAGGCAACACCGCTATTTATTTATTCTCAGAGAGTGTTTAAATCTTATAGATTTATGGAATTTCTTATCAATATATGGAAACTTAATTCTTTTTCTCCTCACTCAAGAATCTCTTCTTTGTATCAAATTCTTAAATGTATATAGTAATGACCACTCTTCATTAGTTTCCATGGTGTTTTGCCATTCTACAAGGAGAAACTTATCACCTGTGTGCTATGTGCATACTCTTGTAATTTGACATGTCTCCTAACTGAGAGCTTGCTCAGTCGCTACATGACAGAAATAAATCAGTCTGTGGACTCTCAGGGCTTATTCTCACAAGCCAAGGAAATCTCTCTATAATAGAACAGGACAGCTGTCAGCTCTCAAGCAGCTTAACTTTGTAAGCCCACCTGTTTCTTTTAAATATCATAACCTACTTTGGAAGAGACACACATTTTGGGTATCTGTACAGCAGCATTTTCTCTACAACTTCCTATAATTTTTCTAATTTGTTAAGTGTCACTGCAAGAGAAACAGTTCATCTTATTATACTACCATAATTGGTGAATCATCACAAGTTCATTAAACATTGTGTAGACAAAAAGTATGCTAGATACATGCTGTACCTCCGTACAAAAGAAATGGAAAAGAATTTTTCTTTCTCTGAAGGAACTTTTGAATTATTTAGGAAAGAACATTATTAAGCAACAACAGATTGTTGACAACAAGGGAATATAAACAAGATCTATAGGGGAACAGAGCAAAGAAAAAATAAAGTACTGCAGTAGAAAGTAGAGCTGGATTTCGACCAATTTTCTTCAAACCAAGATTTATCTGAAAGTGAAAGAGGGTGCTAAGCAGGTAAAATAATACATTTTAAGGTTTTTTCCTTGTATAAAAGTTGATTTTATTATATTTTTGAACTTACCAAAAAGCTTACAGTATATTTGAAATTCTTTTTAAAAAATAAAGTTCCTTGGGAAAAACAATAAAAAAGCATGTGCATGTATATTTCAAGTGAAGCATATGAATAGCTGGTAGTGCAAGTTTAAAAGATTAAATGTCAGCATCTTATTGGAAAATCAAATACATCAGAGAAAACTTGATATATTCTTTATTTAGATTATTTAAACATTAAAAATTGACATATGCAGAATGATTTCTATGGATTCATGGCTACATGCTTAATTGGTGTCTAAGTTTCAAGTGTCCCCAATGTCCTGTTGCTGATATACTTCGGAGGACAGTATTATTTTTTCAGACAGAATTATGTTTTTATGTAATAACTTGCAATGTTATTCAAAATTGCATCTTATGGTTAATAACTTTGATCTCATTGATACCATTATTGATTCTTTTCTGAGGACCACCATAGGTTTTTTTTTTTGTAATATATTTTTGGTGTACAGTACTGAGTTTTAACACATGTATAAATATATGTAACCACGCAATAGTCTGGGAATAGACAGATCTATTACCCCAAAACGCTATCTTATGATAGCTTTTTTGAATTCATGCCGTGACTCTCTCATCTGTCACTATAAATTTGTCTTCTTAAGAATGCCATGTAAATGGTATGTGAATTTTTGAGATTAGCTTTTTAGTTGCATTCTTGAGATTTATCTGACTTGAAGACTATCTAGATTGTTTCAAGATTTTTTGGAATTATGAATTATGTGAATACTCTTATTCAGGTTTGGGTTTGATGATAAGTTTTTCTTAGGGTAAATATATAGGAGTGTGATTACTGGGTCGCATGGTAAATAGGTTTTTATCTTCCTAAGAGACTTACAAATTCCTTTCAGAGTAGCTGTACTGTTTCCAATAACCACTGGAAATTCATAAAAATTCCAGTTGTTTTGCATCCTGTTACCAATTGGTATTGTAGATAATTTTTATTTTAGGCATCCTAAAAGATGCTATAGTGATATCTCATTATGGTTTTAACTAGCAGCCCCAAACTCACTAATGTTAACTTTTTATGTCCTTTTTAACTTTTATATATCTTCTTCAATGAAATATTATTCAAGTCTGGTACCATTTTAATTTTCTTTGAGAGTTCTTTATATATTCCAGTAACAATTTTTTTTTGTCAGATATGTGATTTGCAAATATTGTCTACTAGTCTATTGCTTCCTGTAACATTTAAGAACTCTTTGTCTAATATCAGGCCAGAAATATTTTTCTCCTATTTTTCTTCCAATGTTTTATAATTTTACATGTTTCATTAACATTCATAATCCACTTGACTTATGTATACGATATGAGGTTTAGGTTGATTTTAATCATTAGCTTATGGATGTCCAATTGTTTCAGCATCTATTTTTGAAAAGATATCCTTTATTCATTTAATTACTTTTAATTTTGTCAAAATCTATTACCTATATATGTGTGGGTTTATTTCTGGATTCTGTATTTTGTTCCATTAATCTATATATCTATCCCTTTGCTAATAGCACACTCATAATAGTTCATAGTTCATGATAAATGTATTTCTATAAATACTAAAATTGTGAATAAATTTTGCATAGATCTCAATATTTTACTAGGTATCAAGTTACAGAAACATCACATAAACTCATATTTAATATGGGCTATTCTACTAACAGAGAAATTATAACTTTGTACCAGTTATATTTCCTATTCTATGTAATTGCCATAAATTATCCAAACTATAGAAGTAATGTAGGTATTAAATGAGCTAGCTTATTTAAAGTAAATAACATTTAATATGTTCTCAATAAATGTTATTTATTTTTGCTCTTTATTCTAGCTAGCACTATGCATTTGCCCAGTTTATTGTGTATTATTTTAATAAAATATCCCTTTATAAATGAATAAAGCATGGAAAAAGCAACAAACTGATGTAAACATAATTAATACAATTTTCTTCATAATTGTAGAAAAACAAAACTATTAATGTAAAGATAGCATAGTTATAATAAAGTCTACCTTTCTAGTGTATGAGGCTTTTAGAGAAGGCTTTTACTGTTTTCCACTTGTGACCTTGAGCTAGGGACAAAAACAAAAAGGAACATATCATTCAGCTCAGTACCCTTAGAGATTTAGTGCACAGAGAACTAATCCATCTGTTTATGGTTCCTTTTTTTGTCCCTAGATAACAGTTAGTTAAAAGACACAGGCTTCAACCTTCAAGATAAATTATCCTTTCAATACTTAATGGTTGTGAGTGATAAAATCCAAGAGCAAATCAGTTTGTGCATTAAAACCTGTGACATCAATGCCTTTGGCTTGCCGAATGATTATCAAGATATTTACAGGTTAAATGGTTATTTATACATTCATACATAGATGGAGTTCATTAAAATAGTTGTGTTCTCAACATTTGATTGCCAGATATGAATAAGTGGGTAGATGAGGCAGAAGAACATTTCAAATAAGAGATAAAAATGAATAAATTGTACAAGGCTAAAAGAATTTGATGTCCACATTCAATAAAGTAGTCATCTAAACAAAAACAGAAAAATGTGGAGAGGGTCAACTGATCTCATGGAACATGTTTTTTTTATAAACACCATTTTAGTGAACACCTGGGAGAAGTTCAAGAGGCAACCTCAATAAACATGCTTTGAATATTTTTTTCCTAAAAAAGAACTCAAACTAATGTTCTAAGTAATTCAATTTTTTGTCTTTTATTTCAACACCACAATAAAATGTTCACCCTTTAAGACTGCTACAATAATTCTCAGAACCCATGTTTTGGGACTCTTTTAGGTTATATGGTTATATTTTGTTTTTATGAGAACATATTACCTAGAATGGCTATGGACAAAATAAAAATTCTCTTTTCTTCTCTTCCCCTTCCCCTTCCACTCCACTTTCATCTTCCGTGCTCTCTCCCCGCTCCTCACCCTTCATCTCCCCTTTCTTCTCTTTCTCCTTCTTTCTTACTGTTCCTACAAATACTGTCTTGAGTCTTTTATTCTCACCAGTGAAGTTAACAAACAGATAAGAAACTTACACAGTGAGATGGTGAGATTCCTACATTTCATAAACTCTGTTTTATGCCCAATATAAATCTATTGATAGGCGTTTTTCTGAAAAAAAAAAAATATATATATATATATATATACACACACACAGAGAGACATATATATGTATATATATATATATGTATATAACACATACATACATATGTGTGTATATATACATATACATATTTCTTTAATGTGTTCTTCAACTTGAATCCAAAAATTACTCATGCAAAGCATTCAGGAGAATGCTAGTAGCCAAGGAAAATGGTTGCTAGCAACATCTGTATCTCTCTACACATTCTCAAAAAAACAATGTAGATCCTCCATAAGAACTCATACAACTCAAAATCCTCACACTCAAGAACATGTGGAAGACAAGAAAACTACAAATAATCACAATACCTGTGAGTTTAATAAAATAAAAAAAGACAAGGCAAATCAGTGCAACTATTTCTCACACTTCCTGGTCACACCTCTGTATATAGGAGAACTATCCAGGAAAACTTCTCAAAAGAGAAAAGAGAACAGCAAAGAGAAGACATTTAAAATTGTAACCACAAAGAAAGATTCCACCATCAGTGTGAGAATTCTGAAGAAGAAATGTAGTTTTTCAAAGGGCTGAGTTGTTTTTCAAAGGGAGAGAATTAAAAGTGAGCATGTGTCATGGTGGTAAGGTTTGAAAGGCATCACAGATGGAAAAGAAAAAAGTAGAAAAAAAGAAGAGATATTTGCTTGCATATTAAGTGGTGATGGGAACAGGAGACAAAAGTGGAAAATTTTGAGTTCTACAGAAAAAAGATTGCAACTCCCCCTGACAATTATCAGAACTGATGCAATCCCGCCTCCAAATACCAAAAATAAGCATGAAAAAGAAAATTACAATGAATGATTTAATATTTGTATTATTTAGATTTCTCTAGAGAAACAGAACTAATAGAAAATATAGATAGATGATAGATAGGTAGATAGATAGATAGATAGATAGATAGATAGATAGATAGATAGATAATAGATGAGGAGATTTGTTATGAGAATTGGCTCATAGCATGTGGAAGTTGACACATGCCATGATATGCTGTCTGCAAGCTGGAGAACCAGAAACATAGATGCTATAAATCAGTCTGAGTCTGAAGGCCCAAGAACCAGGGGAGCCTCTGGTATAACTCCAAATCCAAGAGCAAAGACCTAATAAATTAGGGGTTGCTGGCATATATCCAAGAGTTCAAAAGTCTGAGAACTCTGATATGAGATAACAGAAGATTAAGTCCAACTATTGAAAAGAAAATTTACCCTTCCTCTACCTTCTTGTTTTCTTTGGGCCCTCAACAGATTGCATGGTGACTCTCCATATTGATGAGGGTGAATCTTCTTTACTCAGTTTACTGACATTAATCTCTATGGAAAACACCCTCAAAAACTGACCCAGAAATATTGTTTTACCAGCTATCTGGGCATTTATTAGTCCACTCAAGTTGACACATAATACTAAAAATACAATATTAATAGCCTGAAGAAATTTTTAGCAAGCAGTATTTAACATCACTTTTAGAAAGTAATTCACTACAAACAATTAACATTTATACCAATAAGGCAAGCTTTGTTTGATATTCAAAAATCTATTGAGGTATTCTACCATGAATGTATCAAAGGAAAAAAAATCATGATTATGTCTAAAGATGATGAAGTCTACAAAAATTAACAAATTAGTTATAAAACCAGTATTTTACTTAACAGGGAAACAATGATATTTACACTAAGATCAGACACAAATTAAATATGCTAAGACTCCTAGTATTGAACACTGTATTTGAAATACATGCCAATTCAATTCAAAACAATAAATAAATTAGTGCCCCAAATTGTAAAACAGGAAGTATAACTCTCTATTTGAATATGAGAGAATAGCATACCTAAAAATCTCAAAGAAACAATAACAAATTTGACTCAGAAATAAAACAATTTACTAATGTAGCAAAATAACATTGTTAATATACAAAAATATAAACAAGTTAAAAGATGATAGTAGAGAAAATTGTATAATGACACCAAAGGACGAAACTTAGAAACAAACTTAAAGAGAAAACATGCTATTTATGGGAAAAAAAAGTTAAAAAACTTCTGAAAGACACAAATTAGACTTGAACAGATAGAAAGGAATGTGTTATTATTTAATGGAATGATTCAACATCATAAAGATACCTCTTCTAAGTAATTTTATGAATTTAACATAATCCTGATAAATGTGCCTACAAAATTTTATGCACACAGAAAAGCTGATTACAATTTTGTAAAAATAAATAGAATAACTAGAAATATTGGAGGGCAAGACTTACATAATGTTACATATTTTCTAAAGCAGAGGTCCCCAACCCCTGGGATGTGGACTAGTATACAGCCTCTTTCTAGCACTAGCATCACTGACTCAACTCCACCTCAGGTCATCAGGCATTAGATTCTCATAGGAACACTGGTCCCTGGAGCCAAGAAGTTTGAGGACCACTGGTCTAAAGCCATGCTATTGAAAATAGTGTACTGCTAGTACATAACCAGACAAATAGATCAATAAAATAGAATATACAATCCAGAAATAGATCTAACTTGTTAAGGGACATCTGATATATTATAAAGATTAAACTACAAATAAAAACCATCAACAAAACAACATAATGAATGGGAAAAGATATCTGCTAATTATATACCAGGTAAGAGGTTAATATCCAAAATATATAAAAAAGGCATACAATTCAACACTAAAAAAAAACCTATCCAATTAAAAAATAGGCAGAGGAGATGAATAGATATTTCTCAAGAATACAAACAGATGGTCAATAAACACATGAAAAGATGAAAATAAAGGGATGGGAAAAGAAATTTCATGAAAATGGAAATAAGCAAAGCCTGGGGTAGTAATACTTATAGCATTCAAAATAGATGTTAATACAAAGACTATAACAAGAAATGAAGCAAGACCTAAAAATTCCTCTTCTAAATATTTATCTGAGGAAACACAAGACATTATTTTAAAAGTACATATATATCCATATGTTCATTGCAGCATTATTGACGGTAACCAAGATATGGAAGCAACCTGTTTATCAATGGATGAATGCATCAAGAAGAAGTAGTACATATATATAATGAAATATTATTCAGCCATAAAAAAGGGATGAACTCTTGACATCTGCAACAATGTGGAAAGACCTAGAGGGTATTGTGCTGAGTGGAGTAAGTCAGAGAAAGTTGAATGCCATATGATTTTATTCATATGCTAAATCTAAAGCACAAAATAAATGAACAAACAAAGGAGAAACAAACTCATAGATACAGAGAACATTTTTGATGGTTATCAAATAGTGGGGGGATGGGTAAAAAAGGGGAAGAGATTAAGCAGTGCAAATTGGTAGTTATAAAATAGTCATGGGGCTGTAAACCATAGCATAAAGAATATAGTCAATAATATTATAATAACTATGTATGCTGGTGTCAGATATTTACTAGATTTATCAGTGTGGCCATTTCATAGTTATATAAATATCTAATCACTATTATACACCTGAAACTAATATAATATTGTAAGTCAACTATAATTGAAAAATAAATTAATTAAAAAATAAAAAATAAAGATTATATATGAAATTACTAAGGCATAGGTTGACTTTTTAATAAATAGTGTTCAGATAACTGCATAGCTAGTTAGGAAAAGGTAAGATACAACACAGTACACAAGAATAAACTTCAAAGATTATAGAGCACTAAAAAAGCAAACCACAAATAAAAAGTAGACAACAGGTAGTTTTATATATTCTAGATGGAGGAAAAGACTTTATATGACCTAAAATCTAGAAAAAATAAAAAAATACATATTTAAAAACATTTAAAACTTTTACATAAGAAAATAAAATTAGTTTAATACCATAAGATAATTCCAAAGACAACTGACAATTGTAGAAGATATTCGCAACATAGATCACAGATAAAACATGTTCTCTTTGATATAAGTAACTTTTAAAAATTTAGGGAAAAAGACCAAAATCAGAAAATTTAATCAACAATAAATGACAAAGTAAAATTATATTAGGATTATTTAAGTATTTTAAAAAGTTCAGCTTTGCTAAACATGAGAGAAATACAAATTAGAACTACAAAGAACTGTTCTTTATGACATTAAATTGGCAACATATACAGGACCTGACAATAAACTCTGTTGGTAAGCCTGTAAGGAAATGGGCTTATGAGAATTCATGCAACACATACAGGAGTGGGCATGAAGAGGATGAAAGAGATTGAAGGGAGAGTGAGATTTCTCTCAGTATATCTTTATATAATTTTGACTTTCAGAATCATGTAATTATTAATCTTAAAATAAATGAAATTAAGATAATAAATACTGATATAGTATACAAATTAAAACAAAGAGAAAAAACACACTAAAGGTGAAAAAGGACCTACCCTAAGCGTTAAACACAATACTTTTCTATATATCCTCAGGTTAAAGACAAAAAAGACTATAAGAAAATATGGAAGTCTAGTTAGAAATTTGTTTTCTCAGTGTTATGGGACAGTAATCAGGAAACTACTTTCTGTGTATTTAAGAAATATAAGGTGACAGAAGGAACTTTGGGTGGTGAACACAAAAGATAATATATATATGACATATTATTGAATTCTATACTTGAAACCTATATAATTTAATTAACCAATGTCACCCCAATAAATTAAAACAAAAAGAACTGAGCATTTGAATAAATGCATAATCACAGAAGTCTTAATAAATCAAAGGATGCAGAGTGTTCAGAAAAGCAGTTCCTCAGAATCATTCTTATTCATACACCTCTGCAGTAGGAACCACTACAAATTGTTTGAGGCTTCTTGGTTTTAGAAGAGCTTCCCAGATGTTCCCAGATCCTTTACATCCTTCTAGTCAGATCTCCCAGCCAAGCTGTGTAACTAGTTATGAGCAATAAATATGTAAAACGGCCTGGTAACAGCAAGAAAGTTTCAAACTTTAAATAACACATTATAAATCATTAGTTAGTACTCTCAACCTTCTCTTGACCAAAAGTCAGTTCCAAGCTTCCAGGCATCCCTAAAGATCAGCACTCAACTGTCCTAGTCCAGCTGAAAATAATTTACACAAGTATTGATGTATAGAGGAATGGTAGAGTTAGAAATAACACCATTTAGCAACTATCATAATAATTGAATCACACAAAATCATGAATAAGAATTTACCTCATGGGTAAAAATAATTCCCCCCAAATAATGTTTTGTTATGTTTTGTTTTGTTTTGTTTTGTTTTACAAAGAGGAACTTGCAACTTTACAGTGGATTGACCTACCTGAAATAACCTTAGGCAAATCATCAAAGTTAACATCACCTAATGTGACAAGCTGACAACATGTGCCCCCTCATCAGTTATAGAGAAGGACACAGAATCACTTCTGTGACAATGCTGTTAAAAATGCATCATTTGAATGGATTTATTAGCAAGCATGAATCAAAACAGAATTAAGGGACATTCTGCAAAACACCTGGTCTGTGGACTTTTGTTGTTTTTAAAATGTCAAGTTCTTGAAAATTAAGGAAAGGCTAAATAAACTCTTATGGATTAAAAGAGACTAAAGAAACATAGCAAATAAATATAAATGGTCTAAACTGGAACAAGCACTGGGAAAACAAAAATAGCTAATGAGTACATTAATGGAAAAATTAATGAAATTTGAACATATACAATTGACTTAATACTGTATTATTACTGTATCAGTGTTCTAATTAATGATTTTGATAACTGTACCATGGTTACAGATTCTCAGGAAATGTAATTTGATATATTTAAGGGTAAATGTATATAATTTCAGCAGGACAATATTATGTCTCAATATTTATATATTTGAGACACACTCATTTTCACCCACATAACTGAATTAAAACAGTACTCTGTGCTCTCAAGTGCTCATTCTCTAACTCAAAGTTAAGCAATAATGAAAACATCCAGAGAGCTGACTAAATGATAATATGACTTTTCAACTTAATGACACAGGATAAAATAATAATGCTGATTACTGGTTAAAGTCTTAGGGGTTATGGTAATAATAGTTTAGGTCTCCTTAATTGTTTCATCATTTTAAGTAACATTAAATAAAGGGACTACAAATAAATGACTGATTCTCATCTTTTAAAGAAGAATGGAACATACAGGAAATCACGTTATTTAGTTTAGACCAGTTGACTGAAAAAATGTTAAACTGCAAACACAAATTATGCATAATTTCAGACAATTTTAGAGTTTATAAATTAAAATATATTACATAAAATATATTTCTATGAACCATTATTGATAAAGCAATCCAAATTTTTTTAACAAGAACTATTTTAAAACCCTACTTTATAAGAGAGGAAAACGAGATTTTGAATAAATTGTCAGAGATCACCCAGCCAGCAATAACAAAATCAAAACACGTACTTATATTTGTCTAATTCTAGTACTAGTGCTCTTAATCTCTGATCTGTACTTTTTTATTTCCAGCTAAACCTACAATGTATAAAATGTGAAATGTGGTGGAAATAATACTGTGATTGGTATAGACTTAGATACTAAGAGAGCTGGTGGTTTCTTTGGGGGAGCCTGCTGCTATGCGGCAGATAAATACAGGCTGACTACTGAACGGAGGAGCACCAAAGTGCCAGACAGGCAAATAAAGTCCTCGAGGACCTTCCAGCTCAGCTAAGCAAAGTCATTAACACAGTTAAGTAAAGAAATGTGAAAAAATAAATTATTGAGCCTACCTAAAAGCTAAAGATTAATCTATTTTACTAATCAAGTGAAATCTGTACTCCCATTCTCCAATTTTCCAAAATAGGAATTTTAGTTGTATTAAGTAGTATAAGAGCTTGAATGATAAGTTTATGGAAATTAAATATATCTTAGATAGATAGATGATAGATAGATAGATAGATAGATAGATAGATAGATAGATAGATGATAGATATAGATAGATAAGATAGATAAATAAAGCTACGCTTCCAAATAGTAGTACTAGTAAATACAGATTTAGATAAAGAAAAAAATGAAGAATGGATGATTTCCTTTATATACTGAAATTTTAGTTAATTCAGCTGTTTGATCATGACATAAGTCTAAGAACAATTTTAGCAATATCTATTTGAGATACAAGAAATATGAAGATGTGGAACAAGATAGTTTCCTGAAGCTATTTTCTGCTCATGCTCCATCATACATCACACCATCTTCAGGATGCCCTTTCTCATAGCCTAACAGTAAGGGCTCACATACAGCCCACAGAATCCAACTGAGGATAAAATATATCCCACCTTTTCCATCCATTCCCTTCATCTGTACTTTTTACCGCAATATTTTTTTATTGTCACAGAAACCATTTTCTCCTCTACTAAATGAAACACACACACACACACACACACACACACACACACACACACACGCACACACGCACACACGCACACAAAAGATAAAGACAAAAAATGTTTCATGCATTTGAATCGTGTTGACAATTGATATTTTTGAATGTGTGTGTATTTATGTCTATGTTTGGGATCTTGCTAATCTTAGCAGTAGTTTTTTTCCCCTTTGGATTTTATAAATACTTGATATTATCAGTTATAGATAAATACCATATTATTTGTTCCTTTCAATCTAAACTGACTTTTTTTGTACTTATTAGTAATTGCTACATTGTTTAAAGAAGTAGGAAGAGCTGACAATCTGTGTTTGTCTGCTCCTTCTGGAGGAGTGGTCAGCCAAAAACAAAATACTCTGATAAATATGATACTATAGATAAGAAACTTTTTTGTTTATTTAGCATCTTTTTGGATGTTTGCTTTGAGGGAGGAGTACAGGTGTATTGGGGTTGGTGCAGAAGATTAGATGTATATGGATTTAAAAGAGTGGTTTCCTGCATTTGTATGTATATGGGGGGGTGAAAACTACATTTTATGGTAGATAATGTATTTTTAATTTATTTTAATTAAGTTTTTTATGAATAGAAAATTTCTAAAAATTAAAATATAATCACCATAAACCGATATTCTTCTGCCCTCTTAATTTACAAAAAAAATAAATAAATGTGTATGTATTAGATAATCACTCAGATATAAATATTTCTGTTCCTTATGAATCAAGCCAAATGTTAAATATTTTATATTTACATTACAAAACTAGCAACGATAGTTCAAGATAATTAAGAAAATATCATTATGCTGAAAGATTTACATTTTCCTTGAATAATCAAAAATAAGATTATTATTAAGATTAGGATTGGACAGAAATTATTTTATTATGCATTTATTCTGTATCTGTAATAGTTTCATGTTTCTGAAAATATGGTTTCTCCCTTAAATTAGCTATGTCATTAAAATCTAATAAAATATATCTGGGATAGTGTTTTATATTTTTCTTTGAATATTTAGGTTGATAACATAAATAGCTTTTTTATTGATAACTTAGTTAATTTTGTTCATTCAAGGAACTCACTTAAAGCAGTATTTCCAAGGATTAACAGAAAATATAATAATTTGAGATAATTTAGGTATCACCTGATAGCTCCAAGTACTCATAAAAAAGTAGTTTGAAATATTTATAAAACAATATGTCTTATAACATATAATAAGCAAAAATATAACATAATATTTCAGTCCTCTTCAGTCATAGGATAAGATTTGAGTAAAATGAATACGATTAGAACTTTCAAAATGACAAACGATGCTCAAAATTTTCCTGATTTTCTCTTTAAATTAAAACTAGTCCTATATGTTTAACCAATTGAAAGATATTCAATAAGTATAAAAGTACTTTCTAGCAAATAATATGAATGTAAGTATTTTCATAGAAAATGCTATTTAATCAAAGAATATAATGTAACTAGGGGAATATAATCAAAATATAAGTAGTTTTTATCTAGTGTCTGATTATTTTGAAATCTAAAATATATTCTAAAATTGTGTCATTCTAGAGAAAATATTCTGATAATTCATCCAAAAAAAGTTACATTGAATTTTATTATAGAATTACTATGCTACCTGGAAGAAATGTGAATTAGCTTTGAATGGCCTGAATTTGATATGTAAGAATAATTAAATGTGAAGCCACTAAAGTAATTACTTCAAAATGAATTAATACAAGATTCATATAAAAAGGAGGGTAAAAATAAATTCTTTTCCAACTTTATTGAACTATAATTGACATATAACATTGTGTAAGTTTAAGGTGCACACCATGTTGATTTAATATCAATATACTGCAATTTGATCACCTCCACAGAATTAGTTAACACTTCCATCATATCACATAATTATCATTTCTTTTCTGTGGTGAGAACATTTAAGTTATGATCTCTTAGCAACGGAAAAATATAAATTCCAAGAAGTTTAGTTTACACAATTAGAAGCAGTGTTTATTGTTTTTAAAAGCAATAAAGAATTACATATTCATAAAACACAATAATTATAGTATAATTTTAAATCCTGATTGTACTAATTAAATTATGAAAATATTTGCAAAGCTATATTAACTTCATTATAAAGTTTTACTTATGTGATTTTTAAGAAAAGCTAAACTGACATAAATCATTTACTAAAGAGTGTTTCTATCCATTAATTCCTTTAAGAAAAAAATCAAAGATTTATTAACCATATATTTTTAAACTTTACATGAGTGTACACACATACACATAGAGAAATGCATTCTTTATAATATTGTATTGTGTACATTATACTGCAGAGTTTTAAATCAATAACATGTGTATGTTTATGTGTATATATATTTTCAAGTCATATTTAACCTAGTTATATTCAAAATATTTCTATTGAATAACAAG
The DNA here is from genome assembly GCA_028627145.1 of Eidolon dupreanum. NCBI lineage: Eukaryota > Metazoa > Chordata > Mammalia > Chiroptera > Pteropodidae > Eidolon > Eidolon dupreanum. The sequence goes on along the minus strand of CM053502.1, from coordinate 132,292,195 downwards.
TATAGAAAATATAAAATAACACAGAAAGTTTTATCAAAGAGTATTGATTTTGATGTATGATATTCTTTTTTTCTGGATAATTAAGTCTTTATTGAATAATAACTATGACAAAAAATACTAGAAGAGCCATCTTTACACAAAAATTTTTGTATGTATAAACATTTCACCAAGACACATACAAAAAGTAGAATTGTGGATTCATAAAAGATGGATATTTTAAAATTTTAATAATAAATATCAGGTTGTCTTTTGAAGAGTCTATACAACCAGAATTATATGGCATTATCCACTTAACCAGTTCATTCTAATATTTGAGTTTAAAATATTTTCATTTATTAAATCTAATGCTCACTTCTACTTTGTAAAGTGCTTTCCAAATTTAGCTACTCCAATACTACTGTCTTCTGATTCTCTTCCTACTTTCTATGTATTTCTACAGTGTTCTCTTCTTCTGGGTGTCTTTTAAATAGGTTGTTTTTCTAAAGGTTTTATCCATAGTAATGCTGTTTTGTTACTCTGATTCTATACCATGAAAATAACTTTAGTCATATAAAATCCCTTTTTCCAAATATCTTTTGCTATCTCTAACTAGATATTCCTAATAAATACTCTTTCACTAGAAAGAATGTTCTCAATTAACAGGGTGAAGATTGTCTTTTTCCCATCTTTTTCCTCAGTCTACGGTTTTATCTGGCACACTGTAGGTATACCATATTTGGCATATAATGGTTGACTGAATGAATAAACAGTGGAAGATAGAATGTATAATCAGAATAGTTTTTAGTATCTACACTGGTACAGTGATTTATTAAAATATAAATTAATCACCATCCTTTGCCATAATCCTAGTTTGATCAATATCATACTGTAATACTTTTTCCCTACAATAAGCTTTTTTTCTATGACTCTCTCTTCTTGTCATACCAAATATCTTTGCAATTTTATTGTTTCTGTATTTTCTAGGCTTGTTTTATACATATATTTGGGGTACATAATATTTATATCAGAAAAATAAGGGTAGAGTGAAATTTTACTTTTAAATAAGGCAATTGATTAACATTATATCATCAATACATAATATAAATTTTGTGGTATTTCATTTAGTATGCTCTTAAAAATTGAAAACTTAATATTTATGCTATAGTATAACTGTAGAAACAAAAACAAGAACACTTCCCTTTATATTTCTGTACTTAAACATGAAATTAATAAAATCTTCTCGGTTATATGTGAAAATTTAGGATGATATACATTCACTTCAAAGAAACGTAACTTTTAAGGAAAGTAAGAAATCCATCTGTAAATACATTTAATAAAACTGGGTTTAATTAATAAATACATAAAATATAATTTTATAAGTTCTATGTATCAATAGAAATTTTATTTACCCAGGCTATAGAGAAAAGTTGAAATGTATGTTGACACCTTATGTACTTGTGGTAGGCAGAATGGTCCCCAAAAGATGTCCATGACTTAATTCCTAGAATAAGTGAAAATGTAACATTACATGGAAAGAGAGACTTTGCAGACATCATTAAAGTTATAGACTTTATAATAGGAGGATTATATTAGATTATCTAGCTAGGTTCAATTTAGTTTTATGACCTTTTAAAAACAAAGAAATGTAGCAGAAGAGGGAAGCCAGTGAGATGTGCAGAAGGTAAAGTCAGAGAGATTTCAAGTGTCAGAACTCAACATACTCTTATGGACCTTAGGTGCAGGGGCTCGTGTGGAAAAAAATAGGAGAAGCCTCAAAGAGCTATAAGCACCCCTCAGCTGAAAACTAGTACCTCAGGCCTACAATCACAAGCAGTAGATTCTGCTAACAATCTGAGTGGGCTTGGGATTGGGTTTATCTCCACAGTCTCTGGTAAGAAAAACAGCCCAGACAACATGATTTTAGCCTACTGAGACCTATTCTGGATTTATGAACTGTAAGATAATAAATTAGTGTTTTTTTTAAGCTGCTAAATTTGCTAATTTGTTATTGCAACAACAAAATGCTAACATAGTTATACAAAACCAAAGGCAGAATAAAGCAACTACTTTTTCTTATCCAGTTTAGGGAGTAGCAACACAATGATTTGCAATGACCAATGATGAGCAAAGTCTTCAAAATACAACCCATTGGATGGAATGATAAAGCATATCTCAGAACTACTCTTGCACACAGATCTGCTTAAGTTTCAGAGCAATATGCATATGTTAGGATCAGTAAGAACAACATTTTATTTTAAAATTTTCTGAATTTTCTCTACAATTTCCAGTAGTTGGTACACCTAGAAGGTCAGATAACAAAAACAGTAAGTTACATATTAGCAGGGAATTTTGTATATCTCCAAGGAGGCAAAATCTAAATATAGATCTAGTTAATGCTGTAAGAAAACACTTTGAATGTGTGAACTCTCTTTCAGAATGTAATTAAGATTAGGCAAATGTTTTGTATGTTGATGTATTTATTAATTGTGCAAAATCCTTTATTAAATATGGAATAGTGCCCATGAAAGATTATTAAATACAAATATATTAACATGAAAAATCAGCAATAAGATGCAAGTAAGACATAATTCAAATAATGAAATGTGTGATTAGTGAAATCATCCTTTATATGAAGATAGTTATCAAAAGATCATAAGGCATTTATGAGGAATGCAATTGCTCAATCAACAAAAAGAAATTAAGCATTTAGTTCTATAAAGCAATATGCAGTAATCTTAAGGGCTTTGAACTTTATTGGAATTCTAATAAAAATGATTCCCTTATATTCTTTTGATATATTTCTCAATATAATATTATGAATCATAATTAACTGTTCATTCACGTTTGGATTTATCATTATATTGTATATTTTGGGGAGTTTATAAATCAACATTTATATTATTCAATGTTTATAAAGCCTGTATTCTTTGAAATGATAGTGTTTTCTTTGCTCTTAATTGTTTATTATTAATCATCACTAAAAGCTAGAAGACTCACATATTTTTGGTAATCTAAAGAAGCAGCACTCTTCTCTTCCATGATTCATTTCAGAGTTTACAATCCTTTCTGAAGACTTAAATAGGAGGAAATACAATATAACAAAGCTATAGTTACAAGTCATTTTAAGGTAGAGTAACCTACACATACTTTGAAAAATTAATTAATATGAGGATCCACCTTAAAACTTAAAACATACTTATCAGAGTAAGACTACTATAAAAAAAGAAAGTGATTAGTAATAAAATTTCCAAGAATTAAGAAACGTAGGTACATTTTAAATTAGACATTAGGTATGTAAATGCTAGCTAGATTAGAATACAGGTGGGTGGGAGTGATTATTGAATTCTCTAGATTTAGTAGATATTGCATATAAAAATTAATTATTATATAAGATATATAACTTTGATTTTCTCTGTGAAAATAATACAGGATATAAAAAATGTATATAATCTTAGGCAAAGAAAAGTCTGAGGAGGGGGGAGATATTGCATATAAAAATTAATTACTATATAGGAGACATAACTTTGATTTTCCCCCCAAAAATAATATAGGATATCAAAAATGTATATGATATTAGGCAAAGCAAAGTCTGAGGAGTGGAGGAGGATAGAAGGTTGGGGTTGTAGTTGTGACCTAGGAGATCAGGAGATAATAAGAGTAGGTGTACAGGAAGAGAGGGTCTTAAAGCACTCTTGAGTCAAGGAGAATGTGGGTTAGGTACATGATCTGATAATATAATGTATATAATATATGTAATTTATATTATTTGACTGGTGGGTGAAAAATAAAGGAGTTGGATATCTGAAGAAAAAGTAAAAAATAGTATACTTGCATAAATCTATGATTCTTCAAATCATTATTTTTTTCTAGCTCCTTGGTAATTCATCACTCCATAAAATCTGAGGTGAAATTCAGCAACAGTAAAGAAAAACAAGAAAATGTATAGGATTTTATTTACTTTAGTTAAATTTTTACTTTTATAGTTATCTTGGAAAGAATATAAAATGTTCTTTAATGTGACAAATTCAATTACAAATCAATTAAATTTATTTAATGGCATTAAGTGACTAAAGTAGTCCAACCTCAGATATAAATTCTATATAATATAAAGTTTCCAATTAACAGAGAATTGGAATGGTTCATATATGCAATATCCACCTATTATTGCATACTTGTTGGACCCCAAATTAAAATAGTTAAAAAGAAATAGTTATGATTAATCATTTTACGGAAGGGAGAACCAGCTTCAATTCTTTCATAAAATTTACCTAATGGGTTTGTTCCTCACTACAGTTGGAAGACTCTGATCATCATTTACTGATGATTACTATGGCCCTGAAGTAGTGCTTTGTAAAAGATAGTTAATATAGAGTATGACATTCCTCACTTCTGGCAAGTGTTCTCAAAGAACCTTCATGGGTGAAGATGAATATCATAGTGAATATTAGTCTCTTCTTTTTATCCAGCAGGGCAGCAGAAACAAATGGCTTTGTCTGTACTCTTTCATTCAGGCATAACACAAAATCACTCCCTGCAGACCATAGGCATGAGTTGTCATGTCTTTGTTCAATGAACAACGGGTACAAGAGATTTTTGCAAGAGAATAACCTTTCGGGTAACAACACTACTGACATATTTTGCATTATAATTTTTTTTCATAGTTTGTATCTGAGGCTTTGCAAAATATACTCAAAAACACATGAATACACACATATACACTCAGATATTCAAAATAGATGACAGTCTCTACTATGCAAAACTGTAATTTTATTAATTTCTAAAAAGTAAAAAAGAAAAGGCCTCTCCAGAAGAAAGATGTTTTAGATGTTTCAGATATTCAATTTGTCAGTGTCAGTACCTATATTTACTTGTCTCCACACCCTGCCCCTAGGCTCAAAGAAAAATAATGACCTTTTTTTTTTTTTTAGCAAAAATAAACCTATTTATCCATTCTTGACTCTATCTCCATCCAACTTCAAGAAGCATTTATTATCTGCCTCTTTCAGTAGGCAATGTTTGTAAATGTAAGATTTCTGGAGAAAAGAAAATACATTTAAAAATATTTTATATGTATTATCTATTGCCTTCTAGAAGGTTGCCCCATTTTACAATTCTGAAAATATTCCACAAAGATTTTCTTTTAGCTCATAAATTTAGTTGTAAAAATATTATTAATTTTTAAAAAGAGTTAAGGATAAAATGTGGACTCATTGATTGTGTAAATTATATTTATCATACTATAATGGCTCAAACAATTATTCATACTTTTCCTATGAATTTTTATGCCTTCTTTTTACTATTTCAAGGAGTGTTTTAGGCAAGAGTTTTTACAATCATACACACACACACACACACACACACACATATACACACATACACATATGTACAAATATATACACATATACATGTATACACACATGCATAGCAATCTTGTAAAAGATTACTATTATCTCTTCCTTACATAATTGGACAAATTCACCAATAAAGACTTGAAGTTTCTCTTGGAGAAAACTTTTAATAGACATATTAATATTGAATTTCTTACAAAGTATTCAATTTTCTATTTTTAATTCTGTCATTTTTAACTGTATTTACCTATCTGATATTTAGTCTTTGTCATATATTTTTACTTTTACATATATGTAAACACTATAAGGCAATATGATTATTATTTTTCTATTAATATTTATGTATATTTATTCTAACATTAACCCCTCTGCTCTTTTCTGCATTTTCACCTTTCCATTTCAGTTCATTTTCCAAATATATCTATATTAATGATCTTTGGAATATGTCTCACACAATTTTATACTCTATTCTGAGTGGATTTTTTTTTCATTCTTGTTATTCTTCTCTGCTTTAGTATATTTCTATTAACCTTACTTCCAGCTAACATACTTCATTTTGTGCTGTGTCCGATTTATTATTAAATTCACTTGCTGAGTTTATAATTTCAGATATTTACTTTTAATTCTAGATTCCTATTAGAGTCTAGATATTTTTTAAAACATTCTAAATATTGTTAACATCTCAACAATTTAAACACTCTAATTTCTTCATTGAAATACTTCATTTTTAAATTTATTTTCTCCAGTACAGAAGCTTTGAACCTAACCTTCTGCATAGCCTCAGAATTTAGCGACGTATTGTCAAAACAAACAAATAAAAAAAAAAACAACGATTTGTGTACTTGAGACCCTTAACTCTTATTTTTGTCACTCTAGGTTTACAAAACCTCTGAGAGCTTTGAAGATTTTACTTTCCCCAGAAGGAAATTATTTGTTGTCTGAGCCTCTGTGCTCAACCCATGAGAAAAAGTGGCTAGTGCTCCCAGGAAACAGAAGTCTACCTGTCATTATTTCATTTGTTATTGGATTTTTCATCTCTGAAATTTTAGTACACCTTCCACAAGTTGCTGATGGCCTTAAGTATATGATTTAATAATTTTTCCACTTCTTCCAGTGGGCATTAAGAATACTGATCTATTGTTCCCTACATTTCTTCTGAAAGAAGTTGCAATCGTTTTGATGAAAGAAATTTTGACATTAGAAAACTATGGTTATTCAGATTTGAGTATTATAAAATCATTTTTCTTGTAAATGAAGTGCTACTTTAAAGGAAACAAATGATGATAGTACTTGTTGCCAATGGTAAACTTGAAATGAAAAATACTGAAAAACTGCTATAATGAACTTAAGAGCTCCTGGAATCATAAAAACTGTGCTGACAAAATTGGAAGTAATGTTAACTAATGTTATTATTTTATTATTTATCATGAAGTGTATGAACTTTTGAAAGACCTATATAAATGCCAAAACTAATATTTCCCAAAGGACATAAATACGATTTCACAAAATCAGATGAGTAAATGATCAATTCAAAATACAAGAAAGACCAATGGATCATGTAATAAAACAGATTATATAACTGCCACTGATACAATTTCAGATTCCATATTTAACCAACTTTTAAGAAATATCATATCAAATTTTGTAGTTTCTAGAATGATATCACAAGTATATGAAAACTCTAATAAATGTGCCTTCATTTTCTAAGTGTATATCTGAGAGAGGCTATGTTTTCTTCCTACATAAAACAACTTAATTCAACATACTAAACACAGAAACAGATTTCAGAATCCTGCTGTTTTCTAATAAACTAGATGTTGAAGAGATTTGAAACAGTATAAAGTATTGTGACTTTTCTCATTAATTTTTGTTTTCAAAAATATAGATTTTTCATAAAAATATGTTATTTATATTTACGTTGATAATTTGTTATTGTTATTTAAAATAAATTAATAAATATTTATTTTATTTTTTAAGTTTTATATCTAATATGATAAATCTTGATATGAGTCATATAAACAAAGGTCTTTGGTGTCCACATTATTATTATGTGTATAAAAGTGCCCTGAGGTGCAAAATCTTGACAACCACCAAAATAAACAATTAAATGATAGTGAAAAGTAACCACATTATTCTGAAAAGCCAGTTCACTGAAAAGATGAAAAGCAAAAGATACGGTATCCACATTCCTCAATTCAACTCTTTGCTCTGCAACTAACCTTAGACAATTAGTTTAGTGACAATAATAATACCTACTCTCTAGTTGCTATAGAGCATGTCAAGAGTACATTATGTGCTTTAAAAAAAAATAAAATAAATTAGCTGTTATAATTATGCATTGTGTTTGAAACTATTTGCCTGTTACAGGGTTACTGTTACAGGGTTATGGTCTCTACTCACCCTGAATTATATGACTTGAGTTTGGGAGAGGGGGTTTATATAAAAACTTTGATGTTTTGTTAGAAAAGAGGAAGAGGAGAACAGATGCTGAATTGTCAATTAAAAGTGGAAACAACAGATTTAAGTTAGTATATAAGACTTCTGAAAAACACTAAACATATTTCTGCCATTGACCTGTTTTTAATCATTTGAAACTCTACAACTTTCTCCTCCAAATGATATCTAAACTTTATCCCTTAGCTTGGGTATAAAATAAGAGCTTTTTTTCTTAACAGACAAAAACAATGCAATGTTAAAAATTATCTCTAAAGTCACAGTATAAAAGGACAATTTATATAAAATGGGTAATTCTTTTTAGTTATGAATTGACAAAATTCTGAAGGCAATTCATTTAAATGGGAGACTCAAGTGGTTCTCTAACTACCAGCTTCAGATATTGCTATTAATTTGTAATTGCATGTCAATTAATAAGAAAATAAAACCAAATAATGGAAATCTACCAAATGGATTTGTATGCTCCCTAATTTATTGGTAGTTTAGACCAAGCTAGCAAATGTAACAAACAAGCCTTGAAATGTATAATCAATAAGAAATGATAAAAGTTTATAACTCACTCAAATAAATACAAAATTGGTGTTCCTGATCAGTGATTGTTTTTTCTCCAAGCAGTAATCTGAGCACCCAGCTCCCTTCATCTTGTACTTTAGCCATTTCAAGATGTGTATTACGAGTTTACCATGCTGATCTACATCAAGACAAAAAAAGAGAAAGGAGTATAAAACCACACATAGGGGAATTTTATGAAGTGACATACGTGATTTCTGCCTACACTGCATTATCTAGAATTCTAACTTGTGCCTACAAAGTACTAAAATGAAACTGGGAAATAAATCTAGTTGTGAGTCAAAGATAAGTTGAAACAGGTTTATTAACACAATAACTCTTGTTAACTAGCTATATGAAAGAAAAAACAGCAACTCCACAATCATGAACCTTGTAAGATTTTTTAACATTTTTTCTTTGATCGAAAAATTTGATATATACTTCAGGAAAAGCTTATATCCCTGGCATAAAAAAATATTGTTAGAGGCATAAAATTCTAAAGTCTGCGTAGCAGTATTTCTATTTTGGATTACTTAATATCTGTCTCAGGCTAAAAGCTTACTCTTCTAAACCCATGAGCATAATAGGCTGTAGGAAACCCTCCCACCCCACCCATTCCACCCCCCAAAAAACATGAGATTTAATGAAATTGGCCTCATTCAAATACTCAAAAATTAAATTTTAACTCATTTATTTATCAAGTGATATTTTGGATATAAATCACTGTTCTTATAAGTGAATAGTCTATAAAATTGCAGTAAGTCATAGTTTAATGATATATGCAGATAGATCAAAAATAATAAAGTGAAATGGATTTCAAAAGTAATAATATATTAACATAATTTTTAAACGTGCTCTAGTGTATTGTTATTTAGTCATTTAAAATCATGGATTATAGGTAAATGTTATCTGAAAATTTGCTTCCAACATATTTTCAAAAGCTAATTACAAAAGAAGGGAAACAATTATTTTTAGCACATATAGCACCTAACTTTTTTATTAAAAATTTATTTTAGTAAACATTTTATGTCTTTTTTTACAGCGATATGTCATTTTTTACTACCTTTTAGCATTCAATATTTAAGCATATGCCATATTTATTAAATCAGTTTGTTTCTAATATTTTCCTATTATAAATATTCTACAATAAAAGACTATCATCTATCTATCTATCTATCTATGTATCTATCAATCATTTATTTATCTATTGTTGAGAGTTGGGGATTAGGCCTTTCCTGAAGGACAGCATAGTTTAGCAACTTATCTACTTAATTCTCCTATTTTGTATAATAACAATAAAATATTGGCAATATTAGCTATAACTTTTTGAGAAATTATCTTTCTAATGTCTTTACTTTGTTTTAACTTTATTTATAGACATACATTGTTTTCTGTGCTTCACAGATATTACATTTTTTTACAAATTGAAGGTTTGTGGCAACCCTGCCTCAAGCAATTCTATTGACACCCTTTTTCTAACAGCATTTACTCACTTTCTATCTCTGTGTCACACTTTGGTAATTCTCACAATATTTCAAACTTTTTCATTATTATTATATTTGTTAAGTTAATCTATGATCAGTGATCTTTGATATTACTATTGCTGGGAAGATTATTGAAATGACAATAAAGAATTTAGAATATTACATAAACTTAGTAGATAAAATAATGGCAGCGTTTTAGAAGACTGACTTCAGTTTTAAAAGAAGCACTACTGTGGGTAAAATGCTATCAAATTCCATTGGATGCACAGAGAAATTGTTCATGAAAAGGAAAGAGTCAACTGATATGGCAAATTTCACTGTTGTCTTATTTTAAGAAATTGTCACAGCTACTCCAACCTTCATCAACCACCACCCTGATCAGTCAGCAGCCATCGATATTAAGGCAAGACCCTTCACCAGGAATAATATTATGACTCACTAAAGGCTCAGGTGATGGTTAGCAATTTTTAGCAATAAAATATTTTTAAATTAATGTATGTACATTGTTTTTTAGACATAATGTTATTGCACACTTAATAGACTACAGTAATAGAGTGAACATAACTTTTATATGTACTGGAACACCAAAAAGTTTATGTGATTTGCTTTCTTGAAATACTCACTTTCTTGTGGTAGTCTGGAACTGAACCTGCAATATATCTCTAAAGGTATATCTGTGCTATTTAGATTTTAGCAAAAAAAATTAAATTTAGCAATAATTGAAAACAATTTAAACTTATTTTAGTGCTTTTTGTGGGTCTGAAGAGTCAAAGGTCTAAAACAAATACACATAGAATGAAAATATCTGTTGAGAATTTAATAATGTACTTAGAGTTATAGCAATAGATAGCATTTAGTGAGCACTTACTACATGTCAGACTTTGCTTTAATTGATCTCTCTGTGTGTGTGTCTGTGTCTGTGTGTGCAATCTCTAATTCCTTCAATGATCCCTGTAGGCATTTGCATTTATTGTGCCTATAATACACAAAAATAAGCTCAGTCAGTGAAAGGTTAACCAACTGGACAATGGTGACACAGCTCATACATGGTGAAGCAAGAATATAAACTCAGCTAGTCTAGGGTAGAGTACATTCTTTTATCTACATAGCTCCTTTCTTGAAAGTTCACCATCTGTCAGCCACTATATTAAGTACACTATATATATTATATCATTTAATTATCAGTACCACAACATGTGGTACATATAATTATATTTTATCCTCATTTTAAAAAGGAGGTTATTGAGACTTAGAGAGTTCTGATAATTCTTGAAAAAGCTCAGAACAGTTGCAATATATTACCATATCTGTTGGACTAGTCTACTGCCTAATGTGTAAAGACATTAGTTATACTTTCCCATATCTTTCAGCTGAAAGAGAATAATAAGATGTTCAAAGAAACTTGACTCATACTGGAGCAGTTAATACTCTTTTAAACAGAATACTATTTATCTCTACTTGTTTTTCACTGTAATACTGTATTCCAAACATCTGTAAACTCTTGGGTATGAGCATAATCCAAAGCCATGCAGCATCTTTCCTTCGTGGTGTGACACACTGGACTTTGACAGAGCAGGCATAGAAGAAATATGTACTTGGACATGTTTTATTTTTGTCAGAAAGCTATCGACAACTCCAGCTGCTTAATACTGTCACAAGCCTAAAATATGCTATGTGTTTGCAGAAAAGTGACAAGTGGATATATTTACATATCCCTAGGCCACATTCTCTGCTATCATTGGACTGTCAAATACATAGTTGACAGGAACTTTAAAAAATTCCTAGACTTCTAACCATTTCAAGTATGTCCATTGTATATGTCCTGGTATATCAGTTTGTTTGGGAATTGTGTCTATATTTTATCTATATAAGCTTTAGCACCGTTGAAGAAAGTACTCAAACATTTTTAAAGTATATTTATATTTAAATTATTTGCTTCACAGTTTCCAATAATTAAGACAATTTGTTTTTAAAATGGAGAATATTTCCTATGATTTCATTAGTGCTTTATTTGCTTTTTAATTGTTTTGTTGACTTTTAAAATGATACAGACATTTTACAAATACAAAAGTAAGAAAGGTACACTATAAATGTAAGTCTTATCCACTCTGACTCCTCCTACCTCAGGCTGTTTAAGTAATTAAATTAGACTGAGCTAGCTCTAATGCCTTGATAGCTTATGGAAGCAAATCGGAACCTCTAAATCAGAGTCAATACACTCAAATCTGAGAAAATGAAATTTAAGAACAATCAATCACAGTCAACGTGGTTTTGCCAAATAAGGCAACCTCTTAAGCAATAACCAATCAGATAATTTCTTTTGTTTCTTAAAAACCTCTTCTCTAGCTCATGTCAGAAAACTGCTCTAACCATTTTCAGTTTGTCACTGAAAGATTTGAACCAATGTGTTCAAATAAACTCTTGAAAAATTTTAATCTGTCTCAGTTTATCTTTGAATGCCCTAATCACCAGGTTCCCTTTTCCTTCCCTGTGTATCTACTTTCAAATCTATTCATTTAAGTTCTCTGACACCGATTATGACCATTTCATCATTTCTTATCATGTGGTTTTATAAATTCTTCTTTGCTTCTAAATATTATTATATTTTTGCCCCATCACACTTCTACCAAGAAAACAGCTCATTCTGTCTACCATTTTCTAATTTCTGTTTAATTCTTTTACAGTTTAAATTTAATTAGTCTTTTCTACTTTCTGTAGATTTATTTTATATTCATTTTTAAATTTCTTTAGGAGGGAAAATACATTTAACACATTTATTCTAATTCTGTCTTATTTAACAATATATTGATTCAAGACTACAGATTTTCCTTTAGTTATAGCTATCAGGTTCTGATTACAGTGTTTTCTCTCTTTCCTCCACCCGTATGTATTCAACAATTTGAGTTTTGAGTCCATCTTGAAACTTATAATGTGTGTTTTCGTGTGTACTGATTGATATATTTAATTTCTAGGCTTTTCAATTTCTAGGGTTTTCACCTCCAACATTAATTTCAATTCTTATCTTAGATACCAAAGATAATTAGCTGTAATTTTTAAATATTTTTGTAACTTATTAAGTTTTTCTTAGTAGTCTAAAGTATGATCAATGTTATTATTGTTTCCTGAAAACATGGAAACACTTATTTTCCAGTGAAATTCTAGTGTTTGATATATATTAGGTCTAACTAATGTTCATCATACTTTATTTCCTTAAAAAATATATCCAAACACATTAATATGGAGAATTTATATATCTGACAATTTAAAAAAATCTTTTATAGTTTTGCCTGGATTTACCTTAAAATAATATGTATATATTTTGAAGGTCTGATACCAATTTTCCTGAGATACTATGGAAATTTTAAAACTCAATTTAATATTTATTAATTTTTGATAAATTTTCTTATTTTTTTACATTATTTAATTCTGTCTTTCAGGGGACTGTTTTTAATATATCGTTAATATTTTTTAAATTATATTTTGATTCTCAAATCAAATTTTTATAAAAAATTTTAGTTATATATGTAAATATCCTTTTTATTGGATATTTATATTAAAAAAGGAAATTAATTTTACATTGGTAATTAGAAACAATGCTTACAATACAACTGTACAAATTGCAGTCAAAATAAATATATATGTATTTTTGTGGCTTCATAAAATTTCATTTACTCTAAATAAAACAAAAGTAACACCTATATATGATAAGTAATAAATGTCTATACATGCCTATAAACAAGGCAGAGCAATAGAATTTTACTTCTTTTGCAAACTGATGACAATGAAATGTTTAGCTACGGTTATCCCATACAAATGTGAAAAAATATTTATGAGAAAAACACCCTCACAAATAATTGAAAGGTGATGAACACACACAAAGTTTTATCTCTTAATTTTTAACAGTTGAACTTTTTTGTTTACTTTCTCTATTTATTTTTTTCTTCCACACTGTCCTACAAGTCCATTACTGTGTTTTCAACAGCAATCTATTTCTCTCTTTGCACTGTTTTCAACTTTGCTTTCATTCTTAACAGGCATCTCAGAAAATTTCTACTCTGCCATCTCACAAGTGCTGTCTTTCACACACACACACACACACACACACACACACACACAAAATATGTTCCTCAGTATGTTCTACTATTTCATATTTGTTTTATTTCTAATATTGTTGTTTACTTTCTCAAAAAAGAGGGTTATATTATTACAATCTGCAAGTTTGTCAAAAATTATTTTATCAAGGAACTTACAGTAAAGCCCTAGAAAAAGTGATATAGGTAGTGTGAAAGAAAGCCTGTAGTTTGCTGCTGCTGGTAATTATTGTCGTCTGGGCCACATTTTTATTTGACTTCGCACATTTTCATTTGAACACCAACTGTTACAAAGCATATGGACTTCCATAGCAATCCCATATGCTACATAATGGCTAACTGTTATCTATTTAAGATTCAAACAATGATGAGATTTCATAATGATTGTGAAGTAGAAAAATTTTAAACTCTTTATCTAGTTTAATGTATATTTTAGGGGCTTTAAAGTACAGAATCATGCTGTTTTATTATGTTAGGTTTTGTTCTTCCTTATGTACATTTGAAGTTTGAGGAGGAATGTTTATAACGTGTTGTAAAACATAGTATTCTAAGTGAGAAGTATTTTGCATTAAATGCAAATAATTGGAATGCCCACCTACATTTTCATTTATGAAGAACATCATTTTTTGAGGATGTCACTAAAATAGCAGAGTAGGAGATGTCAGCCTCTAATGCCCCACAAAAATCAACAATAAGACAGCTATATATGAACAATAGTTCTAGGAAAGCTTAGGAGTCCACTTAAGAAATTTTAGCAACGCAATGGAATAAAAAACCTAAGAATAAGT
>CM053502.1:132151362-132277002 GCA_028627145.1 Eidolon dupreanum | reverse complement strand
CGGAGCCAGCCGGGCAGAGTCGAACAGTCCTGAGTGGGGGAGCGAGGGTTAGGAAAAAAAGACAGAGAAGAGAGAAAGATCTCGGGAGGGTATACAGTCAAAGCTGCAGCCTCGAGTTTATTTTAGCACCATATACTTATACAGCTTGCGTACCTGACAAACTGCTCAAAACAAAACCACAAGTATCCAGAAACAATAGCTGCGATTAACATGAATTAACATAAGGCCGAGAGAAAAACTTCTCCCTTGGAATTTCAGGAACTGATGCTTATCCTCCCCTTCAGGGTTTCAGGAACTGATATTTCCTTACAAAGGGCTCCCAACATCTCCGGCTCCCAACATAAAAGAAATACTAAGAGAATTAAAAAGATAAATAAACAGCAATATGATAGCTAGAGACCATACTACCTTACACTCAACAATGACTAGATCATCAAAAAAAATTAATAAAGAAACAGCAAAATTGAACAACAGTATGATCAAAAGGACCTAACAGACATATACATATAACATTTCATTCAACAGCAGTAGAATACACATTCTTCTCAAGTGCACACAGATAATTTTCTAGGATAGATCATATGTTAGACCACAAAACAAGTCTAGCAAATTTAAGAAAATTGAAATCAAACAAAATTTTTTTTCTGACCACAATGATATGATACTAGAAATCAATAACAGAAGAAAATATAGAAAATATACCAATACATGGAAATTAAACAACACAATTTGCTTTTATTTTGTTTTAATTATATTAATGAGTTAAACACTAAGCATGAACTGAGATATGCCAAGTCTCCTTTTTCTTAACAACTATACATTTCCCTACGGTATTATCATCATTTATTGTTTACATGTATATTTATACAATAGCAACAAATATATTGAAAAATGTATGACTATAATCCACAGTTCAAAACAAACTTTTATCAGCTAGCAATTTTTCTTGAAATTTATATTTTGATGTATACACGGGAGATAAAAATTGTCTAATAAACTTTTAATAAAATTTATCATAAATAAATTATTGTTTACTACAAAATATGAAACTTATTACCTAATTATTTGTGGCAATGAATTTTTGAAAATATGAAACATATACAGTTTTAAAGAAACAAATACTTGTATAAAACTAAAAATAAAGATAGCCACAATTTTCATGTAGATAAAAAGTTTAGCACATTTAAAGCAGATAGAACTTTATCATATTAAATATAAAACAAAATATAAAGTACATTGCGAATAATATTTTTGTACCTGAAAATATGGTAGTTGTCAATCATAACCTCATAATTTTTTAAATATGTTGAGAAAGATAAGAAAATTCTTACTTCTCTTCATAATAAGCACTAACAAATACTATGTGACCAATCATCACTTGATTTACCTAATAATACTCCTTTCAGCCTGATGTATAGTGACAAACCAATGGAGTGTGTTAACCTTAGAAATGGAGAGATTTGTGTAAGTGTAGAAAATTTTAGACAATTCTGACATAATAATTAGATGTCTGTGATAAGTAATCCACTATTTTTTCAAAGTATTTTCAAAGTAACAAAATACTTAGAATTACATAAATCTGGCACCTTTAAAAAAAATAAGCTAGTTAAAATAAGTCACTTGTCTGTGACTGAATTTTAGTGAGTTTTGTAAGATATTCTAAAGAAGAGATCTTGAGACAGTGTTAATACAAGAATATCCAATATAAGAGAAGAATAAATAATAGCAAATTCTGCATTGTTATTCTGGTAGATCCTGGGTCCTTTGTCTAATGCCAAAATGGGAATGAATCACAAGAAGTATATTTATCAAGATCGTTTATGCCACTAATAATATTGAACTATGATTCTTATAAGAATTCACATAAGAATTCATGGCATATCAACAGAATTATATTCCACATCTTATTTATTGCTTATAATAAGACTAAGAAATAGATAGTAATAAATTCATATTTTACACTTGATTCAATTGAGATTCGGAGAATTTGAGTAACTTGACCAAGATCACACTGGCATGAAGGAGAACTTGGAGCCTGAACGCAATATCTGATATTAATCACGATTTCTTCCCAGAGTACTCTTTTATGCATATCGTTTTATTGGATATCTTATATTCAATTTGCAAAAGTCCAATGAAGTAATTAGCTAATTTCTATAGATGATTAATTAATATCAAATAATGTTTTTATTTAACTTAAAATGTCTATCTTTATTTTAACTTTTCCTTCATAATGGAACAGAATTGTCTTACTTAAATTTGGTCTTTTGGAGCTTTCATAAAAACATGTCATCTAGAAATTGTCAAATTCTTTTCTTCTCTGGCTGTCAATCCTATCCCCAGGTGGGCCCTTTCCAAATGCAGGTAAATGCTTGTACTTATTGATCAACTAGGAAAAATAATGAACACTTGACATTGCCTAAACTAAATACATGTTAATACTTAGGAGACATTCTTAAAATAGGTCATATTTCTGAACAAATACATCGACATATGATTTCATTAAGGAATTCATACATTCATTGAATGCCTAGTATATGCCAGGTACTGTTCTTGCTATTATAGGTACAATTATAAACAAAACAGAAAAAAATCTTAATTTTCATGGAGCTTATTCTTAATGGTTGAAAGAAGGGGACAGGAAGAGAATAAACAAATAAAGACGTAATGTTTTAGGTGGCGATAATTGTAATGAAGTAAAATAGAGCAGAGAATCAGAAAATGAAATGATAGCAAATATTTGAGTAAAGCTAGGGAGTGCACTCTGGATGCCTGTGGAAAAGCTTTCCATGAAGAAGAGACACATGACCCATGCGAAGGGTCTGACTAGGAGTAAACTTGGCACATTCAAGGAACAAAAAAGAGGCCAGTGTGGTTAGAATAGAGTGATCTGAA
Source organism: Eidolon dupreanum (assembly GCA_028627145.1). Taxonomy (NCBI): domain Eukaryota; kingdom Metazoa; phylum Chordata; class Mammalia; order Chiroptera; family Pteropodidae; genus Eidolon; species Eidolon dupreanum. The sequence goes on along the minus strand of CM053502.1, from coordinate 132,274,107 downwards.
TGAGACAGTGGTTAGAATGCCAGTGAGACAGCAAGGTGCAGGTCATTTAGAACCTTTGAATTGTATTCTGAGAGAGATGAGAAGCTATTAGATAATTTTAAACAGCAGAATAAGATTCTTTGATGTACAGTTTAAAAGAATCACATTGGCCGCTCTGTGCAAAACATGCTGTAGGACAGCAAGTTAGGAAATGAGAAATCAAGTAAAAGCCTCATTAAACAGTCTATGTGAGAGATAATGGTGGCTTATACGAGCATAGCAGAGGTTTAGTCATATTTGAGAAGTAGTCATATTTGTAATATATTTTTCAAGAGAGTTAATACAGTCTACTGTCAGAATGTGGGATTAGATAGATTTTTTTTTTTAATAGAACAATTGGGAAAATGCAGTTAAAATTTATTAAGATCTCATTTTTTAGTAGTATCTCAGATAAATAAAATTCATACTATTTCATCTTATTTTACCTCTATAATGTATATCTATAGTTTTGATATTTGTTTAGTAAAGAGGCAAATGTAAATGTAAAATATAAAAGTGTAAATGTTCAAAAGAACTTAAAGTGTAAAACAGGTCAAGTGGAACTATAGTAAATAAGATGGGTCTTCCAAATCAGTTACAAAAGTGTTTTGTTTAGAAACAAAATAGGGTCCCCACTGATTCACTTTCACATTTTTTTGCTGATCACATCGGTTGTTTGAAATTGAAAGCAGTGACTGAGGCAGTTGGCATAGCAGGCCAAATGGAAATGCACATAGCAGTGACATAATTGTATCACAACATGAACAATTCTAGGAAGTGATTCAAAATGGAGAGTGTCTCTAGTAGTAATATTAGTTTTCTATGTAGATTCTGAAAACTGTTCTTATCACTATATAATGAATACGTAGTAAATCATCTCTTTTGTTCTCATCTTTTTGTCTGGAATGTTAAGATAATACTACTTTCCCTCAACATATTATCTAATCAAAAATTAAGTTGATTCAATATTTCAATAACATATGTTATTTACTAAGAATTTCAAGAAAGTTTTCTCTTCATGTGTTAGTTTTTAGTCATTGTATATGGTCCTTTAGTCTATAACTCTGAAAAGGAAGCAGAGGATGTATCCCTACAGAATAGAGTAAGGACAGATATAACACACAATTGCCTTCTGTGCTATACTCCTTTTCATGGTAAATTATAGTAAATTTGGCAGCATTTCTTTTAAGGGAAATTTGATTCATTTGGATGATTATAAGCAATAAACTCTTACACATCTTTTTGCCATTTGAACTATAAGCTAAACAAGTAAGTAGTTAAACATATTTCTTATTTTAAATGAAATCTACCATAAATTTATTTTTTGTTTCAAGTCATCCAAAAGACATTCCACTTATTTGGGTAAGATTAAATGTTTTAAACCAATGTACATCATAAATAGAAATCTGAGATTGTGACTTTTTATAGACCTAAAAATAAATTTTCTTTCTTTGTTTCTCCCCTAATTCAGCAATATTACCCAACAATAAACTGTGTATTTTCTCTTTAAAAAATAAAATATTGGCAATAAGTATTAGGGAAGCTTAAAGCTAGGTCGGTTTCAACATGGGGTGAAAGTGGGTGAGAATCAACTGCATAAGCCAAAAGAGAGTAAAAATACACCCAAATTTTAAAAAGTACTTAAACATTTATGAAAGCAAAGAATTTTTAGCCAAATGTATAAAGAGCTCCAAATAAATTTAAAGTGACAAAGCACAGTCAAGGAAAAGTGAAATAAAATTATACAACAGAAAATATGAAACACTTTTTAGATGAGAACTTTTAAGATCTACTCTCTTAGCAACTCTCAAATATAGAATATGGTATTATCTGCTACTGTCACCATGCTATACATTACATCCCCTATTTTATATAAAATATTTATGTGAAATGCTTTATAAGATAATATGTATTCAACCTCATTAGTAATTAGAGGTATATACATATAATATTAAGGTGTTTACCAGACCCTAGAATCAAGACAACCATGTAGGGCAGAGTAGTCCCATTGTGCTGAGAGGACAGACTTAGAATTCACAGATACTGGGACACCTGGACTTGAGTGGCAAAATATTAGATAAGGACCTATACAAAAGAAGAGTTTCAGAAAACTATATAGGTGTTTCCATGAGTCTTTGACTAAATTCTAAGATGCACATACTGATACTAAGCTGCTTAAACTTCATTAAAATTAAGAAAACAAAAGAATAATGGCTGACTTCTAAACATGAAAAAATAAAAGTCAAGTGGTACTGGTTTAGCATCTGTAAAATAGTGGAGGAAAACCTATCCATCTAAAATTCTAAATGAAAACACACACACACACACACACACACACACACACACACACAGCATCATGTGTAAAAACTGAAACACTTAAATAACCATTAACTAATTAACAGTTACATATATTAACAAACTGTGGAATATCTATATAATGGAATAGTACTCATCAATAGAGGAACAGACTACCGATACACTCAACATATGAATAAATCCAAATATCATTGTGCTAAGAAGCCAAGCTAACAACAGTACCTATGCATAATTCTATTCATATAAAATTTTAGAAAATGTGACCTAAAGTGTAGTGACAAGTAATGTAGACACTATCTTAGAACCATCCAGGGATCAAAAAAATCTACAAGGAAACTTTTGAGGTTCATGGTAATTCTCATTGTATATTGATTGTAGTGATAGTTTGACATGCCTACCTGTGAGTCAAAATTGACCAAATCATGCAATTTAAACATGTGTAGTTTATTATATTTCAACTAAATTTCAGTGGTTATAATATAATGAAGCCCTAAATAAACTTTTTTTAGGAAAAATAAGTTCTGAAAAAATTAATTGCCAATAAACCTGCATTAAAATAAATTTTAATAATAGGAAAATAACTCCTGATAGAAATTTCAACCTAACAAAAGAAATGAATAGCGGCAGAAATGGTAAATACCTGAGTAAATTTTTTAAAAATTTACTTCTTTAAAAAGATTTGTCTGTTTAAAATCAAAACTTTATTGATTTATGGTCAGGTGTATGACCAATGCAGAAACAAAATGTAGGCATTTGGGATTCAAATAATCAAGTCCACTGATTATATTCAGAGTTGTCCTGAAATTATGCAAGTGGTCTGGACTTCTGTACCTCAAATCAACCAGTCATTTTCCCAGGAAATGCTGAGGAGGGACCTAGCTGTGAGCAGTCAGCTGGGGTTGAAATGCTTGTGTTTCCAAGGAGGAATTCTGACAGTGCATCACAGCATATACTACAGTAATATTTTCTTTCTTTCTTTCTTTCTTTCTTTTTTTTGATTGTTGATTCAGGATTGTTTCTTATATAACTTTTTCATTTTTTTCTACATACATTATACATGCTTCCTTGTATATATAAATTATTTCTGAATTATAAATATATATTTTAGCAATTCAAAACAATATCATATAGGTCAGGGAAAATCAGTATTCACTAAAAGAAATATGCACTATTCCCTATAGTATGTAGAGGACACAAACTATGACCATTTGAAATATAAGCAACTAAGACGTTATGTACATAATTTATCATTGTAAATATATATTCTGAAGATTAGATACATGAAATATAAAATAACAAAGATTTACACATTGATATAGCAAAGTATGCAATGCTACAATATATCTTACAAACACAACAATGGATCAGAACTTCTACTCATTACAGAATGTCATTTTGTATTTAACATAATTTCACAGGTAACTTTATAAGAAGCCTCACCTTTTTGGCTCACAGAAACTTTTGAAACTCCTTTTGTTTGCAGGCCTCCTTCAAGACTTAGAGGCAAATGTTAATAACGTGTTTTACTGATTGATGTTTTGAAATCGTATGGTTTAGAATAAGATTTGCTAAGAAAGATACTTGTTTTAATTAAGGAATAGGTACTGAATATGAAAGCACTGGGAATGAAATATTGAATGTCTGTGAATTCTTGATAAGCACTTTCTTCATCTGTCAAATGAAGAAGGGAGGATCATGCTTTATACTCTGCTAATGGATTTTCTCTTTGCTAACAAACTCAGAGCTTGAAGTAAAGGAAAATTACCACATATCCCCATTTCCATGATATTCACATCCATTTCCCTGTTACTTTATCCTTAAATTGCAGATTTAAAATGTACTCACACTTATTTATGCTTTATGCTTGAGGTTATGTTGTGTGATTAAAGAAAAGACTAGACTGGGAAACCACATATTTTTCCTTTCCCTTTATAGAGCTGTAATAAAGTTTCAGAAAAATGAATGAGTTTAAAGTGGGAAGTTTTTAATATTTATATAGTAGTTTAAAATGACATACCAAATTTAAAGCTAATAAATAATATTAGAGGAATATGATAGGCCATATTTTATTTATTATTTTACTTAATTTTACACAAGTGTATTTAAAAGGCAGTAAGAGCACATTTTAAAAGTAAATGATTTATTAAATAAAATGTTATTCTGGTCTCTCATCAATCAATGTTTATTTTTTATTTTCTTCTAGAAATATTATTTTTATATACACTTATACATGCTTATGTAATATGTGTGTGTGTGTGTGTGTGTATGAAAACATATTCTTTTCTCCCATATTGCATTAACAAATGCAAGCAAGTGTCTCCAAGACAATGATCAGGATGCTGACAGATTTGAGAAGTATGTATGCATAGAAACGGAAATAACTAAACTTTAGAAAAGAATTGGGCAGACTTAGAGGTGTGGGAAAATTGTTTTATTTTTATTTAAAAATAATGTCAAAATAATATCTACCCAAGAGCTTGTGATCTAGGAAAACAGGCTCCTAAAACACACCTCCTCACCTCCAAGGCCATTTCTCAAAGATAATTACCTTCAAATGTATTTAGTTTTATTTTGTCTAATGTTTAAACTCTAAAACTCTCTATATAATGTCTATGGAAGATATCTATTGACTCTATAATATAAAAAATGAGAATTTAGTGTTTTTAAATAATCCTGACCACCTCCCTGTTTTTCCTAAGCTTGATAGTTATATTATTATTTTAACTCTCTTGTCTTATAGGAAAAATCTTGAATATTTTTTTCTTTTTATTTATGTATGCCTTTCAGCCATTTTCTGTTTGTTTTAGGTTTTTACCTTACTGTGTGTTTTACACACACACACACACACACACACACACACACACACACACACCCCAAATATTTATATTATATTAAAATACACCTATTTATATGAAGTATATATTTTATATACTTAAAATTTATTGAGAATATGAAACATTATTTTTCACTGAATTTTATAATACAATAATGTCCCTTTATATATAGTTTCACTTTCCAAGGTTTCAGTTGCCACATCAATAGCAGTCAGAAAATATTAAATAGAAAATTACAGAAATAAACAGTTTGTAAGTTTTAAATTGTGCATCCTTCTGAGTATCATGATGAAATTTCTCACTCTTCGGCTGCATCCCACCTGGGATGTGAATCATCTCTTTTTCTGGCATATCTATGCTGTATATTCTCTACCAGCCTGTTTGTTAATCACTTAGCAGACATCTCAGTTATTAGATCAACTGTCGCAGTATCACAGTGCTTGTATTGAAGTAACCCTTATTTTACTTAATAATGGCCCCAAAATGCAAAAGTAGTGATGCTGGCAATTCAGATATACCAAAGATAAGCTGCAAAGTTCTTAAAAGAAAAGCTGAGTACAGTACAAAAATATATTTTGAAAGCAGCTACACTAATGTAATTTTTATTATAGTATGTTATGATTGTTCTATTTAGTTATCATAATTAATCTTTTACTGTGCCTAATTTATAAATTAAACTTTATGTAAGTATAGGAAAAAACACAATATACATAGGATTTAGTACTATCTTTGGTTTAAGCATCCAATGGAGGTCTTGAAATGTATCACCAGCAAATAACAAGGGACTACTGTGAATTATATTTTTAAGAAAGAAAACATCTCCAGAAGTGCATACCAAGTCTCTTCTTCCAAACTCAGTTTTCAAAGAAAACCATATGTTTGGATAACATTTCTAAAGTTCTAATATGTGTACAAACACATGAATGAATGCATTATAATTATTCAGTGTTGTGTAATTAGACTTTTAGTTTGTTTCTGCTGTTTTTTTCTGTTAAAATCAAATTAACAGTAAACATTTGGAAACTATATATAGTTTGCAAATATATTTAAGATAAACTTTCAGGAGCAGAAATTATTAGTTAAGTCATGAATGCATTTTTTATTTTTATAGATATCTTTGAATCACTTCTAAAATGTGTGTTTCAATTTATAACGTCATATATTCTCATGTCTTATAATCAATTATTTACTTCTTTGCCCATCTGATAAGCGAAACAGTTCATCACATTTGTCTCGGTTCCCATGTGTTTGTTAATGAAGGTTGATATTTTAAGTGCTGTTGTTTTTTCGTCTTTCTCTTCCTGTAAACTCCCTTTTCATATCACCTATTTGTATTTGAATTGCTTATTTTTTTAACCATATGAGATAGTACTTGTAGTTTATTAAAATGGCAAATGAAAAAATAATGAGAGTTTAGGAAGATGGGATTTTTTTTCTTTTTTACCTTCCAAAGAGATCATAGGGTATTTGTCTTTCTCTGTCTGACTTATTTGACTTAGCACAATGCCCTTGAGGTCTATCCATGTTGTTGCAAATGGCCATATTTCATTATTTTTTATGGTTGAATAATATTCCATTGTATACATATACCATGGTTTTTGTGTGTGTGTGTGTGTGTAAATAATACTGTAATGAACATGATGGTTCATATATCTTTTCAAGTTAGTGTTTTCATTCTCTTTGGATAAACATCCAGAAGTGGAATTGCTAGATTATATGGAAGTTCTATGTTTAATTTTTTGAGAAACCTCTATAATGTTTTGTATAGCAGCTGCACCAGTTTACGTCCTACTAACATTGTATAATGTTTCCCCTTTATCCACATCCTTGCCAAACTTATTTCTTGTCTTTTTGAAAATAGCCATTCTAACAGATGTGAAGTGATATCTCGTTGTGGTTTTAATTTTAATTTTTCCTGTTGATTAAAGATGTTACCATGTCTATAAAAATTTGTATATCATCTTTAGAAAATTTTCTATTCAGATTTTTACCCTTTTTGAATCATATTTTTTAAAATTTTATCTTATTTTTGCTACCGAGTTTCTTGACTCTCTTTTTCATTCCATTGATCTATGTGTCTATTTTTATGCCAATATCACATGGTTTTAATCACTCTAGCTTTGTAATATAGTTTGAAATTAGAGTATAATGCTTCCAGCTTTATTTATTCTCAAGATTGCTTTGGCAATTAGGGCTTTTTTTTTTTTTTTTTGGTGGTTCCATAGAAAATGTATGATCATTTGTTTTATTTATGTAAAAAAATGTCATTGGAATTTAGACAGTGATTGCATTGAATCATTAGCTTGCTTTGCATAGTGTGGACATTTTAACATATTGATTCTTCCAACCATGAGCATGGAATATTTTCCACTATCTGTCTTTTGAAATTTGTTTCATTAATGTCATATTTTTCTCTATATATGTATATATACATATGTGTGTGTGTGTGTGTGTGTATATATATATATATATATATATATATATATATATATAGTATTTCACCTCCTTTGTTAATTTTTTTCTGCTAATTTTACTTTTTTGATCAATTGTAAATGGGATTGTTTATTTCTCTTTCTGATAGTTTATTAATGCATAGAAATTTAGTTCCAACAGTTTTCTTAATGGAGTTTTTAGGATTTCTACATATATCATGTCACCTGCAAATAATGATGGTTTTACTTCTTCCTTTTTAAGTTTTACTTCTTCCTTTCCAATATAGATGACTTTTGTTTTTTCACCTAATTGCCCTAGCTAAGACTTCCCATACTATGTTAAATGAAAGTGTTAAGCGTGGGCACTCTTGTCTTGTTCCTAATCTTAGAGGAAACATTTGCTTTTCATTTTCATTCTGTATATGTCCTTACATCTGAATTAACTCTCTTGTGGGCAAATATAGTTAGGTCTTGTTTTTTATCTATTCAGCCACTATGTCTTTTGATTGGAAATTTATTCCATTTACATTTTAAAGCAAGTATTGAGAGGTATATACTATTGCCATTTTGTTAACTGGTGTCTAGCTGGTTTGTATTTCTTCTGTTTATTCTTCTTCTCTTGTTCTCTTTGTAGTTTAAGAATTTATTTTTAGTAATATGCTTATATTCCATTTTCTTTGTATCTGTAACAGTGTATTTTAAGGTGGTAACTTAAGTTTGATCCCATTTTAAACCCAACAGTTTTACTCTCCCCACATATTTTGTTTTTGATGCTACATTTTACATCTTTTTGTCTTGTCTGTTTCTTAACTCATTATTATAATCATATTTATTTTTACTAATTTTTTCTTTTAATTTTCATACTAGCTTTTAAAGAAATGAATCCACTACCTTTACTATATATTTACTTTTCCAGTAAGATTTATCCTTTCATATGTTTTCTTTTTCTTACTAATTAGCACCCTTTCTTTTCAGCTTGAAGAAATCCCTTTACCATTTCTTGTAAGGTTGATTTAGTGGTGAAGAACTCCATTAGCTTTTCTTGCCTGGAAAACTCTATATCTCCTTAATTCTAAATCATAGCTTTGCCAGGAAGAGTATTATTGATTGGAAGTATTTTTTCTTTCTTTCAAAACTGAATATATCATGCAACTTGCTCTGGCCTGCAAAGTTTCTACTAAAAATTTGCTGATGGACTTATGGAGATTCTCTTGTACAAAACAAGTTATTTTTCTCATGTTGCTTTTAATATTCAATCCTTATCTTTAACTTTTTACATTTTAAGTAAAATATGTCTTAATGTAGGTGTTTGAATTGTTTATTTTTATAATGCATATTGATTTTCTTTAAGAATTACCCTTTTGTTCAATGCACTTGTTACAACTAATTTCCAAATACTCTTTGTGTTTGCTTGCCATGCCAATTATTAAATATTTACTTTGTTTTTAGATTTTCTTCTTAAACTTTGTTGTGTCATTTTAGTAATACTTTGTGAATCATTTTACTTTTAATCATCTGGATTCTTTCATACTATTCCAATGTCTTTATTTACTTTATTTTAAAATATTAATCCCATCAGAATTTTTAATATTTTGTGTTTCCTTCCAAGGTTATTTTCAAATTTATATTCTCTAATTTGACTGCGGTGTTCTAAATGGCAGAATCTTTACAAAAAACCCCAAGTGTTATCGATGTTGCTTTATTTTATTCTTATTTACTCATCCTTTAAAGCTTCATAGTTCGCTTGGACTATACTTTCCAAAGCAGAGTTTTTGTGAAATTTTCTTGTTTTCTGTGAAGCAAATCTGTTTTGTTTATCTAACTTCAGATTCTCTTCAACATGATTACTGCAATCTTATTTTGTCAGCTTGCTGTTTCTTCTTTATAGACCTTTTCATTGTGTATCAAGTTGCTGTGGTACCTCTTATCCTGAGTTCATTCATATTCTTCTAGTAACTCTTTTTTTTTTTTTGCTTGTATTAACCAGTTTTGTTTACATGTATCTATAGAATCCTAACTGATAGAATTCACCTTACTTTCACTGATTGTTGTTAAATGCTCCTATCAAATCTAAAGCTAGAAGTTTAACTGGCATTTTTCCTTCCTATAAAATCATCCTCTAGGTGCACTTATTTAACATATATGTATTAATGTGAATTCTGATTGTAGTGGGTACTTGTAAAATTTTTCTAGAAATGACCATCATGGTCCATTAGATTGATCTAGTTTAATTGTGCTAATTGCCTTACATTATCAGTTCATAAAATGTAAGTCTGTGGGTCCAATACTTTCTCATGGGGCTTTCAGAGAGGGACCCTTTAAGTCAAAATAGCATTAAAATTCTCATTTATACACCTCAAAATTCATTCTTTCTAAACCTCATAGTCCCAGGTGGTACACAAGTGGAAAGAGGAGTCATGTCTGAGCATGAAGCAGTGGAGATATATTCATCTCCCCTCACCTACAATTCACTTTTCATAATAGTTTCCATCATGTTAGGGACTGGTGTATGCCCCTGTACACTTGGGAAAGTGTTGCTTTATTTTAAAAATAGGACCAAGAAAAAGATAGTGTAATTGATGAGGGAGACCCAAAGGATTAGTAGAAGCCTATATTTCCTTGTTCCCATTCAGTTTTGTAATTTATAGGTTTTTCCTGAGAATCAAATGGACAAGTAAGACTTAAATTATCCTGCATATACTCACAAAGAGGGTTATGTGATGGATGAATAAAAGCAAAGAGACATTGTATAAAACACAAACCAAGATCTGAAGAAAGATAAAAAGAACTCAGTAAGTGTTCCCATATTTGCAGACTAAGCAGTGCAAAAAACTAACAACTATAAATCCATGAGAAAGCAAATATTTGTGTGGCTTCCTCACAGTGAGAGAAAGTAGTGTCTAGGTTCATTTATAAAGTTGGAAGAAATTAATGGAGGAGACTCAATTATATTTGATTTTGAGGTATTTATGAACAGAAAATCAATTCACATCTATTTTTAGTATATTAATTTAAAATATTCACTCAGTTAAGCCTGTGGGGAAAAAATAGCAGTTCTCAGGGAAACAGTTTTAACATCCTGAGCTGAAAGTGAATCACAGATAGTTAATCTTTAAATCAAGTATGCTAATACCTATTTTCATCTTTTTTATCTGTTATAACATATACATTGTTATTATAATCCAGACTTCAAATTCATATTTTAGGGGAAAAAATAACACTACTTTTCTTTCTTCAGGATTAGTTTATCTCCCACTAGAAGTTTGTTGTTCCAAGTATTTCCTGTCAAACATTGAAAATGTATACCATTATATACGACCTCCAGCTTTAGATTAAAATTGTTCCAATTGTAAGAATGCAAAACTATATAGCTCTAGCTAGAAAACTTTCCCCAGGCTTCTCTATTTGCTAGATGATGAAAGAAAACACTTAATGTTTATTGAGCAGGATTTATGAAGCTGTCAATGAACTGACACATGGCCATAAAATGTATTGTGGCTAGAGTCTAGATAATCTACAGCTGAATGAATTACACTAATTCTGGCACTTGCATATTCATGCTATGGAAATAGTTCTTGTAACAGATTTCTTCTTTGTCTGCAGGTGCCACAGCTTGGTTAGAAGTAGAGTTAATTGCACTCTAGGACATGTGGGAATTCACACATCCATAGAGTTGGCTCGTTTTCTAGAAGAGTATTCATGATTTGTATAAGGAAGCCAAAACACCCATAATTAAATTATCACAACTGCAAACACTTAATTTTTGAAAAGACATTCAAAATAGAGGGATTTTTCATTATTATGTTAATAACAAAATTTTATCTTCATCTATGTTCCAATTAACATATATACTTACTTTACAAATTTAATGTTACTTGATAAAATAAAAACACTGGTTATGTCACTGTGGTTAAAGCTGCTACATCTCCTAGCTAATTTAAATGTGTACCTAGTTCTGTAAGCTTAATTCGAAGGGATGTTTTCCCTTACGGGGCATATTAAAAGCAAAGTGTTTTATTTACTTCAACAGAAGATACATTAGGGACTCTGTGAAAAGAGAAGAAATTAATCATAAAAAATGCACACTATTTTCTTATTGAAACTTATTATTTTCTTATTTCATGGTTCAGCTTTAAAGATTTGTCAATTTTCTGGATTTTTGGATGGTTAATAATTAGGAAATTACCATTGTTTTTATTTTATTTTTAGATTTAATTTTATTCAGAATGATTCCATAGGTTACTAGCTCTATTTTCATCCAAGCCCCTTTTATTTCTTTGTTACAGCTCTTTTTTGCCTTACAGAGCTTATTCTTTGAAAGATTTTGACTTTTATTCTTCTATTCAGTAACAGCAAATATTTTGATGATTCTGTTGGTAAATCAACATATTAGATATCAGAAAACAAACACACATTAAGATTTATTGCATTATTAGTAGAATAAATGTAATAAGATACATCAAAATTATGCATAGGCATTTATAGGCAAATTGAAAATAGTATCTAAAACATCTTGGAGAATTTAACTATGTTTTGAGGAAAAGGTGACACTAGAGCTAAATTTTAAAGGGGGAAAGGGCATTTATTAACTCCTATGTAAATGAAGGAAATGCCATATTTATTAGAGTGGTAGCATTTTAAAAATGATGGAGATATAAGATTGTAAATTATGAAAAGTTATTGATACGGTGCTGAAAAAGGATGTATCTAGGTTTAAAACAGGGAATAACATGAGATAAGGACTCAAATAAATATTAGGCCATAAATCTCATGTTAATGTATTTAAAAAGGATGTAAACAGTGACATTAAATAATTTCTAAAGAGAAATCTGCAAATCTCTTAAATCTACAACTCTCTCTGACAACTGTGTAAAGAATGAATAAGGTAAAGATGTAGATGACATCAGAGGTAGGTGGAGCCAGCTATATGAACTAGAAGAAACAAAAGATTTATCATTTTAAATGTTTGGACTAAAGTACTCAATTAAAAATTTGGGAAGTTACTATTTTTAGCATTTATTGATTGTGGTACAATATATGAATTAATATAACTGACATAGTTACAAATTTAACATATTAATATCATATAATTAAAAACCCTAATAACAGTTCCCTGTTTTCTAAACATAGTTGTGTGAGAAGTAGATATCCAGAATGCCTAATTTTTTATTTAAACTCCTGAGTTATAAAAGGAATGTTTTGCTACATTTTCAAAAGAATATAAATGTTTAAATTATGTGAACAAAGAAATATCACTTGTAAAAACATTTGACTATACATAAAAACTTTCTAGTATAATCATAACAGTCAGTTTTCCTGCTATAGCCATAAATTTTAGTTTTGTTTGAAATTTCAATTTTAATGAAGATTTTCTTTTTCAGATGAAGAAGGTAATACAAATACATTGTAGAACACTTGGAAAATAAATATGATTTATAACAGTAAAATGCATCTTAACTGATGTCTTTTCTTCTGAGGTCTCACATTTTGTTAGAATTGTGGATTCTGGTAGGAGTCCCTTTCAGATACCTCCTGTTTACTGTGCAATATTGCTAATTTTAAAAATGAAGTGATATAGGGCTACACAATAATCAAGAAGATAAATATAAATGCATATATTAAAACATTAATATATAATATAAATTATGTATATAATACACTTGTTCATATTAACATATATTAAATATATATCTAAATGCATTTATACATTTCAAATTGAAAATCAACCTCAAATTAATGTATTTTGAGTAACATAAAACTGACAGTAACACAGAGGTTCTTAATTTTATTTTAAATGTAAATCGCAAACACTTTCTTTGGGATGTTGACCACCAAGTGTTACTGGAGAAGACTCCTATAAACTAGTGTTATATGATTCTTATAGAGCAAACAGTTTAAACTGTATCCCATCCCTCAACATTCACACTAATAAGGAAGTTCATATCTCTTAGAAAACAGGTAGGCAGGAAAGTTAGTAAGGGGGTTTCAGGTCTGCCTGCAAAGACACTGAGATCATCCTATCTCAGAAGGGGTTCTCCCTAATCCACCCACAATTAAGCAAGCCAGAAGGCATTTTTTTTAACTCATGCAAAGAAACCAGTAGGCAGAGATTTAGGTACCAGTTTAAGCCAGTTACTCGCACCTGCGCAATGAAGATCCCAACGACCTTCAACTCACCTGAGTCTCATTATACCATCATTATAATATGATGCATATGCCCAGAAATTCATTAATATCATTATAACAGACAGAATTCTGGGAATAAACATGCGCAGAAAGCAAACTGATGAATCACTGAGTCCTGTCAATCTTAATGGTCGATCAAGGAAGCTCACTCCTCTGAGAAAAGGAACCACCCACAGCAAAAAGGGGATAAAAACCCTGAAGTCTTTGTTACCAGGCCTTTTGAGCCATGCTTCCCCTGCTCAGCTTGCTTCCATGTCTGAAAGTGTACTTTCTTTTCTAATAAAACTTTTTTTTTTCTACTGTATTTCAGTGTCTTGCTTAATTCTTTGTTCAAGACATTAAAAAACCTGGACAATGTGCTGGGAGAGGACCCCACTCCTTGGTATCAACTATTTAATTTTTTAGAACAATATTCTTTGAAATACTTTTATTTAGTATCAGTTACTTTGAAGTTCTAAACAGAGACCAAAAAACTATTTAAAAAATACAGATAAATCACTGAGAGTGTAGAAGTTTATTTTATTTCATATTTATTGACTGTTTAAAACATTTAATTTTATTACTCTATATGTATTTTTATTAAGTACCACTATTATGTGCCAGGAACTGTTCTAGACACTTGGTATATACATCAGTGAAAAAACCTAATAGAACTCTGAGTGTTTGATCTCATATTTGTACAAATCTCTTACAGATGTATAAGAGACTTAGTGTGTAGCTACTTACTATAATTTAAAGAGCATCTTAGATATTTATTATTCATTTGGCTTTTATAAGACTTTATTTGTTTTTCTTTAAAGCCTCAAGATATCTAAAAAGGCCATAATGCCATTATAATATCAGTTCTACTTTGTAACTACAAAGCTATATATCTTCTTTAGTCATATTCTAATTTAATACAAACACTTTAATTTTATCACATTATTTTTGCAATTAACTTTCATTGAGTTTGGTTTCATCATGTTATTTAAGGTTGTTTAATTAAAATATTTGTTTGAATCATTAAAACAAATTAGAGTAAAGCAATTAAAATATTCAAATGTACCATAATTAGCAACTTGGTTATGAGCTGATTGATCTATTATTAGGGCTCATAGTACAGAGAAGTGTGTTATATTATTATGATATTAGTCCCAACTAAATATAAAATACTGTGTTTACCATTTACAGTAAAAACATATTTTTACTTGAAAATGTGTTTCTCATCTCCAAGATGAAGGTTATTTGGATTTATCATTTTATGCTTAATAATTCTATATTTCCTCCAAAATCACTTTATAATTGTGTCAATTTTATGTTTGATAATTAATGGCTAATAATTTATTTCAAAGTAAACATTTATTAATTAATTATTTTCAATAATTTGAAAAATTTTACTAGTATCTTCATCATTTTCTACCTAGTTTCTTTCAAAAGTTAATTCATTACAGCAGTTTTAAACTCTGTGCAAATACATGTGTACAAATGTGTGATATAAGTTGAATGTTAGTTTCTTAATGAAGAATTTTTCTATTAAGTGGTGAAAGTACTGTGAATTCACAAGATTGCAAATATTTTCCTCCAGTTTGCCAACTTAAATGATCAAATGTATATCCCACATGCCTTGGGAGATTCAATCATATCTTTTTCTTTAAAATATTCTTCTTCGAGTCTGGGAAACCACATATTCCTGAATTTTCTTCTTTTGCAGTGGCCACTAATGGCATGCCTTGACAGGAAATCCAACAGCTTCATGTGAAAGAGATCACAGAAATATAGAAATGTGTAACTGTACATACTGTGTAATTCCTCTTCTTGTTATGAGTTTTGTCCTTAGGTGCTGATATGACTCTGCTTCTTGCCTAACCCTATAAAATCCAGAGGTTCTGGTTCCTTGGCTCTTCCAACCTGAGAAGTTTCTCATTCTACACAGACTGCGCCCTTTCTGAATACACATGCTTCATAATGAGATCCTGCAACCACTGACTTCCATTCTTATTTTGTATTTCCTCTACACTGTTTTCTGGTTTAAGAGTAAACCAAAGTGAAAACATTAGGAAACCAAATCTGACTCATCATTCTCCCCATATTCTATTCTAGATTTTCTCCTTTTGTTTTGGTGTAGTTTACAATATGTTGTCAGGATACTTTGTTAGACCTTTTTCATGTTCTCCACCTTTCAATATTGAAATTACAACAAAGCATCTAAATAATTTCTGAACAATATCATCCAACCCAATGACTTTTAAGTCTAACCCTAAACTTGACTTTAAAATCTAGCATCTAATGTCCTTTTGACATTTCCACTTTGATACTTATGAGATGACTCAATCTTAGTATTTGCAAAATGAACTTTGATTGCTTTCTCACTTCAATGCTGCTCCTCTCTCAATGTTCTCAACTCAGTAAGCAACAATACAATTTATCCAGTTTTTCAGGGTAGGTTCCTTACTCTTATTTCATATTTATTTTTTATTCTTGCATCCTAAAACTAAACATCTGCAAATCGTTCTAACCAAATAACATACACATCTCAAATCTAAACATTGTCATCATCTCAACCACTCTTGCATAAGCTACCATCATATGTATTCTGGTCTACTCTTACATTTTCCTAAGTTATCCATTCTTTCCACCTTTAGACCCTTACAGTAAATGCTGCATACAGCAGCCAAAACAACTCTTAAAAAAGTGTACATCTCATTATTTTTTCTTGTAAAAATCCTCCACTCTCATTACATTTAAAATATAATCAAATCATCTTGACATATACAGGTTGCACATAATCTGATTGCCGATGAATTTCTAACACACTGCTTTCTAATCACGTTGAACTCTTTGCTGATCTTATAATTCATACCCAATATTGTTCCACCACAGGACTTTTGCACTTACTATTTCATTTTCCTAGAAGATGCTTTTTCCATATATCTAGATATATAAATTATTCTAGCCAATATTTTTTTATTCCAAAGACATAGCTTTAGTTAAACATTTCCTAATTATGCTGTCTAAAATGACACATTCCCATCACTATCTATCTCTGTATTTTGCTTTATTTTTCTCCATAGTGCAATTAACTAACTAAAATTATATACTAATCTTTTTACCATCTGTTACTGCTGACACAAACTAAGACTGCACATAGTAGATATTGTCAACCAAAAGCTGTCACTGCCAATTCAACACCAACAAGGATCCCCAATTTGGGATGCCATAAAGGAGGGGGAACTTTATTCAGTGCAAATAGCTCAATTGTGAAACAGCTTGGCTGAGGAACAGCTCAGCTGTGAGACATCTCATTTGTAAAACAGCATGGGTGTGGAACAGCTCGGCAAGTCAGCCTAGACAAGGAGGCCCAGGCGAGGAGGCTCTGGAGTTACAGCTCCAGTGTTATAGCTCTGGGGTCACAGTTCAGCTTCAGTAAAACAGCTCCATTATAGTGAGACAGCTCCATTCCAGTGAGATAGCTCTACTCCACTCCTGCATTATAGCTCCAACTACAGCTCTAGTGTTACAGCTCTGGCTGGAAACGCAATATTTGATGGAAACTGAAAGTGAACTCCACTGAGACAGAGGGGAGGTTGACTTATATGGAGAGAAGTTCCTCACCATGCTCCAAATGGTCCATTTCTACACAAATGAAGACTTCAAATCCTCATAGTGTGATTGGTGCAAATAGCATCATCCTGATTGGCCAGAATAGAGCCACTCTGGTCAATGAAGATGTAAATGAAGATATAGCTGCACAGCTCCAACTAAATAGGGAATATATCAGTTCTATTGATAGAATTTCAAGCCTAGAAGCTCTCTTATTCTGGTCAACTCAGACTTTAGGAGTATAGTGCATGAGGCTTGGCAACCCAGTCTGTGGCTTTTTGCTGAAATACAGTGTGCATGAGAGGCCTCTGTAAACAATGGTTGCTAGACTCTGGCTATGAAATTGAACTTGATCAATCACAAGAAGTTTTTCTTGGCAAGTATATTCTTCTTGGGGTCAACAATATCCAATAAAAATTAATTAATAAATAAAGATACTATTTTTGTAATAAATGATGGAAATATTAAAGAATACTGCTTCTCCAGTATTTGCAATAACCTGCTGTTTTTTCTATCCTCTGTAATGTGTCACAACAAATCACATTTATTATATGGTAGCATCAAAGGTAATAAATAGAAAACTATATCATTAATATCTCTATTTCTAAAAAATAAATTTTACACCTTATTTAAAAATCAGCAAAAGATCTGAACAGACACCTCACCAAAGAAGATATGCAGAAGGGAAAGAAGCATTTGAAAAGGTGTTCAGCATCATATGTCATTAGAAAAATGCAAATTAAAATGAGATACTATTATGTACCTAGTAGAACAAAAATCCACAACACTGACAACACCAAATATTGGTTTGGATAAGCAACAGGAATTCTCATTAAGTGCTGGTGAGAATGCAAAATGATATAGCCACTTTGGAAAACAGTTTGGCAGTTTCTTACAAATATAAACATACTCTTACCATGTGATCCAGTAATCATATTTCTTGGAGTTTACTCAAATGAGTTGAAATTTATGTTTATACATATGAACGTTCATAGAAGCTTTACTCATAATTTCCAAAACTTGGAAGCAACAAAAATTGTCCTTTAGTAGGAATATTATTCAGTGCTAAAAAGAAATGAGCTATCAAGTCATGAAAATAAAGGAAATGTAAATGTATATTACTAAGTGAAAGAAGCCAATCTGAGAAGGTGTAATTCCAATTATATGACATTCTGGAGATGACAAAACTATAGAAACAGTAAAAGGATCAGGATTTACCACAAGCTGGGAAGAAGGAGGTAAAAACAGGGTTTTTAAGGAAGAGAAATTATCCTGTTTGATACAATAATGGTAGATACATGTTGTTATACATTTGTAAACGTCCAAAGAATGTAAACACTTAGAGGGAACCCTAAGTAAACCATGGACTTTGGCTGATAATGATGTGTCAATGTAGGTTCATCAATTGTAAGAAATGTACCATTCTGTTGGGATGTTGGTAGTAGGGGAATTGCTTATTTGGGGGATGGAGGTGATTTTGCTGCAAACCTAAAACTGCTCTAAAAAATAAAGTCTACTTAAAAAAATAGCTTGAAATTGATAACGTATCATAGTAAAATCTAGTAACTATTGTGGAACTAGTTTTTCCACATATAGGAAGGTCTTAGCTAAATCTCTCGAAATTCAGAAGGCTCAATACCAGAAACTTTTAGACTTTTAAAAGTAAATTTTGTGCAGACACACATGGGTGCAAGAATGTAAGAGAAATGTGATCCCCATACTGTGAGGGAATGAGTGCCGAAAGGGAAGTCTAAAGAAATAGCTCTATGTTTTATCCAGAAAAGCTATCGGGAACATATGGCAAGTAAAGTACAAACAATGGTGCATTGTGGTCCAGATGACAATGTATGATACACATGTGAGACATTTTCTTCCAGTTTTGTTTTAGAACATAGCATGGATGAGTCAAAGTAGGGACTAAATAGAAATGAGTGGTGTTTGGCACATCCAAGATTTTGCATCTGTGAACTGTCAGGCAAATCTCCCTTAATAGGCAACAGCTCTCTAAGAGTATCAGATAAGCAGTAACCAAGCACTGAGAGACCATGGAGATTAAGAGAAAACTGCATAGTCTCAATAGAAACTTGTACCGGTAATATGCCCAGGCCATATAGCAGAGAAAGATGGAAACAGGCTTATTTGTAAATACAGGTGTGACTCCTAAGAGAGTGTCATAAATATTGTTCAAAGTCATTAAAGGAAAATGGAAATCCTGAGTGTGCATGTGGAAGAAATGAGCTAAAATAATGTTGGTTTTATTATTCTAAATAGTGATGTGTACATACATACTCATGAAACTAAAGAATTCTAAGTTACTCAAGTATTTGCCCATACATTTATTGCACTGCAAGGATTTAAAAATTAAATCAAGATAATTTCCTATAGAAAAACTTTCCAAGAGGAGGAAAATTTTCTCCATTTAAACAGGTAACAAGTACATGTGTAGATATGGCTTTTGTTTGCTTATTCATCTAGGTTTGGAAAAGTAAGTTATAGGACTCTGCTTCCTCAGTGTTATGTGTGCACATCAATCACTAAGAGTGAAAGATTCAGAAGAAATACAGAATTTTTAAGGATAAAAAAGAAATGTGTAATTACTATTTCAGGAAGAGATTTCTTATAATGAATTTTGAGAGGCACTAATTCATTCTACTGTACGATTTTTCTCAGTAGAAGTCAGCAAATATGTAATGAACAGACAGGAAAAGAAGAAAGATAAGGAGAAAAGAAGGAAGAGGAGAAAGAAGAATAGGAAGAAGAAAAAATGGTGGAAGAACCACCAATACTGTGCTCAGCATTTTGCCTGATTGTTTCTTTTTAATTCTTACAACCTTATTAAGTAGTTGTTTTTGTTATTTCCAATATAAAGGGGAAAAGGGAATAGAACAGTCAAATACATTGGTAAGGTTTTCAGTTAATAAGTGCCCAAGCCCGACTTGAACTCTGGACTGTCTAACAACAGAGCGAGAATTATAACCACTGGGCATTATCACATTTTATAGAATCAAAAATGAGAGTTGTACACTTGGAGAAAAACAGTTTTCTTGGGCTTATGGTGGTTAGTTTAAGGAGTAATGTATAATATAGTTGAAACTATAGACAAGAAACAAGTTTATATGGGTTATATAAAGTCAAGCTAATGAGTTCTGTGTTTTAACTTAAACTCTATTTAAAATTGCTAAAGTCTTCAGTGTTGAGATAGGGTAACTTGTACCAACAGGAGCTTCAGAAAATTTAGTCGATCTACGGCCATGCCACCTTTAACACGCCAAATCTCGTCCAATCTTGGAAGCTAAGAAGGGTTGGGCCTGGTTAGTACTTGGATGGGAGACCACCTAGGAAGTCCGGGTACTGTAGGCGTAAAAAAAAAATAAAGAAAATTTAGTAAAAAAAAAAAAAGAGAGTAGAGAGACCAATTAAGATGGTTTGTGTTACTGTAGGGATTTGTCTATAATGTCTGTCTGAAAAGAAATAAACAAATGTTAAGCACACGATGATATTCAAATGGTCAAAAAGAATGAGATAATTTTCCCCTAACTTTAAAATTAAAATTGTATTCACTTTACTTGGCTGCTAAATTCATCATCTTCACCATCTTCCCCCATGTTGATCTACCTACTTCCCAGTTATCCAGACTCAAGATGGGCAGACTTAAGAATATAAAGGTAAATGCAATTAATTAAAGATAACGTAAATATATTATACATTCTAAGTAAATCCAAAAATTCAAGTACCTAATTTAAACCACCAAAAGAGTACTGATTTAAATTTATTTATTTCCTTATTACAGTTAAAATTATAGAAGTATATGTATATGTATGTATACATATATATATACACTTTGGAATATAAATGATAATGCCTGACAGAAAGTATACAGGCAATTCATTTTAATAATATTTATCTCATGTTAGTTTTAAAGTGATAAAATTCATTTTCAAAATAAAAGCACTACAACATTCTGAGACGTTTGTATTTCAAACATCACATGTGAAAATGAAGATCTTCTCCAGACATTTAGTCCCTCATGTTTATTGAGTGTTGTGAATTTTCTGGCAGCACAGCTATTCTAGGAAGAATGTCCTACCTGCATTTCCACTCATCTCAGTGCTCCAGCATTAACAACAGTATTTTATGTCATCTTATACCCTTCTCCCATTTGATTGGTCTGGAGGTTTTCATTTGATCTAACCTGGGCTAATAAGTCACTTCCTAAAAGTGTCAAATTCCTTGACAACAATAATAATATCAAAACCTGGGGGGGGTGGTTAGGGGAAGGAGGGGGAATAAACCTGATTTATGCAGAGAAATTCTAACCAGAGACAGAGAGATTCTGGTGACATTCAATCCTTATCCTAGTCTTTTCTGGGTTCCACTACTTATCTGCTCTCCATCTGGTGTGCCTGGTGAACCCTCTGAGGATTTGTCAGTCAACGGGAGGCTCATCTTTCTGATCCCAGTCAGATTTCTGTCACTTGTAAAACAAAATTAATATAAACACCTAGTCAGTATTGGGCAGTGTGCGAAGAGTTAATCATAGATTATTTAACAGCAGCTTAGGAAGAAATAGTTTTAAAGTAATAAAGAATAAAATGCATTTATCCTTTAAAAATACATTCCGAGTGGGATGGTTAAAAATTTGACTTTCAATCTACTTTAAAACACTCCAGGTTATAAAATACTAATGTTACAAAGTAAGTGGAGCTCATCTATAATGAGTAGATGTCAATAGATTAGCATTTTAAGTATGGGATGACAGCATGATTTCAACAAACATCTGTAAAATTATTGCTTTTCATCTACATTAATTTGCTAAATGACTGCCATTCAAATAGCCCTAAACCATAAATAAAAAAGGCATTTAGGAATCATTAGTAAATTAGACCTTGATTACCTGATTTAAAAATCAAAAAAGAAATTAAATGCATTGATGTATAACCTACAGTACTAGAATATAATTAGAAGATATATGTTAGTAGAAACCAAGGCACTTTTGTGTCCAAAGAGAATTTCAGAGAATGACTGCATGCTGCTTTTAATGGTTACTGTTGGCTATTTAAAAAGAGATTGATGTGTATCACTGTGTTATAAACGAATGTTTCACTTGCTGTGACACAGCAGTTACCTTCAAATTTCTGTCTATGGATAGGAATCTGTATGTTGAGATCGTTGCATTGCATTAAGTTTATACAAGCCTCTTAGCTATTGCAACCATCTTGCCGAGGAGCCAATGTCAAAATGGGGCAGGGTGTGGGGTGGGAAATGAACAATATAGAAGATTGGGTAAATAAATTCCTACATGGCTCCATTTCTATTCACACACATGCTTGTCAAATCTTAAAAAAATAAAACATATATCAATTAAAAAGTTTGTGAACCTTGCTTCACTTTATTAACATTAATATTTTATTTTATTTTATTTTATTAAATTTGTTGGGGTGACATTGTTTAATAAAATTATATGTTTCAAGTGTGCAGTTTAATAATGCATAATCTTTATATTGCATTGTGTGTCAATTCATTCATCACCATGTATTTGACCCCCTTTACTCTACTTTCCCTCAGAAAATTGCTAAATTGTTGTCTGTGTCTGTGAGTTTTTGTTTGCCTTGTTCGCTTGTTCCTTTCAGTTTAAACCAATGATTTTGTTCAAGTGTACCTGTGATTACTCATTCTATTAAAAGGCAATTCAATTGAGGCAAATCTTTTATTAATTGAAAGGGTATTTAGTATTTAATAAATTGTTTACTGAATTCAGAATTCGAAAAATTAATTTGAATATGTAAACAGAGTCCAAAATATTAGGTAGAAAAAAATCAGGATCTCTTATTATCTCAAACTGAGTCTTGAAATGAACAGTGTTTGAAAATATTAATATTAATAACAACCACTAGTCACAGTTTAAAAACTGTGCTAATCTCATTGAAACTATCATCGCATTTAAATTTCCAATAATTATATGAAGAAAACTTTATTATGCTCCTATTTCACAGAGAAAAAACTACTTTTTGAGAATTTAAGTAACTTTTCCTTAGATCACAAAGAAAAGTGTTGATACTTGCCTTAGCTCTGACTCCAGCGACCACATTCTTAACCACTACAATATTAATTACAGTAAGACACCTACGCAACCAGTTTCCTTCTCCTTCCCATCCCTAGATACCCTGTGATAAATATACCAAGTCTAATTCCATGACTCTGGCACATACTCTCACATATGCATATCTTAACACTGTTTCTCTTTCTTGACATACATTTGCACTTATTATCTTAAGGATCACTTCCATTCATCTAAGGAGGCTCAGCAGGTAATATTTTCACCTGTTTCCAGAAGAAAAGTAATCAATTAAACAGTAAATCTCTCAAGTCAGATGGTGATTTTTCCCCCATTATTATCCTATTACATGTCACATTGCCTTATATTCATTTAATTATGAATCAAGCAACTCACAGATGTAAGATCATAGATGTAAAGAGGCAAGACCTTTTCATCTAATGCCCCAGTATTTGCACCTACACACTGTGAATTCTCAATAATGGTTTGGT
The DNA here is from genome assembly GCA_028627145.1 of Eidolon dupreanum. NCBI lineage: Eukaryota > Metazoa > Chordata > Mammalia > Chiroptera > Pteropodidae > Eidolon > Eidolon dupreanum. The sequence continues at coordinate 132,250,196 of CM053502.1, read as the reverse complement.
GAAGGAATGAATGAATGAATGATGTACTTGATTTATCTACTATAATTAATGATTATCAGATAATACCATCATTGTTTTGTTAAAAACTAAACCATGGTACTTAAAGCTTTTCTTGTATCTTAGAGTAAGTTCATATCGACTTACTATTTGATCAAACTAGGAGATGAGTATAATCTGAGATGCCAAATTTTGTGTAATATATCATAAATGACAAATAAGGCAGAATATGGTACAGATGAAGGTAGAGATAAGAATGGAGATCTCAGAGCAAGGGAGAATCAAGGACTGCAGACCTTCTAAAAAGGCCAAAACAACAACAAAACATTTTAAAAGAGAGATGTATACATAACTTAAGGTATACATATTATATCCCTTATTTGTTACAAAAAGAACTTTTTAAGTAGGCCGTTGGAATGGATTTATCTAACAGAGACAAAGGGAGGAGCTCACAGAGATGATACAAATTTTCAGGAAGCCTTCTGTCTCTGAGGCAGTTGGAAATAGTCTCTTTGAAGTGCAAACTCCATTGTACTGATAACACACCCTGCCCTCTACAAAAGAACCTATTAAAAACTCCTTCAATGACTTTCCTGATTCAGAGCCCCTTTAGCTTATCTATTGTTTCTACCTAAACTATTTTGTGTACTTCCAAAATATAACAAAAAATATAATCATATCTTTCTTTTTGCATTCTTATTATGCATGTTCTTTGTTAATTACTCATTTTATGCCTTTGATAATTTTTTCTACTCCCATAATGCCATCTTTGGTCTCTATCTCTCCACTCTATTTATTATTAAATGTCCAACTAAATTATCACTTTCTTCTTTCAGTCTTCCATGAATATTCAAAACCACATTAACTTCTCCCAATACTATCTTTTATAAAATATCATTGAGTTTTGCTCTCAATCACATGTTGTCTTAAATTACTAATTGTGCTAATTTTGACACTGCAACAGAATGTAAACCTCCAAACAATAACATATCGACTACGATTTTTGTCAGGGAAACAAAAACACTCAAATGGATATTATGAGGGAAAGTATTTATTATAGGAACAGCCTTTGCAAATGTAGAAAGTGTTGTGTGGAGAAGCTGTGGAATCAAACAAGTCATCAACCAGTCCTGAAGCACTGGCAGAGCTAAAAAGGCAAGGACATACTGAAAGACAGCTACATACAGTTATCAAAGTCAGACTGCAAATGGGGAGCTTCTGCAATGTTTTATGGGAATCTGTTGCCCCTATGTATTCCACTAATTGGTGTGGGGATGCTGTTGTAATACAGAGACAGCCCACAGTCAGGGAGGAGAGCAGGGCACAGAGCAGAAAAGCGAGATGATAGACCAGAACCCATCTCTCTATCTTTCATCACTATCTAACCACAACAGAGATTTTACCCTCCAAATCTCATGCAAATTATTTTCTGCCCATCTTTTCTCCAGTACCATACAGGAAAGGGGAGTCTCCAGTTTATTAAATTGACAATAAAATTTAGTACAACATAAGAGTCACACCTCTGAGTCCCCACTGCATCTAAATCTAATAGACATTGCTGATTCCTTCTTCACATTCATTCTTTATATATTTATGGAGGGCCCACATATTTATTTGTACTATCAAGTGGAAATACTCAATATTTAGGAAAACATATTATTGTGCAGCCTGTAATGTAGCTACACAGAAAAAGTCTGCCATTGATTTTTAACGTATATAAAATTTTACACTGCATATTTTTATGCCAAATATCTGTAGAAAATTAAGTATGCAACAATAGTCTTCATTTATTGGGAACAATGTCATATTTATTATCCTTTCTTTTTAAAATTAAGTTTGGGCACTAAAATAATCATTTAAAACTTTGATAGAAATGTTAGCTGTGTCTCAGTAACCAAACAGTCCTAAACAAATTGTTTATATAGGTAATATTCTATTGTATTGAACCATCTCTCAATATTACGCTGTTTTCAAAAAGTGATGACAAATATAAGCAATCAAACGTGGTAAATTTGTTTTCATTAGAAAGCTTCTCAATTGTAATTCTGTTTTGCTTCCTAATCTTCTTATATGTAATCTCTAGGAACTGCTGGAAGATGAGAGGCAAGCAGATTGCCTATCTGCTTCTTATTTTCTCCCCTGAGTTCTTTCTGTTGCTTCTAGGAAGCTTAAAATAATCTCTACATAAACAAATCTATTCTTTTGTCTTTCTTAGCCTTATCTGTCAAGTCCATTTCAAGAGTCTGAGTATGAACAAAATAATGATATGGATTCAGAGATTCACTAAGACTCATAACCAGACTTGAATGTTAATGTGGTAAGTGCTCGGCTATTATGGAGGCAAATCATAGGAAAGGCTCATATTGACATTTCTTATAGTGATACTAGATTTTATATTTGTTTCTGTAAAATAAATGAGGAAAATAGACCAGGCTTTATGTAAAATACAATAAATTTACTAGTGTCATAAAGTGCCATATAACATTTTTCTATACTATCTACGATGTTAGAAAGTTTAGCACTATATATTTCATGCCCACAAGTTACGTTGAGATGAAAGTAACCAAGACATTCAGAAATACTTTGACAATATACTCATCATATAATCAGCTTATACAAAGCCTAGAAATCTAAGTTGGGCAATGTCCAGAGCATTAGATGAGATAATAGAATAATCTCACAGGTATAATGAGCGTTTCCTGAAGTTTCTACACATATATATATAGATATAGATATATTACATACAAATGCACACACACACAACATGTACACCCCCATACATGTATACAAATATATATGCATACATATACATAAATAATTAAAATAGAGAAAAATGGTCACAAAAATTAATACCCTGTACAGATAGATATTGACAAGACAACAATCTCCTAACAGTAACATACATGTGTCTTATTATAACTCAGGTAATATTTACAGAGACAAAACTTTAGATATTTAATCTATACAGATTCATACATTCATAATTGTCTTTTTTATAAAAATATTCTCTCCAGGAGTATAGAGCAAATGAGTTCATGTAAAAAATATTCACAGTGTTTGAGAGAAAGAAGCATACTTTTAATATTATATGAATAATGCACGTGGCTTTTTTTAGTATTTTAGTACAATCCTAATTTCTTGGCAGTCACCTTCTTTTCCCCTCTTTAAATAAAGAATGAGTACATAGGTATCCCCCACTTTTTGAAAGTTCATCTTATGCTATCTCACTTTTATATTAGTACGTTTTCCCTAACCTAAAGAAAATGTCAAAGGATTTTCACTTTTACAAAAAAGGGTAAAAAGTAAAAACATTGTTCAGTTTATTTTGCACTGAGGTATTATATCTGAAAACGTAAACTAAGACTACATAGTGAAACTGAGCACTAAGTTTGGCTTTGAGATTCCTAGCAGCCAAGATGAAGATAGAAATAGGATGAGTTTCCTAGTATTGATTATGAAAATAGAGTTAAGTGTTCAAATTCTTATGCTTAGAATTTAGAAGTACATGACCAAGAAAACGTTTTGACATGAAAATGAAAAAAAACAAAAGTATGTTAATCTCAGTAGTCTCTAGGTTGTGACCAAGGTATCCATGGTCAAGTAAAGAATTAATGAAAAATATTGTTGCAATGAATATCGCACCCGTGTGTGTGTGTGTGTGTTTGTGTGTGTGTGTGTGTGTGTGTGTGTGTGTGTGTAAATATGTGCATGTGTGGGCTAGCTTTGGTATATGTGTGTTTGTTTTTCCAATGCATCAGTAATTACTAAGCAAATGCTATATGTTAGACTCTATGCTGAATCCTTAAAAGACAATGATGAGAAAACAACCAGGATTCTTGTAATTTCAAAATGTGCCCTTTAATTGAGAAGAGAGATATTTTGCAACTAAGTACACAAATGTATGATTAAAACTGTGACAAATGTTCTGAAAGAAAAGGGAATAGGTGTATTAGAGTTTGTCAAAGAGAAAGAAAACAAACAAGAGTGATATTTTTAATAACTATATAGAAATGAATAAAACCAGAAGAAAATGAATATGGTAATGAATTTGAATCAGTAAAGTCTGAATTAAAGATCATTTGGTGGCCTCTTAAGAACTAAAGGTGAGATAAATTCAAATTTAGTTAGTCCCACTAAAACAGTATACTAAATTATAAATCACAACCAGTTGCCAAGTTAATCTGGATTAAACATAAATTGTGCTATGATGAGACGAGACTAGAAAATATAAAGGTGACAGAAGGTATCGTTTTTTGAGTGATAAAGTCAATGAAAAGGAAAAAAGTGGTAATAGCAGAGGAAAGGTGTCAGAATGTACAGAATCTCTTTTTTTTCTAGTTTTTGTTAGGCCTCTCACATATGAATGACATAAGTAGAATTTTTAAAATGATAGATGATAGAGAAGTAGGTATATATTGTGTGTATACATGTGTGTTTGTAAGCATGGTAAAGTCAATAAATATAGGCTACAAGTAAATGATAATTACTATATAACAGAAAAAATATTTTAATTACAATATTAAACTTTTTAACAATATATGAAAATCAAAATATACATACATAACTAACTTAATCCTCTTTCCATTGTTTAGGTAGAAACTGGTATGTTTGTTTTTTTAATATTGTTGGCACTAAAACTTATTATGTATGTGTTGAACAAACAAAACAAAAAAACGTCAAGGCTGAAAGTTTTTCTGAAAGAATGGGTTTCTTGAACGGACTATTAACCAGAAAAAGGACCAGGTCTAGGGGCACGGCTAGATGAAGACTAACCTGTCTGCACTCCTGGGATCTACAATGAATTTGGAGGAGAAAGATCTAAATTGTTTTGAAAGAATTGACATTGGCTATTAATAAAGAGAGAGGAGAAGGTAATATGGGTTAATTACAGGATCTTTGCCAATACCCACCTCCAATGTCAGAGACCAAATAATAAGTTACAGTAGAGACTTTAACAATAATGAATAATTTGAATAGATTATGAAATAGAAAAGGAAAGATGAAGAAGTTTACTTAATATGACAAAGAGAGATTGCCTCCTAAACATTTTTAAGGGTGGGAGATTAACCAGAAGTTCTAGAACTAAAAGTATTTAAAATTTAATTACAAATTCAATTGATGATTTATAGCATTATAAACAACAGAAGACTAGACAATTGGGATATCCACCATCTTAAAGATATTCAAATTTAAGGATACAAATAAAGAGAAACAAGAAAAAGCAAATGTGAAATATTGTACACAGTATAATATTTACATATTATTGTGATCTCAACAGTAAAAGGCACAGAGAGGATATTGCAAATAGACTGACTTGGATTGCTCTACATCTAGTTGTCACCAGTCCCCAGATTCAAGTTCTATGGATCTTAAGAAGCATAAACTCAAAGAAAATTACAAATAGTCATGCCATAAAAAAAAAACTCTTGAAAACTGAAAACAAAGTGAAAACCTTAAAAGCAGCTATAAAAAAAAAAAAAATCACACATTATCTCTAATGGAATAACCATATGATTGATGGCTGACTTTTCAATAGAGACAATGAAAGAAATAGAAAAGTTGCCTTAGGAGTGAAATAATAGCATTTTAACTGAACAAAACTGAGAGAATATAAATTATGACAAAGAACTACACTAAAAGGAACACTAATGGATATTCTCCTGACAAAAAGAAAATTAACTCATGTGCAAGCAAGGAAATGCATGAATAAATGAAAACTATTGAAAAAGATAGCTAACTATTTGTGTGAATCTAAATGTGTATTCTTTAAAACAATGAAAAGAAAGATGTGTGTGCTTTTAAATGTATATAGAATTCAAATATTTGAAAATGATAGCAGAAAAAGGAGGTGGTAGAGAAATGTAATTAGAATGTTTTAGTCCTCACATTGTCTGGGAGGTGATAAAAATGCTAATTTAAAATAGATGCTAATATGTCAAGGAAGCATAGCACTCTCTAATAAATAATTAATAGAAGGGAATAAACAGAATAATAATAGTACCTGATTAACCAAAGGGAAATAAATGTTTCAATTTATTTTATTTATTTCATGTTATTTTAATTTAAATTAATTTAATTTAATTTTTAAAATTACGTTTATTGGGGTAACATTTGTCAACAAAATCCTGTCATATTCAGGTGTACATTATCATTTGACATCTGTATATTCTATGTGTGTTCAATATCCAAAGTCCAGTTTCCTTTAGCTACCATATATTTGATCCCTTTTACCCACTTAACCATCCCCCTACCACCCTATATTCGATCCCATTTATTCTGTCTACCTCCCTCCCCCTCCCCCACCCCACTAGTAACCACTTTTCTATAGTCCTCTAGTAACCACTAGCCTATAGTTCATGTCCATGAGTCTCTGTTTGTCCTGCTCATTTGTTGCTTTTAGGTTTATATCCCACATATAAGTGATATCATGTGATTTTCAACTTTCTGTCCGGCTTATTTTTCTTAGCATGATTATTTCTAGTTCCATCCAATTTATTTGATAAGGGCCTAATATTTTTGAAATCAAAAATTCTAATCTAGATATTAGAAAATTAATTTCAGCAATATATAAAAATGATACACATTACCAATAAGTGAGCATTATTCCAGGATTTCTCAAAGAGGATACGCAATATACATATATACTCAACGTCAGTAGTGGTAAAAAAAATGTCGTTTAAAACAATGAGATATGGACATGTTTCTATGCGAATAGCTAAAAATATAGAAAAGATAAAAGAAAAGTCTGTCTTAGTATTGTCAAATGTTGAGAACAATGTAGAACGGCAGGAATCCCCATATACTACAAATGAGAAATTAATTTCACTTTAGGAAAATGACAATATCTTCCACAAAGTTTAACATATGTTCATGCATACCTCATGCCAGTTATTCTTAGACATGCATTCAACTAACCTGAGTACATATATATCCAAAATACATGTATCATACATGTTTCTAAATACTTTAAACAAGTAAAATATTTCATCAAGAGTACAACAAATAAAATGTAGAATATTCACACAGAAAATCCTATACTTTAATGAAACAGAATGAACTCCTACTACATACAGGAATTATGAATTTCAGAGAAAATATGTTGTGTGAAAGAAGCCAGACACAAAAGAATACATACATAACACTTTGCCTGTATATGGCATTGTGTGCTCATCACCCAAAATTTAGTCTCCTTCTGTCACCATATATTTAACCCCCTTTACCCTCTTCAACTTCCCTGAACCTCCATCCACACTGGTAACCACAATACTGTTTGTGACAAAGAGTTTCTCATTTGTTTGTTTATTTTGTTTATCCACTTGTTGCTTTCTGTTTTATATCCCACATATGAGTGAATCATATGATTATTATCCTTTTCCATCTGATTTATTTCACTTAGCATAATAATCTCAAGATCTTTCCATGTTGTTGCACATGACAGTATTTCATCTTTTCTTATGGCTGAGTAATATTCCATTGTATGTATGTTCCACATCTTCTTTATCCAATCATTTACTGAAAAACTCTTTGGTTGTTTCCATGTCTTGGCTACCATGGATTATGCTACAATGAACATCAGGGTGCATATACCTTTACGGATATATGCTTTCAAAATTGGGGGTAGATACTCAGAAGAGGGATTGTTGGGTCATATGGTAGCTCTATTTTGAATTTTTCAAGGAAACTCCATACTTTTTTCCATAGTGGCTGTACCAGTTTACATTCCCACCAGGAGAGTATGAGGTTTTCTTGTTCTCCATAACCTCTCCAACACTTGTTATTTCTTGTCTTGTTGATAATAACCATTCTCATAAGTGTGAGGTGGTATCTCATTGTGGTTTTGATTTGCATTTCTCTTATAGTTGGTGAAGTTGAGTATCTTTTCATATATCTGTTGCCCATTTGTAGGTCTTCCTGGGAGAAGTGTCATTTCAGGTCCTCTGTTCAGTTTTTATTTGGACTGCCTCTTTGTTATTGAGTTGTATAAGTTATTTAGCCCCTTATTGGAGGTGCTGGGGTTCAGAACAAGCCACTCCAAGATGTGCCCCAGTGGTATGCAGATTACACTGAACTAAAAGCAATTTTATCTTCAGGTTCAAGAGAAACTTCAGCCCCTTCTTTGAATTACATTTTAGAGGGAAGGGCAAACTTGTAGTCACTAAACATCTGTTTTTATCATCCTGCAATAACCCTTTGAAGTCCTTAAGGCACGTTACTTCATCTGTAATTTAGAATGTCACATATACCTCAATCTCTCTTTCTATGTTGGAACTTCTGCATGTGAGATCTCTGATTCCCTCATGTATGTGGGGTTCCCATACATATGTATATATTAAATTTTGTTATTTTTTCTTGCTAAACTGTCTCATGTCTATTTGATTATTAGATCAGCTAAAAGAACTTTGGAGATAAAGGAAAGTTTGTTATTCCCCCACAGAGATATTGTTTGCAAATGTCTTCTCCCATTCAATTGGTCTCTTTTTGTTTTGTTAATGGTTTCTTTTGCAATGCAGAAGTTTTTTTTAGTTTGATATACTACTATTCATTTACTTTTGCTTTTACTTCCTTTGCTTTTAAGAGTCAAATTCATAAAGTTCTCTCTGAGACCAAAGTCCATAAGCTTAATGCCTATGTTTTCATCTCTGCCTTTGTTTCAGGTGTTATATTGAGGTCTTCGATCCATTTTGTTAATTTTCATGAATGGTGTCAAATAGCAGTCTAGTTTCATTATTTTGCATGTGCCTTCCCAATTTTCTCAGCACCATTTATTGAAGAGGCTTTGATTTTCCTATTGTATGTTTTTTGTCTCCATGGTGGTTAATTAGTTGCCCATTACATTTGAGTTTATTTCTGGGCTCTGAATTTTATTCCATTGATCTGTGTGTCTGTCTTTCTACCAATACCATGCTGTTTTGATTATTATTACTTAGTAATATAATTTGAAGTCAGGGAGTATCGTACCTCCAGCTTTGTTCTTTCTTCTCAGAATTGCTTTGGTTATTTGGTGTCATGTGGTTCCATACAAATTTGATATTTTTTGGTTCTACGTCTTTAAGAACTGCCATTGGGATTTTGATGGAGCTTTCAGTAAATCTATATGTAACTTTGAGTATATAGCCATTTTAACAATGTTGATAATTCTTTGTCTTATTCAATTTATTTTAATAATGTCTTATAGTTTTCAATGTATAGGTCTTTCATATCCTGTGTTAAGTTTCCTAGGTATTTTATTCCTTTTGTTGTAATCACAAATGGATATTTTTCATTTTCTTCTCTGAAATTTTGTTGTGAATATACAGAAATGCAATGAGTTTTTGTACATTGGTTTTGTCTTTTGCAACTTTACTGTACTTGTTTATTGTTTCTAATAGTTTTTTGGTGGTCTTTATGGTTTTCTATATAAATCATGGCATGTGCAAAATGTGACTGTTTTACTTCTCCATTCTCAATTTGGATGCCTTTTCTATCTTTTGTCTGATTTCTCTGGCTAGGACTTTCAGTAATATGTTAAATAACAGTGGTGAGAGTAGATATTATCCTTGATCCTGATAGAAGAAAAGCTTTCAGTTTTTCACCAGTGTATTAGCTGAGGGTTTGTCATATATGGTCTTTATTATGTTTAGGTACTTTGCTTCTATACCTATTCTATTGAGTGTTTTAATCATAAATAGATGTATATTTTCAAATGCTATTTCTGAATCTATTAATATAATCATATGATTTTTATCTTTTATTTTGTTAAAGTAGCATATCACACTGATCCATTTGCATATGTTGAACGATCCTTGTGCCCCCGGAATGAACCCCATTTGATCATGCTGTATTTATCTTGTAAATCAACTGTTATATTTGATTTGCTAGTGTTTCATTAAGAACTTTTGCATCTATATTAATCAGAGATATCAGTCTGTAATTTTCTTTTTTTCTGTTGTCCTTGCCAGGTTTTTGTATTAGCATAATGTTAGACTCAGAAAATGAGTAAGGAAGTACTGTCTCTTCTTCAGTTTTTTGGAAGAATTTGAGAAGGACGGGTATTAAATCTCTTTGAATGTTTGGTAGAATTCACTAGTGAAGGCTTCTGGTCCTGGGCTTGTACTTTTTGGGAGGTTTTGATGCTTGTTTTAATTTCCTTACTATTGATCAGTCTATTTAGATTTTCCAGTTCTTCATGATTCAGTCTAGGAAGGTTATATAAATCTAAGAATTTGTCCATTTCTTCTAGGTTATCAAATATGGTGGCATATAGCCTTTCACAGTATTCTTGTACAGGCCTTTGCATTTTTGTAATGTCCATTGTAACTTCTCCACTTTCATTTCTGATTTTGTTTCCTTGAGTCTTTTCTCTTTTTTCCTTAGTGAGTTTAACCAAAGGTTTGCCAACTTAATTATTATTTTTTTTTAAAGAACCAGGTCTTTTTTTCATTAATTCTTTTATTGCATTTTTGTTCTCTATTTTATTTACTTTTGCTCTAATTTTTATTTCCTTCCTTCTATTGATTTAAGGCTTTGTTTGTACTTTTTCTGGTGCTTTAAGGTGAAATGTTAGGTTATTTATTTGATATTTCTCTTGTTTCTTGAGGTAGGCCTATCCTATGATATAAGCTTCCCTCCTATTACTGATTTTGCTGTATCTCTGAAATTCTGATAGGTCATATTATCATTTTTATTTGTCTTTATGTATCATTTGAACTCTTCTTTAGTTTCTTATTTGACCTAGTCACTGTTAAGTACTTTGAACTAGCATGTTGTTTAATCTCCATGTGGTTATTCCTGCTTTCTTTCTGCAATTGATTTCTAATTTCAAAGCATTATGGTTGGAGAATGTGCTTGGTATGATTTCAATCTTCTCAAATTTGTTGAATCTAGTTTTCCTCTCAACATATGGTCTACCCTTGAGAATGTTCCATGTGCACTAGAGAAGAATGAATACTATGGTGTTATGGGATGAAAAGCTCTGTAAATATTGATTGTGCCCATTGGTTCTAAGGTATTATTTAAGGTCAATATTCCTTATTGATTTTCTGTTCTATCTATAACTGGCAAAGAGGTACAGGTCCTCTGTAATAATTATGTTTTTGTTTGTTTCCCCCTTTTGTTCTGTTATTAGTTGCTTTATATATTTTGTTGTTCACAGATAAGGTGCATATCTATTGATAAGTGTTATGTCTTCTTGATGTATTATTCTCTCTATTATTATTAAATACCAATTTTTGTCTCTTGTTACCTTCTTTATCTTGTAATCTACTTTGTCAAATAAAATTATGGCTACACCTGCTTTTCTTTGGATGCCATTTGCTTAGCATATTATTTTCCACCCCTTGGTTTGAGTTTGTTTGTCCTTGCAGCTGAGTTGTGTCTCCTGATGGCACATTTAGTTGGCTTTGTTTTTTAATCCAACCCACTACTCTGTGCCTTTTAATAGGTGATTTTAGTTCATTACATTTATGGTAATTATTTATATATGAGGATTTCCTATAGCTATTTTATCTTTTGTTTTCAGGTAGCTTTATGTTCTCATTATTTCTTTTACCTTGTGCTCTGTCTGTTGTTTCAGTTTGATAGTATTCTATGATTGTTTCCTCCATTTCCTTTTTTTATGTTATGTGTCTCAGTTCTAGATTTTGTTTTCGGAGTTACCATTGGGTTATGTAAAAGAAAGTTTCATATATACAGCAGTACTTTTTCTTCTGATCGCATCTTATCTCCCATCTGTGAACGTTCAGTCCTTTACCCCTCCCCTTTTTATATTTTTGTTGTCACGAGTTATTCCCTTTTATGCTGTGATTTCATTTCCAAATTGCAGTAACTACTGTCTTCCTTTTTAAAATGTTTTTACCTCTTTTAACTTTTATGTTATATTTAAGTGTTTGATATCTTATTCTGAACAAGAGTTACAATTTCTTGCTCCTGTCTGTCTGTTAGTCATCTTGCTCATATTTTTGTATCTTTTTGTCTGTTTCAGGTTGAAGAACATCCTTCAGCATTTCTTGTAATGTAGCTCTTGTGGTAGTAAATTCTCTCAGCTTCTGTATGTTTGGAAGTCTTTATTTCTCCTTCATACCTAAAGGTCACTCTGCTGGATATTATATTCTTGGCCTGGTGATTTCTCTTTTTCAATAATTTGAGTATTTGATTCCACTCTCACTTAATTTGTAGTATTTCTACTTAAAAATCTGATGATAATCTAATGGGTTTTCTTTTATAGATTACCTTCTTCTTTTCTCTGGCTGCCTCAAGAGTTCTTTCTTTATGTTAATTTTAAAAATAATGTAATTTCGAGAAGGTTTTTTTGGATTTAGATAATTAGGTGCTCTAGTAGTTTCCTGTATTTGCAGATGCAGTTTTTTTCCATAGGTTTGGGAAGTTCTCATCAATTATTTTTATTATTATTTTTTTAAATAGGTCCTCTGTTCCCTCTTCTTGCTCTTAGTCTTCTAATATACTCATTATTATTATATTGTTCTTTCTAATGGGGTCAGATAGTTCTCATAAAGTTCTTTTTTTTTTCTTTTTTTTACTCTTGATTCTCTCTCTTCTTCCACCTGAGTCACTTCTATCTTCTATGTCACTAATTTTTTCCTGCCTCTGGTTTGTTTTATTTCCAAAGCTTGCTAGTCTCTTTGGTAAAGTAATGTTTTTGCTCATAGATTTTGTTCCTGAGTTTGTTGACTTGTCTTTCAGAGTTTTCTTGTATCTCACTAAGTTTTTTCAGAACCTCAGTTGAATTTTCTGTCATTAAAATTACATATTTCCGTATCTTTAATTTTTTATGGAGATTTTTTATTTTTATTTTCTTTCTGAATTCCCTTCTTATCTTGATTGTTCATAGCCCTTGATGGTTTATTTCTCTGTCCTGGCATTTGTGGGAATAAAAGCTTCTTTTTTAAAGAATTTTACCCTTCACCTTTTAGCAGTTGGTAAGTAGAGTCTTTCTTTTGTTTTCCAGTAGGTGGCACAGAAGCACAAGTTTTAATTTTTCTTACCTGTACTCCTGGGCTTCTAAGATCGCTGTAGAGCAATGTTGCCTCAGCTATGTAAAGCATCCTGTATTCTCCAGGAGGTGGATGTAACCACTCCTGTGGATTGAAAGGAGCCAGCTATAGATCTCATGTGTGTTCCTAGTGCTGCATTCCTATAACCAGAAGCCACCTTAAGGCTGCTCTGAGTTGACCCAGCTATTTCTGCTAGGCTCTGACACGATGGGTAAGAGATGGATGGATGGGCAGGTGGAAGTGACTTTGGGTGTTCGTGGTTCTGCTCTTCCTCCTGAGCTTAGCTGAAATGAGCACATTCCACTTAGGCTAGAAAAGATTTTCTTTTTTTTTCAATCCTTTCAAGATCTCCCAAGTGGAGATGTTGCAGCCAGGTGGGCCGCCGTAGGATAAAGTGGGCAGAATTCCCTGTCTGCATAATCCTTTGTTCGATGATGGAGGGTTTTGGAGCACTGCGATTTTTTTTTTTTTTTTTTTTTTTTTTGCATCATTTCTGTGCCCCTGACTCTGGGCCCAGACTCAGCATGTACCAGCTACTCAGACCTGATGTACCAGCCACCCAGGCCAGATTGCTGTCTCCTTCCTTCTGGTCTGGTCTGCCCAGTAAAGGGTTTACCCCAGCCCTTCACTGCTATCACATGCACTGGAACCATGGTGAGCATGAGACTACATGCAGTTTTCATCCCTGTACTTCTCCCTGTTCATCCATTTTAACTCTTTGCTCAGATATGCCCACCTTCAGATGTCTCTGCATGATGTCTCAGATGTTTGTGTGTTGAGCATGGGATCCTTTGTTGAATTATAGCTGTCCAACTTGTTGTAACTTCAAGGGGAGAGACTTAATGATCTTCTCATACCACCATGCTACTGAGGTTACTTGGCCGATATTTAAAAAATATATACACAAACGACAAGCTATCAATTCCATGTGTATGGAAGTAATTGCTTTTATTTAAATAAAAATAACATTTTTATGGAAAAATGGAGGAAAGATCAACTATTTCTAAAGGAGAATCAAGAAAAGATTCATGGAGTAAAAAAAGGATGGTTAGCCTTTCAATAATTGAAGGCATTAATAGGATTTGTTTGACAGAAAATGCTAAACTTAACAAATAATGTTAAACTGTAAAATCAGAGACTGTTTAAGCCAGCAAAAGTATGCTTAATTCTGTAACAAATAATATCATCAAATAATCAATGACTCTGACATTTCTAAATGTAGAATTTTTACTTTTCCTATCAAAATATAACCAGTTCTTAGATAACCTTTGCAATCTATAGCAGTCAGAAGAAAAAGAAAATCATCAAAGAAATGCAACAGAGAGTGAAGAGGGAGAAGTCATTTCTGGAATAATAGTGGTCAGGCACTTCTGAAAATCATTAGAAAGATAGTGACTTTCCTTATATACTGCATAGGGTTTCAGTATCTGTTAGCAAAAATAGTTTGGACATATAAAAATACCTTGAAAGAGAAGAAAAGTGAAAGTGTGGATACTGAGTAGTATTTGCAGCCATAGGAGCTAAGAAGTCTCTGCAATCATTATAGAATCTCTGAAACATGGAAAGTGACAAATCTGCCACAAAGCAGGATGTGAAATAGTATCAGGCACAAAGATTGGTGGTATTGCAGTGCTATAACTAAAAAAATGGCACCATTTTTCTTACCCATGTCTCTACTGTGTCTGTGAGAATGGCATAATACTTAAAGTAGAATCTTTTTAATGATGTGATAAATTGCACTTGACTCCATTGTGTAGTGTAAGAAAGTCTCAGCAAACTTTTGGTGCATTAAAATTGATTGATCCTAAAAAAAGGAGAATGGTCCATGTGTGAGATGATAAAACTGGAGAAAGAAGTCAGTCAATACAAGACACCAGACTTAGTCCTAACTACATGAAAACACTATCTTGAATGCTTACAACAGGCAATTAGGAGCAGCAGTGCAGCCAAGATACAACCAGATGCCTTAAAGCTCAGCATTTAGGAAAGGAATGGCAGAGTACTGAAGTTTCCATAAGCAAATTGATCCTATCTGTGAATCCTATGTAGTTTGGATTGACATGGAAATGATAAATCATTAGCCATCATGGGGGGATAAAAGGACCCCTCTCTTGAGGTGCTGGGCAGAATAAAAGAAAAGGAGAAGACACATAAGCTTGAATAACTGCTAATTCTAGAAAAACTCCTATGAGGGGCTATTCTAGGTTATTGAATCCCTGATAATAAAAGGATTAAGGTAAATCCATTTTGGTAATAGGATTAGAATAATTACAAGGAGTGAGAGACCTCAGAATCAAGTATTGACTGCTGAAGCTTGGGAAAAGCTCCTGCATCAGAGGAAATTCAGAACAAGATGGAATATATGTGTTTTTGAGGGTTGACAGTAGCAATTGCAGATCTTGATGGCAATGTAGTATTTAAAATACAGAAATACAGAAAAGTATCAACAGTCAACAAGTACTCATATTTCTTTCAATAGAATAAACAACTCAATATTTATTTTCAGTCTATCTTCACCATACATACATTTTAAATATTCTAATATATGCATACATTTTCCTTTAGAGACAGTTGTATAGAACCGATAAAGTAATTCTCCTTGGAACATTTCCTCCACTGCTGAGAAGTTTCTCTATACTTGCTTCACCGTCAGAGGAAATTACTGTCATGTGCCTTGAGTATGTCATGCCAGATAATTCTATTTTTTTTTTTAAATACCAATTGTTTTCTAAATTGACTATACTAATTCAGTCTGCCATCGGGGGGTTATAGAAACTAGTTTACCATATGCTTACAACATTCAATATTGTCTAAATATGAGAAATGCAAACAAAAACATGATCCCAATCATTTTATGTAGATTTCTTTGGTGACTCTAATAAAAATCAAATAACTATGTAAATGCTGGTCTATTTACGGCCTCTCTATTCTGTTCCATTGATAATATTTGTCATTTCTTATGCTGATACCACATTATTTTCTTGATTGTTAGTAAGTCTTGAAATTAGTCAGTAGATTAATACAACTTTGTTTCTTTTTAAATATTATTTATCTCTTCTATTTCCTTTGAACTCCACATACAATTTGGGGTCAATATGTCGGTTTCTTGAAAAATCTCCTGGAATTTTGACTGGGAATACACTGAATCTGTAAATCAATTTGAAAACTGATATCTTAACAATATTGAGGCTTCTGATCTGTGATCACGATATTTTTCCAGTAACTTATTTAGGTTTCATCCAATTTCTCTCCATGTCTTATAGCTTTCAATGTAGTTATGAATAGCTCTTATTAAGTTTATTACTATTTTTGAGTTTTATGGTATTATAATACAGTTGACCCTTGAACAACACAAGGGGTTAGCAGTGTGGATCCTCCATGGATACTGAATTCCATGGATGATCAAGCCCCATAAAATGCAATAGATCTATGCACATATCTGCTCTCTGCATTTTGAGACTCCTAATCTTGGATCAAAAACAGTAATTTACTGAAAAAAATCTGAGTATAAGTGGATCCATGCAGTTTAAAACTGTGTTGCTGAAAGGTCAACTATAATTCTAATTTTTAATTGTTTTTAATAGTACATATAAAATTTATATATTAAAATATAGCTTTCCATCCTGCCATCTTGCTAAATTCATATACCAGTTCTAATAATTTTGTTACTTAAGACATATACAATCATGTCATCTCTAGGTTAAGGTAATTTTACTTCTTTTTAAATCTTTGTGACTTCCATTTCTTTTTATTGCTTATTGCAACGATCTTGGAGTTAAAATACAAAGTTGAGTAGAAGTGTCATCTCTGCCTTGCTATTGATCTCAGGGGAAGAGTTTTGGTATTTTGTCATCAAATTTGATGTTCATTGTAGGGTTTACTTTATATCCTACATCAAACTGAGAGTATTTTATTGTGAATGTATATAACTTTGTCAGAACCTTTTTCTTCATTTATGGAAATTATTATATAGCTTTTTTAAAATTTACTTGGCCTTCTGAGAAAAATTCTAAATCCCTACCATATAAGGATTTGATTTATTAATAAGTTATTAAATATATTGTGTGTATGTTCGTGAGAAATGTTAATTGGTATTCTTTGTTTTATTTTTATTTTTTGAAAGTATTCTGTCACATTTGGCTATTTAGATTTATACTGACCATATAAAATTAATTGGGAAGTATTCCTTTTTTCTATGATTTCTTAAAAAATGAGTAAAATTAATGTTGTTTATTCCTTAAATTACTGAAGTTTGTCAATAGCATTTACCATTACCAATCTTCTATATTGTTTTAAGATTAGATTTTCTATAGGATATCATTTCTCTTCATCTTAACAATTTCCTTTAGCATTTCTTATACTATGCATCTGGTAATGAAAATTCTTTGTATTCTTTGTAAGGGTCTTTATTTTACCTTAATTTTTGAAAGATATTTTTGTTTTATATAAAATTCGATGGTCTGCTGCAAATCTGGATAGTTTTGTATAGTATTTGGGGTCCACCTTTTGTGATTCCTTCCTTTCTGGGTTTACTACTTCACATTTTAGTGCCTGTGCTCTCTCCAAATTCTGACCTCTGGCTCTTCAAATCAGAAAAACTGTCCCTTTTCTGTTGCAGGCTCAGCCACACTGCATTGAAAAGAGACAAATCTTAAGAATAAAAATTATAAAAATGAGAAAGTCACCTGCATTATATTATTCTTACAGACCCATTTTGTGTGGGGCAGCTGTCTAAATTTCATAGTTATTGCCTGCAGTACACTATGTTTAGCAAGAGCTTAATTAGCTTTATGGCTTCTCAATTGTTTACATTACTCATCCATAGTCAACTTCTTTTCTTTTCCATTTACCTATAGTACAACTTTTTAAAGTGAGTTTTCAGAATGGAATGATGTAAACTCGTATTTTGGGTCAATCAGGGTCTACTATTTTGGTTTCCTCCTTTGCATGTATATGTTTGCATGCATGTGTATAAAGTCAAGTTTATAGCAAGTGAATGTCCTCCAAGTTTTACTATTTTTGTAAATTTTATATTAACTCTACTTATCAGAAAACTACCTTGTAACTTTGTTTTCTTATGATATAAGAATTTTTCTGTTATTGAAGTATCTTTCTTTTCAACATACATTTGAACTGTCATCTTTTCAATTCATAGATTTGTCTTTTTACAAAACTGGGACCATACTCCTTGATAGAAAGTACAAAATAGACTTTTAAAAATATATATTAATTTACTACATACATTTTGGTAGGCAATTTTTTAAAAGATGTTTTGTAGTTTAATACTTCTCAAACTATGCATGAATAAGATTCCTCAAGAAAACAAGCTAATTAAAATATGGGATCCTGGGTACCATCTCTAGATTCTGATTCAGTTAGTCTGGAGTGGAAATGAAAAAATTGCATTTATAAAATGTTTCCGGGTAACTGATGCTCCAGTTAAGGATTATACTTTGAGGAGCTATGCTTCTGTTTGCTTACATATTCCTTTAATTTGCATATTCAGGTAATTCATAAGTTTGCTATTGCCAACATATTTGACTATATCATGCATGCTTTTTAAATTAGAATTTTAGTGAACACAAGATGTGGTCATTTAAAAATATTTATGTGGATTTTGGAAAGGTCTTCAGAATGATTTTTTTTTTAATTCATAAACCTATAAATTTTGGTTTCCTCCTATATCATAACTGTGATTGGCCATTCTGATTAGTATTTAATATTTATAAATTTGACAGATGATATATATTACCTGTTTTTCTTTGTTTTATAAAATGTTTATTTTTATTAATATTTTTAAATTATGTAGTCCTTATTGTGCCTAGTAGTCATATTTCTATTGATTTATTTGTCATGTTGCTATTTATTAGAAAGACTAAGTAAAAACAGAAATGCTTCAGGAAACTGACTGAGGGAAGATAAACTATAGGAAATTTTAGTGATTATGTAACACCTGGAACATTAATTTGTGCTAAACTATATCCTATTTTTCTCCACAGAATGCAACCCCCATTAATGAAATGATTCAAGGCCAACAATAAGAAGCTAGGAATGGATGAGGGATGAAATACTGTATGATCTACACAACTGAAGAAAGATATAACTCAGTGTAATACAAGGCATCACTATGGTCATAGAGAGCTCTGTTGGCTATGTTGTGCAACTGAAGTTGAACAGAATAAATTTGTGAAACATGTAATAAGACTCTACTTTGGGAAGAAAAAATTACAAGACTCCCTTAAGAAAGAATCCAGCTTAATAAAAGATTCACAAAACACCTGACCGTAATATGCTTTATTTAAATGATATGCTAAATGTTGCCAGAGTCTATGTTGGTAAAGTCAGTGTGTTTAAAAATCTATTTAATCAAAAAAGGTTATAGTTAATCTTGAAAGGGAGGTTTCACAGTAGATGAAATGTAAATAAAGTCTATTCTTAATGAAAAGTACAATAGTTTCCCCCTCCATCCATGGATTTGATTTCTAAGATTTCTATTACCCACAGTCAACTGGAGTCTGAAAATATTAAATGGAAAATTCCATAAATAAGCAATTCATAGTACTTAAATTGTATGCTGTTCTGAGTAATATGATGGAATTTTGTGTCACCCTGCTCTATCCTGCCCAGGACATGAATCATGCCTCTGCCCAGATTATCCCCACTGTATATACTACCCTCCCATTAGTCACTTAATAGTCATCTTGGTTATCATCTCAACTGCCAGGAGATTGCAGCGATTGTGTTCACATAAACCTTATTTTACTTAATAATGGCCACATATGAAAGAGTAGTGATGCTGATAATTCTGATATGCCAAAGAGAAGCAATAAAGTACTTTTTTTCAAGTGAAAGGTTAGTACAATAAAATATTTTGAAATGTAGAGACTACATTCACATACATTTTACATAGTATATTGTTATAATTGTTCTATTTTATTACTAGTTACTGTTATTAATCTCTTACTGAGCTCAATTTATAGATTAAACTATCATAGGTATGTATGGAAAAAAAATAGGGTTTTGTACTATCTGTAGTTTCAGGCATCCAATAGGAGTCTTGGAATATATCCCCACAAATATGAGGAGACCATTGTAATAAACTTTGGGTATGGCTTCCTCTTATTTAAAATAAAGAGATAAATGTTAATTTATTATAACATAGTACTGTAGATTGCTGATGCCACAATCATGTTTACAGTGAACTAAATACTAGGAATACCAGTGGCAACTGAAAAGGTGGTCAGAGCGTGGATCCAAAATGCAGGAAGATAAGAGCTGCTGTGAAACAGGTTCATGAGGAACATACACTAACAAGTACTTGGTTTGAGAAAAACGAGGCTGAAAAGCTGTGGTAATTTGACTACAAATCAATGTCTGCCTGGGTTCCAGGTACTTTCAATAGTCTACTGTTCAAAAATCAGACAAGGAGTTTGGCCAATAGGTTAACATTTGATGTGGCTGTATGTTGTTAAATGTAGAAACTAATCCTTAATTTCAAGGCAGCAAAAAATGTGGACACACACAAAAAAGTGGTCTCTACAACACATATCCATATTTATAAGTAGCTTTCACAGTTGCACTAGTATTCAGGCACAATATTCAGGAAGTATCTATACATAAACAGTGTCAAGCTCATCAATATTGCTCACCCCTCTGAAAGATCTGTAGTAGAATCAAGACCTTTATGTCGTATTTTAGTTCTACCAGGCCTATAATGGAGCCTCTGTGGGCTACCCAAGTTGTTTCACAGTTAATAAGTTGTAATTCAGCATCCTGGTAATCTGACATTGTATGCTTTTATCTGTCATGTTGAAACACTGGCAGATTTGATCTATCAGTTAATACCTGACCTACATAATGACTGTCCACATCTAGACACGTGGAGAGCCAGAGTCGCATTCTTTACAGATGGGATTGATGAACACAGAGATATTTAGAAGTGCAGAGTGGTGTTTATGTCCAGGCATTAACAATTTGCATCTGATAATAAGTAGATTTAGGTTATTATGCATTGTATTCAGCTATATTTCCTCAGAGATATATTGCCAAACCCCGGCAGCATACATAAACAGAGTTTATAGAAATACTTTGGAGCGTATATCAGCCAGGATTTAACTATTAAATCCTAAACTACTCTGAGTGTTTAGAAAAGAGGGAATTTAATACAAGAAAGAGATACATAGGTGACAGGAGAAACTAAGAAACCAATCAGGAATAGGTAATTGAAGAGAAGATACAGAAGTATAAGTTTACAGAGACTACTTTAGAGTTGAGAAGAATGATTGAGGATCATATCCTTCCCAATAACAATTAATAACATGGACTTAGGGACTTAGCTTTTCAATCCTCTCATGAACCCATACAAACAAAACGATCTCCCACATCCTTACACAAGTGCATTCATTCAGTCACATAAGCAAACCTATTAAAAAGTAGAGTAATGAATGAAGATACAAGATTCCAACTCATATTAGCTCTTCCTAGGTAACCTTCAAGGCCTTGGAACTAAGTTGATTTCCTTTCCCTGCCCGGATGGCCTTCCCCTCCCTGACCCCATTCAATGTGGATAGCAAATTTATTTGTTTATTTAATATAGAGAATGGCATTAACTATACAGAATGCAAATGTTAGTTCACTTTTCTGTTTTACTAATGGACTGTGCCCAGTGCCCAGTACAGTGTCTGGGTCAGGTTGGATACAGTAAAAAGTTATTAAAGGAAAATTATTAAATGAATGACTAAGATGTCTTATATCTTTGGGAGCATTTCTGAAATATATAGAAAGCTTTATGTAGGGGTTTTATTAAGAGGCTGCAAGCTTCATAAAGGAAGAGAAGCTCAAGAATACCTCAATGTTTACAGACTTTTGGCAAATGAATTCTAGTAAACTGAATAATGTTTGTCTGGTATCAAGAGGATGGGTTTTATCATCTTTGAATACATCCAGATATGCAAACAAAAATGCAATTTGCCTTCTTTCCACACCTAATAAAGAAGAATTGTCCTGAACATGTTTCCAGATTTCCTACAGACCTGGTCTTCATTTAAGAGTCTTGTGTGTAGCCAAGCAGCATTATTTTTACCACAGTGCTTTATAATATCTATCATTCAATCAATATATGTATCATCAATATCTATCTATATTTATATTCATATCTATATAACTTGTTTTTAATCAACTTCCATTCCTCTATTTTTAGCAGAAGTTATAAAGCTATACCACTGTAATTACAGATTCCTTTGCTGCTTGGATTCTGGATATCATTTAGGTTCTGTCAGTTAATTTCACTCAAATAAGATTTGATGAACAGAAGAGAGGCAGAGGTGATTTCCCATAAACTACCAGCTGATAAGATCAGTCAGTAAAGCTACAGCTTTGCTGCAACAGAGTTCGTTGGCCATTGAACAGCTTCATGGCAGAAGCATATGCATTGAGACCTCAAATATAAAATTGAAGTTAATATGCTAAGAAAGAAGAGCAAATACAATTGCTTTGATATAGGGCAGAAAGAAGCAAAAGTGGATGTGCTTCCTGCATAGGGGAGAGGATGAAAGATGGAAATTAAACCCATTTCATTTACATACAGCCTTGCAGTCATGGTAACAAGGAAAATTATTTCTTAATTTGTAATGAAAATCCACTGGTATATTCAAAGAAACAAGTAATATGATCTGATGTACATATTTGTTAAAGAGAAATACAGAGGCCAAAATGGTGTTACTCATGCTAAAGCCTATGATATCAAACATAGACTTAATATCTGACCTATGTGCAGTTGTTACAACCACTCTTAATGAAACATTCTGAATTTTTCTGGTTAAGCACCAGTTTAATCTGTCATATGGATCCTCTCCAATCCTCCATATCCTAAAAAAAGAAGAGACAATCTGCATGATAAAAACCTTTACCTTTCCTCCCCACAAAGAAGGTGTCCTAACGTAAAAACAATCCTTTCTTTTCTTCTAATAGCTCCCTTCCCACACTCTTCTTTCTATAAAAACCTTCCATTTTGTATAAATCCCTCACAGCATCTTTCTAGTTGCTAGATAGGATTCTACTCAATTCATGAATTGTTTAATAAAGCCAATTAGATCTTTAAGTTTACTCAGTTAAATTTTTTAAAAATATTAAAAAAAAAAAATTGGCTGCTGATAAAAGGGGCTCTGTAGAGTGCCAAGATAGAACACTAAAGGACTTTAGAGTTAGTCATGTAGATGAACAAGGATGATGACTCATATTAAGGTTTTGGTGATATAAATGCTAAGATATTACTAATTTAGAGTGTATTTTTATGTATAGCTTTATATTTACTAGTTCGAGGTATGATTGCTGTTTGCATTTGACTTTCTTCAAACTTTGGTAAGAAATATTTTGGAATTTTCTCTTAGTGGCATCCATTTAATTAAGATATAAGTCAGTAGTCTCCAATCTTTTTGGTACCAGAAACCGGTTAGCTCGCTTGCTTGCTGCTCACCTTCTGCTGTGCAGACCGGTTCCTAACAGGCCACAAACCAGCACTGGTTGGGGACCCCTGATATAAATGATTTAGAGTAGTTCGATTTATAGCATATTTCTCCAATGGAAATGCAAACCTCTATTAACTGTGACCAATCCAGACTTATAAACAATATATTTGGACATCTATATTTTTTTCTTATATCATGAAAGAAAATACTTAATCTGATTTTCAATATATGAACTTTTCAGTGTTAAGCTCAGGGTTCGAGCTGGAGCAAGCAAAACAAAATTGTACCATGACTCATCCACTGCATTATGACGATAGGTAAACTACGTAAAAAGGTTTTTCCTAACAATAACTGACTTGAATGAATGTTGGAAATAATAAATATTATGAGTTGACATTTGACAATTACAGGCAAATATTTTTGGGGGCCTGAGAATTATTAATTATTTTGAAAATGTGCCTTACCCTTCCTCTCTCTCTTAAAGTAGAAAGGATAATGCATATAAAATCTTAAACAGGCTACAAGGTATTAGAATGACATATTGTAACAAGATACACTGGCTCTCATAAAAACAAAAATATCAAAAGGAAATAGAAGTTAATTATGAAGCACTATTCTATGACATTTTCAGTGCTGTCATATTAGAGAAGCCTGAAATATAAAGTTAAATGTTGTGGCATGGCAAAGCAAGGAGTGAAATATCCTTACTCTCTTTCTCTAGAAGTTGCCCACCAGTCAAGTTATTGATTGCTAATGAGAGTGATACATATTGCTAGCAATCTTGACAGAAACATTCTGATATATCATTCAATAATGAATAACATGAACTTGTCAAAACAGAAAAATGTTTTCTTGAGACTTCAGCCCAATAGGTCTTAATGACTATAATCTATGCAATGAATTTTCATATAGTGTGCCTTTTGAAAGTATAAAATACATTAATGATCTTTTGTTAGCTATGTGGTTATAAGGTATGCTTTAAATCAGTGTTGTAAAGTCTCTAATCATATAACTATTCTTATTATCAGATAATATGCAAGAATACAGTTGTCACACAAATACATTATTCAAATGAACTATGTTCTTATTGTTATTTCAGTCTTTTTTTATGTGAAAGGTGTTTCTCAACTTCTGATGATTCTTGGGGATTTCTTTTTATCTTATATTATCCACTAGGCATTAAATGTTGACAGAAAGCTCAGATGTGTGAATTCATTTGTCAACTGAAAGACCTTTAAATCCACTCTGCACGAAACCAGGCTGCTGTATGTGAAGCATCAATTTTCATCTCCACCTTCACCAAAATTTGAATCTGTAGACTTTTTTCTTAGATTGATCAGTTTCCTAAAGAAGACTCTAGGTTTGGCCTGCTGTGGTTTGTAGGTTTGAGGTATAGAAAGGGAGTTTCATGAAGTAAGGCACATCTTCCCACCTTCAGCAAGATTTAGTGGGGACCATAATGGAGTTTCTCTTATTCACCTTTCTTAAGAAGTTAATTTCCTTTTCAACAGAAGTAGAGAGAGACAGTCACTTATCTGGCTAGTGACAGGGTATACCAGTTCTGTCCAAACACCTGTAAACAGTCCTCTTCTCAGCATCTCTCTCTTGCACACATACTTTCGGAGAGGTGCATTGGCCCCAAATCACTGAGAATTTTTAGGGAATTCTGTGGGAATCTGCAGGATCCTTGGATTATCCTCCATCCATTTCTAGTCACTAATTTAGCATTTATCAGACAGAGAGATCTACGTAAAGCTATAGGGAGATCTATTTTTCTTCTTGCAAACTTCGTTGGCGTTTTTCATCTGTGCTTATCTTTGTTTTCTATATCTATCCTTGTGGATTTAATCTTTTTAAATATACATTTACTTTTGTTTTATTGAAATTATGAAAGGAAGATAAACATATATCGAATCTAAAAGTTTACTATAAAATTTCAATTTTATAATATTTATTTTATAAAAACTTATCTAGAAACTTTTATTTCCTTTAACCATTTACCATTTTCACACATATTATTATACAAAAATTCATCCAAAATATGTATTGTTACTTTCCTCCTGAAATTTTAAAATGTTTCTTTGGTGTGATATTTTTAACTTGAACATTCATAACATAATATCTTTATTAATATTTTATCTTATAGCAACACAAACTGTTTAATAATCTCAAACTGATATTCACTTGAATTTATTTTATTCTCTCCACCTATTTTGCCTGTGCCTATTTTGCCATTTAATTCTATTGCAAGTTTATCTTGATCTCCTATAAATAATCTGTGTTGTACATGTTAAGAAAAACTGAAGATAATGCATATTTAATTAATAAGTTTAAATCTTTCATATTTATTTTTATACCAGATACACATTTCTAATTTCAATGAATTATGCTTTGTATTTCTTATGTTTCTTTGCTATTTCTTTCTATTATTATCTCTTCTGTTTTGTTGGCTGTCATGTTTTTAAATGATTTGTCAGGTAGATAGCCTTCTTTAAAAATCCTAGATAAAGTGCATTTATCAAGGACATGTTATATCAATATGTTGCAGTGATTAAATACTTGTAGTATGATAAATGTTCCAATGTTGATATATTGTTATCTCTATAGACTCAATTAAGTCACTTATCTTTCCTGATCCTTATTTTTTTCTTCTGTAAAATGAATATAATAATAGATGATTTAGAAGTGTCAAAGCATAATAAGACTGCCACTCAATATCTAAAATTAGAAGACCAAGCAACATTTATTCCTTGTTATAATAAGCAAGAACAATGCTGTTTAGGTATAGTTTCCCTGAATCTGAATAGAACAGAATGCTTACCTTATACCATTTTGTTGTTGTTTTTGTTGTTATTGTTGCTATGTAATGTAGAGTTTAGGGACTGGTGAATTTTCAAAGGCTTCAGTGGGATGATACCATATGTAGATGCATGATTAGTCAGGAAAGACTTTTGCTAACTGATTGGTACTCAGAGCTGTATCTATTGAGGTAAGTCTGTGATTGACTAGCTTTAATAAATAAGGAGCTGTAATTGATTGGCTACTGTGCAAAAAGTATGCTTAGCAAGGAAAGTTTTTGTTTATAGAATAAACAAGCTTAAAACTGGTTTGGATTGCTACTTATACCATGGTTATAAGGAAATCAATATTTTCCTATAAGTGTAGAAATTTTTCTTTTTTTAGGAATATGTGAACAAACTAAATCAAAGACTATATAGAAGAATAAGTACATCGTATTATTCATTTTAGTACTAAGTATATTGTAGTTACCATTATCATTAATGTTATAGTTACTTTTAAATAAAAATAGAACTTTAGCACAGCTATCCTTATTATGTCTCTTTATTGTGAAATTATCCTCCCAGGAAACTTCTTCTACAATAAACATTCTCCTACACCAAAATTTATCTGTTATTTTCTACCAATATAAAACATAAAGTATTAACATTCCTATACTTTCTGTCTACAGTGAGTGCTCTTTATTTCTAATTTATTTCCTCGATAAATGCCAATAATGTTACCATGACATATATTTCCTCAGCACATAGTAAAATACACACACACACAGGAAGGGAGGGAAAAGAAAGGGGAGAGGATGTAGAATACAAAAAAGAAAACATATTTTAAGTAAAAAAAATAATTAAGCAAGAAATTGAGTCTTTAATTTTGTGATGATTGCTAAAATGTCATGTGTTGTATTGTGACTTTTAGGGAACAGGGTCTTTGAGAAATGCCATTTCAACTTAGATATAAAGTATGAGTAGGACTAATCTAAAGAAGAGATCAGGTGGTTGGGAAAGAAGCAATTATTCCAGTAAGGGGAATGGTGTGTGCAAATATTCTGATATGTAAATATCACATTCAGGTCACTGAAAACCAGCCAGTGTGAGTATACAGTGAAAGAGGAAATATGATAGAAAACAATGCTGGGATAATTGAAAAAGTCTTGGGATTTACCCTAAGAGATATAGTTTGACACAAAAATTTATAGTGTGAGAAGTAACTTAAAGAAAGTTAGACTCCAAATATGAGCAGGCTGTTAAATAATAACCGTAAGAGAGGATCTGTGGTCAGTGAAGAGGTTATTTTTGTAGTCATATCAAGAACACTGTACACTTTTTCTGGTGGTTTGGCATGGAGATGGTGAGGTGTGTAGCATTCAGCATCTATTTGAAAGCAGATTTTATAAGATTTAGTGATCAATTGGATTTGGGAAACTTTACTATTCAGAAAAAGGCCAACTTCTGACTAGACATTTGGAACAGCCTGACTTACCTAATAATTATAGTTGCAAGAAAGATGTGGCAGTAATTTCCATTAAGAGGTTTTTCTACATGAGAATAAAGTTGATCTACTGAAAAACTAATTTTCTCCCATATTTTAACTGTAAATCAAGATAGTGGTTTTAACCATTTCCTTAAAAATGTCTTTTTGAGCCATTTGGTTCTGCTGTTGAGAAACCAATAATTTCACTTGAAATATTCTAATCTCTTTCTCTCCCTCCCAAAAAACATTTTGTCCTTGCATCAAAATAGAATCTCACAAAATAGAAATAAGCTTTCAGCCAGTCTTTGTTTCATCTCAAACTTGATAATTAAAAAACAGAGAGAGAGAGAGAGAGAAAGAAATAGGAATCAAGTAGTGCGCAGCTCAACAATCTTGACCATAAGGAAACACAAACTATAAGTCATTTTTTTTTTCAAAATCTCAATTTGTGATCAATAGAACATAATGTATTATACAAATTTATAGAATTAGAATTTAATCAGAAAAGTATTCAGTTATTATTTACACTCTTAGTTATTGCAACTGAAACTGATTCAGACTGAAGTTTTGATTTACTCAGGATGACCCCAATTTTATATATGTATAAATACATATATTTGGTGTAGGAAGTCTATAGGGCATCTACATATATTTCTAGTTTTCACTGTTTTCTTAAATAATAAATGCAAATTTAGCCTTTGTGAAGATTACAATACCAGTCTGTTATGAGTATCAAAGAAATTTTGTTGTAGCATAAATATCCATTCCTGAAAACAGGACTGCTAACAAAGTCAGTTCGATTCAGTATTTTCATACCAGGTTTTTATTCTAGAAATCATTCATCTGTTTTCTTCAAATTCTTTAAAATCATAACATATTCCTATCCATAGTTCATTTAAGCAACCATTCCTATAAATGAAGGACATGCCTCTCAAGATGCGATACTGTTCATATTCCCTTTGCTGATACTAAATGATTTTATCATTTCTTAATTACATGCTAATCTGTATTGTCCAATTCCTCAAGTGTTTCCTTGAAGTCAACCTGAGTCTTGGGAATCTTGTGTTGTAGCATTCAGAAACAAATTTTTTATTTTGTTTCCTTTGTACACAAAAATTGTCTGCCAGTGTTGGTAAAAATGCTTTACTGGAACATAAAAGAAATAAAAAAAAGAGGACACACAAAGGGGTAAACAGCACATGATGCAGAATATAGTCAAATCAGAAGAGCACAGTAGAATATGATTGTTGACTGTTTTGTTTGCAATATGGTTTACTAGTGCTCTTTGATTTACAGGGTACAGTACAATCTGTTGCTGTAGCTTTCCTGCACGGGGATCTTTTGATGGCCTTCTGAGATTTGAAAATAAATACACAACACCTTAGCAGTTTACTGTTTTTTTGGTATATTGGTACTGCTTTGTCTGTTTTTGAAGTAAAACATTTAGAAAACAAATTAAGTTATAATGAACTAAAACAGTAGGAGAAAAGAATACTAGGTAAGACAGATTAGAAATGTATCGAGAGTATAGTGAAATATTACATTACTCAAAAGTGAACATACAGTTAACACATTTCAGTAAATTTTATCATTTTATTTTGCCCCACTAATAAATAGGAAAATATAAGTTTCTAGATGCAGATAAAAACAATTTGATATTCAACAGTCATATGTGGTGGGAAGTATCTAATTGTAAAGCCATATTTATGAAATTAGTTTTTTTTTTTAATTTTTTGTGTTATACAGAGTCCAGTGTCTCAGATGCTGAATGTCACAAAAATATTTCATGTGGGCTCATTGTGAGCTAACCATATTAGCAAAACTAAGAGTTTTTGTTATGATAGTACTCCTGGCCTGTATATTTTATTTGTGTACCAATTGCTCTCTTTAGTTTAATGTTTGCCCCAATAAAGAGATAATCAGATGATAAATAGGTAGGTAAATAGTTAGCCTGAAAGTGTTTATGTGAGAACAGATCATAACAGGGAAATGAAATGATAATAATGCAATGGTTATAGTATTAAATTTTTTGTCTATGTTTTTGTAGTGAGCTATTTATTAACTTGCATCCATTATAGCTAAGGGGCTATAGAAAAAACATAGAATTTACTTCCTTTCTTTATCTTAATATATTTAATATCCTTAACCCCCTTTGTAAGTAGTCTTACTTTGAGCACCTGATAGACATATGGTTCTTTTTTTACTCATCTGCTTGTTTAGGAACACATGATAGATGAGGTATAAAGAAAGTTAAGATTGTCTATCAATATAAAACTCTAATATAAACCAATTTCCTAAATAGTGCTGGTTATATTGCCAATCATCTCCCTAAATTTATATATATATAAATTTATCTTGAAATCTTGAAAGTTTCTATGGGTATTCCATGTAAATTATAAATTTGCTTATATGTTGGGGAAAATCTGGAGATTTTTTAAGGTAGGAAAAAAAAAGGAACATACAATGTTTTGTAGAATCATGTCTAACAGCAATTAAATGAAGAATTAATAAGAAATAAGTTTTTAGTTTATTATTGATGCATGTTTTCTATAATGAATTCTGATAGAATTATAAAGAGAAAGTTGTTTGCTTTTTCCCGTGTTGTTTTTTAAATTAAAAGTTCATCAAATGAGGGCCTTATAAAAAGAAAATTTATCTGACTACTACATTGCTTGTTACAAGATAACTAACTGAAAAAAATGAATAGAAACTATATTCTGGATAATGTTAAGTGTACAGATTGAAAAAACAGCCTGCCTGTACTGTGGAAATGCACTGTGCTGCTATAATGTGTGAGACTTACTATTATTTATCATTTGTTGTAGCCACACAAAAGGCATAAAGAAGACAAGCCCTTGCCCTGGAGGCCTACAATCTTAGGAAGGTAAGTTTAGCAAGTAAAATAGTCGAAAAAGGAACTGCTATATATGAAACTTTTATTCCCATTCTTTTATCTTAACCATCTGTTAAAACAGCACTTTGAAATGTAGCCCTGCTTTATAGGAATGATCAGTTAACTAGAGACCTTGATACTGTAGGTACTGAAAGTTTGTATTTAGAAAAAAGGGTACCCTTGGGCTACAAAAAAAGCATTAGTGAGTCATTCTTTCAGAGGTAAGATTTTATAGTATTAAATTATTTTCTGTATCTTTGAATGACTGAAATACACAATTGATCACTGTAGCTATAACATTTCAGTTTCAATGGAGACATTGCTCCACATATGAAAATTGAAAACAACTGCATAGATTGCACCTAGAGAAAAGAATACAGAAAATTGCTAGTGAGACCAGGAGGCAGTGAGAAATGAGAAAGAGAAAAAAAATCATGGAGAAAGTGGTACTTGGAGAAAAAGAACTGGGACAGAAATCACTGTAGTGTGTTTGTGGGAAAATGAACAGACCAACTGAGGTATAATGAAAGGATAATTTGGAGGAGAAGTGGGAAATAAACTTGGAATGGTGAACAGAATGATCCTATGGAGGATCCTGGAACCCAGTTAATGCGATTTGAGGTACCACCTCTCACCCTTCTCATTCTCAAAAGAATAAAGTTATAAATTTAAAAGAGTCATTTTTAGAGTTAGTCTCATATTAAAATAAATAGATTTTCCTTAAGTAAGTGTCAGATTTCTTAGTTTAATATCTTTGGAGATTCTTTTAGGTGAATTTTATTTGAGTTACACAAATCAAATTAGCACAATTTTAATTGATAAGGCAAATAATATTCTGTGGCTAAAATAAAGACACTGAATTCCTTAAGTCCACCCAGAAACACACACAAGCACAAATACATGTACAAAAGGATTTATGTATATGGGATGTTTTATTAAAAAGCCTAACCAATCAGCAAATTATGTCATAAAAATGCTTTTATATGATTTTCTCTATGTATATGTAATTGATATAACTAGATATAAACGATGGAATCAATATGTGATGGTACAATTTACATATAAATATATATACATATAATATATATTATATATATGATTGAAATGGATTAGCATTGTGCAGCCTATTCTTATAATAGGTCTGTGTACTCTGTTAATAAGTTTTTTTTCGACACAGGAAACCCTAATTGCAAAGCTCAGTCATTTACTACCTCTGCATATTTATTTTCTTATTTAATACCAGGATCGTACTAGATAATATTCAGTAAGGATCAATTCAGTAGCAATATATTAATGTCTATAGATCTACCTAATTGTGTATCATCTTGCGTTATTTCCTAGTTTTGTATTTGTGCATCTTGTGTTTCTGCTTGACATTTAGGTTTTTAGTGTTCATGAACTATATCTTCTGGTGGGTTTTTCTTGCCCAGAATATAGAAGTGCATGTGTTCCACACTTTTATCTCCCATGGTCAATTACAGACATCAGTATCCTATTACTGATTAATTCGAAAGTACCTACTGGGTCTCTCTTAGGTGCCCAACTCTGTATCAGGTACTGGAGCTCTAGTAGTAAAAACATTGACAAAGCTCTTACTCTTGTGGAGCATATTTTTTAGTAGGAGAAACAGACAAAAAATCAAAGAAATATGTAGAAAGTTTTCTACTTAAGTCTGATATAGAGCTAATTTATAATTGTGCCAGATATGATATATGGTTTATAGAAAACAATATAGGCTTTGTTAAAAATTCATGGTGGTGTGTATGAGGGGAGTTTGCATAGATAAGATGGATATAGAAGTCCTCTCTGAGACTGTGACAACTAACAGATGAGGCTAGTCATGCTTAGAAATAGAAAAAGAATATTGGTGCTATAAAGGAACTGAGGAGCTAAAGTTTAGACAGTTGGGGAGACAGGTATATGGTGAGTTTAGAAAGATTTGATGAAAAGTGACTTCATGCACTCTCTAACTTTCATTTCCGCATTTTTTTTCCTTAAGACATCTTGATTTTCCATTTTCAAATTCACCCCTTCCCTTTCTCACCTATGAAATTTTGAAGGATTTGCCCCACCTTAACCTCCAAGGTAGGCAATAAATATCTTAAAACAACTATTACATTCCATTATTCCATTCACAGTGATTGTTTCAGAAAGTGCATGACCTGGTTCTGGCCAAGAAGAGAGAAATAATTACATAAAATTAGGAAAGAAAGAGAAAGAAATTTCTTTTTCTTTAGCCTATGTTTGAAGTTTGTGGCAAATAATGGAGGAGAATGACTTTGAAGAGACATATTAGCTTTGAGAAAAATAAATTTTCTAAAATACATGTAGTTTGTATAAAGTTTCCTATTAATACTGATTATCTTTAAAGATTCTTATTCATAATAACCATCAGAATTACTAAATAGCATAACAGAATAATCATTCTGGTAAATCTTTACATACTTAATCAGTTGCTTAGCCTACCTGTCTTTAACACTCAGTTTGATGTTTTTCTGATGATGTAATTTTTAACCTGGAATAAGTATGTTTAAAATCTTCATAAATTTTTTTCTAACTTTTTTTTCTTTTAACTTCTCTTACTTTTTATTTAAAATTGTGCACATAAGGCTAATTCCAGTACTCAAAAAGCATAGAGAATAATATGACACCAAAGCCACTACTTTCCACATTTAAGAAGGAAGACTGCTGTGACAATTCTTTTTTGCTGTTTTGTTTTTAAGCTTTCTGTAAAGTTTATTTTTTTCCAGTTCAGTTGAGGTATAACCTCAAATAAAAATGTGTATTTAAGGTGTACAACATAATTTGATATATGTATACATTCTGAAATGATTACAATCAAGCGAATTAGCACATCCATTACCTATCATAATTAACATTTGCTTGTGTGTTGAGAACACTTAAGATTCTACTCTCATAACAAATTTTAATTATACAATATAATATTATTAACTATATTCATCATGCTGTTCAACGTATTACTGAAAGTTTGTCCCCTATAATCAACATCTCCCTATTTCTCCTGTCCTCAGCTACTGGCTTCTGCATAGTATTTTACTCTTTGCTTCCAAGAGTTTGACTCTTTTAGATCACAGAAACGTGAGATCATACAGTGTCTTTCTCTGGCTTATTTCATTTAACATGACTTCTGAGTTCATTCATGTTGTCACAAATGACAGGATTTTTTTTTTTTTAATTAGCTGAATATTATTCCTGTATGTGTGTGTGCCACATTTGCTTTATCTATTCATTCATTTATGTTTTTATATCTTGGTTATTGTAAATAATGCTGTAATGAATATAGAGATGCAAATATCTTCTCAAATTAGTGTTTTTGTTTCCTTCAGAAAAAATACTCAAAAGTGGAATTGCTGCATCATATAGTAGTTCTATTTTTAATTTTTTGAGGACATACTATATTGTTTTTCACAGTGACGGCACCCGTTTATATCCCCATCGACAGTGCACAAGGGCTCCCTTTTATCAACATCTTCAAAAACACTTATTTCTCATCTTTTTAATAATAGCCATTTTAACAGGTGTTAAGTAAAATCTCATTGTGGTTTTGATTTGCATTTTCCTAATGTTTTGTGCTATTGAACATCTTTTCGCATACCTGTTGACTATTTGTACATCTTCTATGGAAAATGATCATCTATTCAAGGTTCTTTGTCCTTTTTTTAAATCGAGTTATTTGTTTTTCTGCTATTGAATTGTACGAGTGCGTGATATATTTTAAATATTAACCCTTTATTAGATAGATAGTTGCAAATATTTTCTCCCATTTCATAGCTGCCTTTTCATTATTATTGTTTCCTTTGCTGTGCAACTGTTTTAGTTTAATGTAGTCCCACTTACTTTTAATTCATTTCTTTTACTTTCAGTGTCATGGACAAGGTCAATGTCAAGATTTTCCCTTATGTTTTATTCCCTAAAATTTTTATGGTTTTAAGTCTTGCATTTAAGTTTTTAACTCATTTTGAGTTTATTTTATTGATGAATAACTCTTGGTCCTTGCACTCTGTTTTCTGTTTCTGTTTGGCTAATGGAAGGAGCTGACAGAAGAATCAAGTGTGCTCCCTCTCCCCCCACCCTTGACCCCCAATTATCTTTAAGGCTGCATCTTTTATCAGGCTCCACTCTTCCAATGGCTGCAACTCTTGGTAAGAGATCTATTTTCCTGACTTGAATTTTTCCCCCATTCCAATAACACCACTTTTTTTCTTTTTCTTTTCTTTTTTTTTTTTTTTTTTTTGGCCTTTCTAGCTATAGGTGATAACGAAGTTCTTCGGTTTTATTAGGTAATTAGGTAGATATGAGCAATTGGGGAATGAAGGCCCCACCCAAAGCCTTCCCTTAGAACCTTCCTAGAACACCCATTTTAAGGTTATAAATTACCTCTACATCCTGAGGCAAAAAGGAGTAAAAAGTCATAAAATAGCTGCTGATTTGGTCTGGCCACAAGCCTTGTCGAGCTAGTACTACCCTAACCTTTCCGTAACCTTAAACTAATTATACCATCATAATAATATCATACATATTACTAGAAGTTCATGAATATAATTATAACAGACTGAATTCTGGGTAACTGCATGTGCAGTAGGCAAAGGGTTATATAACAGTCAAATGTCAATCAAAATGACCTCACCTGCCAATCATCTAGTACCACCTCTGTAAACACACTTCCAGAAGCCAATGTAGGACACATACCCTGAGTTCCATAAGGCTGCAGCCATATTTGATGTAGCTCCTTTCTTACTTGAAACATACTTTCAATAAATCTTACTTTTCCTATATCTCACTTATCTATAATTCTTTACTACATTGGCAGAAAGAACTGAGGACCACTCAGCGCCACTTGGGCAATGCTGGATTTTTGATTGCTTCAACAGTAACAGTTTCTAGTCTAGGGGTCTCACAAATATTGGTTTGTTTCTTTAATATTAACTGCAAAACTATGTACTGAATAGTTCTTTTCAATAATGTTATAAAATTACTTATATACATATATATGCTATTCTTGTGGTATATTTTAATTTATATTTTGCTGAATTTAGTCATCCTATCTCTATTTTAAGATTATTAATGTGATTTTTATAATTGTTTTATTACTTAAAATCAAATTGACTCAAGCTTATCTTTCTTTTTCATAATATTCATATTTTTCTTTCCTCTTAGTTTATACCAATTTTTATGTAGTTATTTTATTTATATACATTTTCTGACAAAAATAATTAGGTTTTATTGAGTTATACCCTGAGATTTTCCTTAATGTCAATATGTGTTCCTATATTAATCTATACATTTCTTCAATTTTAAAGTTTATTTTGTTATAATTTTTCTAAATTCTTGAGCTGATTTATTTGCTGAGTTATATGTTTGCATATTTTTCAATAAACATATTTGTCTATATATTTCCACACAAGCTTTGTAATATAGTTTGATTTATTTCTGAATATTTCAAAGTCTATTTTAATTTTATCTTTATATTAGATATATATCTGGCTTTTGCCTGTTTCTTGCATTTTATATACGATGGAGAAGATTTCATTGTTGTTTGGCTATCCGTTTTTTTGTAAATTCTCATACTAGTGAATTTTGGTCAGTAAATGTGTAGTATTTTCCTGTTTGGAGATTAACGAAATATCTTCATGATCAACTACATAGCTTTTGTTGGAATTGCTTATGTGTTTGCAAGTCCAAACTTTGCATTTGTCCTCTGTTTCTTTATTTAAGTCTGCTTGAACTTTTTCGGAGGGTAGTATTTAAAGTTACCTCATCTGATGATTGTGCATTTTTCAGGTTTGTTTTTATTCTGCTAATTTGTAATTTATATATAAAGCTATATTACTTAGTAAATTAATGCTCTTATGTGACATATATTATGATGTTCCACTTTAGTTTTCATTAATATTTTTATTCTGAATTTATTTTCATTACATCTTTGTTTATGTTATTGCTTCTTTATTTTTCTGCTTTCTATTCAGTTTTGTTCTTTGCTTTCTTAAACTGTATATGCCTGAATTTTAAAACAATTGTGAAAATTTGTTTATTTTATTTAAAATATTTAAAACGTTTAGGTTTATAGTCATTATACATGGGTTTGCATATAGTTGTGCATATTATTTATTTGCTATATATCATATTTTTTATTTTCAGTTTTTTTGTTTATTTTTACATTCATAAGTTTGTTTAAGCAATCGAGTTTTAATTTATTTTCTTTCTCAGTTTATACATTGCATATGAATTTTATTATTTATTTATATGCAATTGTTTATATTGTACTTCAAAATCTTTTAATGGGTTTATTCTTCATGTTAATAATAAAATGACCTAAATTAACCTTTGAAGTTCTTCCAAAATTTTATCACTAAATAAGAAATTATGACAAAATATAAATTCCAACTAAGAAAATTGAGAAATTAGTTTGTAACACAGTAAAATATAAAATAAAAACTCAATTTGACCTTCTATCATAGTCATGGTGTGTGCTGTACTCTATAAATGACCCATGACGTTATTCTGTCCTTTGAGTCTGTTTCCTAATAGTTAAGATGAATTTATATGAACCTAAACACAAGATTCTATCCAAGCTCTCTTGCAATGCATATCTCTTATTTTAGGGTTAGCTGGGGTTGTGTAATCATGGCCATAGCTTGATTTGTCATTGGCACTACAGTACAGGCAGCTCCTGTACTTTTGTTCAAATCCATTTTCTGCATGATTCACACTAGCACATGAAAAGATTATGGAATGTCATAAAGGAATTTGGAGAATTTTTGAAAATCAATACTTAAGATGACTTGAAATATCAATATATTAAAAAAAAAAACAGTTATAGAAGAAACACCTCAATATTAGAGAAACAAGGTCCCTAACTCAAAATCCTATAGTAGAACTTTTTCCTATGTATATTTTCATTATGAAAGAAACATATCTACTGAAAATATTAACAGACGAGACAACAATTGTTGATAAATTGAAAGGGCTAAATGTTTTCTCAGCTTTGAATCTCTTTAGAATTAACCAGTCTGGGAAATTGCTATTCCAAGTGAATAGTACAGATAAGAACAAAAACATGCTGTGTTAGAAGTGATTATGACTACAGACTTTTTTTAGGAGTCTTGAATAAAGGTATAGAAGTATGAAGACTTGCTATGAATTTCATTGATCTGTTATTTCTCCCAAGCCATGACCTACCTCACCTCCAGGGAGATTTGGAATAGTTTTCAGAAGGCTTTTTGTGAATAGGGACCCACATGGTGCCCATTTGGAATAGCAGCTTTGCCTCTTTAAAAAATTGTTTAGCTTAATTTTAGAGAGGAAAAATATCCTTGGTAGAGTTTAATGAAAGAATCAGTAAAAAGCCTTTCTTCCAAGTTGATGACAGATTCTCAAAATTTTTCTGATTTAGAAAGAGATCTCAGTAAAGAGTAGAAACACTCTATGCTTGCTCTACTCTGTGACTCTCTCCTGGTCTCAAGCATAGATGATTATAAAATGTTTAATTATATATATAGTTCAATGAAATATTTCATGATTTAAAAGACTGATTTGGACCTTTCTCTTGTTCATGTATTAATTTATGCAATGTCTGAAATAGTTTAATTGTTTTTTGTGCACCCAGGAACCTTCCATTATAACATTACCCCTCTAGTCTCTCTCTCTCTCACACACACACACACAATCCTTCATTTTAGGAATTTCATCGACTTCTTGTCACTTAGCTTGGAAATAAAGAATTCCGTAGCCAATATCTAAAATTTTTAGGACAATAAACAAATCAATAAAGTATTTCTCTAGAACTGTGACATTATCTGTGGAGATATCAGAAAAATTATTTTAAATGATTCCATTCTCACACACAACTGGCAGTCGATGAATTTTTGTTGAACAAATGGATTAAAAATGTAGCCTTACATATTTTCAAAATATTTTATGAAGGAAATGAGTAATAAGAAAGGATTTCTATAAGAGGTGGCAGGAGAAAGAACATTTCAGTCAATGAAGCAGAAAATGAAGCTATCTGGAACCTGACATGATGGTAACATGGGTTATCACTTTTTGTTACTAGATATGTTGTTTCTTTATATATATATATATCAAGTCATATCTCTCTCTCTATATATAGAGAGAGAGATATGCCTTCCTTCACAGTAGAGAGCCACTTGTGTCATGTCTGGAATTTCTTATTCAACCCTAAGTCCAGGGACAAGAGGAGTGGACATACAGAGTTCTAAGAAATCTCATTCCCAGGAGGCGGGACAGATGATGAAGGGGGTGGGCGAGGAAAGCAAGGGGCCCAGTCCCTGTCCCTACAGTGTTGATGCTGAGCCCATCCTTCACTGGATGACCTCTAGAAGTTCTCAAAAAGTGCTGGCTGTCCTCTTAAAGGATGAAGGGCCTCAGACCCAGAAGCATGAAATTGCAGTTGTCTCCGTAAAACTGCTGCAATTTGGGGCTGAGGTCAGGGACTAATACAGCAGCACCACGACTTGCAGGATCTCTGCGACCAGAGCCTAGTGCGCAGCCTCAACAAGTAGTGGTGCAGTTGCTTGGTGGCCTCCAGCTCAAAAAGTGTATGCTGACTGTCTGGACGGGAAGCAACGTCTGCATGTGGAAGGACCAAGACCAGGATCAGATGCCATCTCCTTGTGCACACACAGCAAAGGAGAAAGCTGCAGCTTCGGCCCCTTAGGTCTCCTTAATATCTGCTTTCGTGGGAGAGTCAGTCACTTTTAGTGAAGAGACAGCTGGTGGATGGGTGTCAAGGCCCCCTCAAATACTGGTCTGCTCAGAAAGTCTATGATGGACTCCATGCCCACGATATGGAAGCCCTGGACAAGTTGCGAGCACAGCAGGTCTGAAGCAACCTGGTATTCCACCCCCGGATCACTTCGCAGCTCCACCCCAACCCCTACCCCACCTCCGCAGGCCTCATCCCGCTGTTGGACCGGAAGCCTAAAGTGAGTGAGGCCTCTGCAATTATCTGCACACAGACTCTGACAAGGAAATGCCGGGGTATTTGGTCGTCTTCAAGACCACAGGTACAAAGTGTCATCCTGGAAATAACAGTATTATTATGGATGGCGATCCTGAGATGGTGTCCTCCCTGCCTCTTGAGGGCCGCTTAATCTTGTAGGTGGGCAGGACGATTACAGCAATGTTCTTCAGGGTCAAGTTTAGGAAAGCTGGTGGACGCTGTTTGTGCCATCTCTGAAATGCAGAATCTTCCCACTGGAAGAAATCAGGTATCCCAGTATGTACCTTACTGACCTTAGTACTTCACTTCCTTCTCAATATAGTCACTCGATATAGTCTCTTGGGCTCTGCACGCTCCTGTGAGGACAATCCACAACGAACAGAGGGTGCCTCTTTGTCATTTCCTGGATTTTTTAATCTCTACTCTTTTTCCCCTTTTAGGAATACTCATTTAAATGGCAATACAATTCTAGGCTTCTTGACCATTTGCCTGCCTTTATCATGTCACTGTGTGTGACCCTGGGTATAAATTGAGTGAGATTCGTGTAAATCGTATTCACCAAATTTTAATACCTTAACCATGTCTCAATTCAGTGTTTAATCCTAGTGATAGAAAGGAGGAGTTTTGGCTTTATTATAAGGAGAACTGTTTTTTATAGTTCTTGTATACAAAAGGTAGTTGATAGAAGTTAGCATATTTGGTAGTTTATTAAATTACAAACTCCACATTTTAAGACTTTGTACTGTTTTGTGTTTAATCTTGTTTTAGGTATAATAAAATAACACACTTATGCACACAAACAAGATTTTTGGTAACAATTTTAAAAGGTATTTGTAGATATCAATATCATGATTTCAAATTTTTTTTTTGTTAAGAAATAATATGTAGAATAGTTTAAAAGCACTTTTTCCTCTAAAACGATTAATGAATTACTATTTTCGATACTAAAACTGAAACTCCAAATGTCCCAAATTCATCTGCAGAAATAACATTTTACACATTTTTATTTATTTAACAAGATAATAAGCATAGTTTCCTGTTCCACTGAAGTCTCTTAATAACCAAGTCTACAAAACTAAGAAAGGGTGAGGTATCACTTAACTCAGATAATTTAAAATTATGTTGATGTGTTATAGTTTCCATTTCAGTTCAACATTAATAGAAATACTATTTCATGAAAAAACTTAATATAACATACCCAGCAATTTTTTTCTCTTCTATAAAATTTGATTCAAAATTTTTTTCATTTCTTTTTTAAATTTTATTTCTAAAGAGCAGTTTTATAAACCATAGAAAAATTGAGACGGTAGAGAGATTTCCAATGTAACCCCTGCCCTACACATCATAGCTTCCCTTATTATCAACATTCATCACCAGAATGGTACATTTGTCATAAATAATGAACCAACATTGACACATCATTACCACCCAGAGTTCATAGCTTACATTAGGGTTCATTCTTGGTGGTGTACATTCTATAGGTTTGGCCAAATGTAAAATGACATTTATCTACTATTATATCATACAATATAGTTTCATTTGATTAAAATTTTTAATGAGAATTATAAAATTTGAAAATGTATTTATCTTTAAATAAAATAATACCCAATATTGACAATGGTGCTTAAATAAAATTGTAAAAATATAAAATTAAAGTTATAATAAATAATGTTAAGCAGTACATATTTATGGAACATATGATAGTGTTTGAATAATTATGTCCAAGTATAGCACATCGTTAACATGTTATACATGTTTGTGAGTCATTTCCAATCCTCTCATTCCAAATTATTTTTTGTAGTTTTATTGATATCATTCTCCAAGAATTTATAATATAACTTACTGTTCATGAATATTTTTTTAGTTTATTTATAATGCTCTTATTTTATAATATCAATGACATTTTCCATTATGTTATATATATTTATTTATATTTATGTAGTATTTTATTCAACTGAAGAAAATAATTATTTTAATATTGAAGATTACTTTAACTGAACAATTTTACAGAAATAAGTAATTTCAAAAAACCTTTTTTCCAAGTCTGCATTTTTACTTTAGTAACCTCACTATAATTATAATAGTAAATATATACTTTAATATTTTCATTTATGTGATAAATTTTTTATGATAAATTTTTTCTGCTTAATGAATATTCTAACAAAAACTCAATATATATCGGACCAGATGCTAATAAAGAAAATTCATAAGGTAATCATGTCTATGAATAAAATATAAATTCAGAATATTTTCAATTATGTATTTTACTTTCAAAATTAGAGCATGCTAAATCATTCAGCAAAGCATCATTAATTCCTTTAGTGATATAAAAAAATAACAAAGATATTTTTCAGGGTATTTTTACTTATACTGTATTGGAAATCAGAGATCATAAACAGTATGGAAATTCTCATGGCATTATGTTTTTGTATTTAAACTTCCCAAATGTGTTATTACCTTATAAACACTGCTATTTAATCTAAATACTTCACCCTATTTGATTACTAACCATTTAAAATTGGTATAATTTATTTATTTATTTTCTTTGCATTTTATTGCCTGAAAGAGCAACTACATACAAGAGTTCAAAGATAACAAGATTTTGGAAACATATTCCAGAGAAACTTATTCTAAGAATCTGACCACTGAATGTGTAACATTGTCTAAACATAATGCAAATGGATAAATATAATGTAATGTAGTTTTTCAAATTCTAAATCTTCAGTACATGTAAAAAGTTTGTGTATGGAGGGACCAAAAATTATTGAAAAGCCAAAATTCAATAAACATCAGAGAATTCAAATTTCTATATCAGCTATTATTACTTTAATTTATCCCTAATTTCAGCCCTGGTCCAGACCTAGGACTATTAAGATCTGTCTTGCTTGCTTAAGAGTGGTTTAACAATAACTTGACATTAAAATGGTTCTGCACTGAAACTCTAAAACAGGGAGAATCATACTAGTATTTTTGTAGGGTAGAGTTGATTTTCAGCTTGTCTCAGAAAACTCTGTCTTTATCTCTGGGGATACTGAATGCTGGCTTTGAGTATTGGCAAAAATAAGGACTGCGGGATTTATAATGTGCACTTTAAAGTC
Organism: Eidolon dupreanum; assembly: GCA_028627145.1. Classification (NCBI taxonomy): domain Eukaryota; kingdom Metazoa; phylum Chordata; class Mammalia; order Chiroptera; family Pteropodidae; genus Eidolon; species Eidolon dupreanum. The sequence continues at coordinate 132,207,504 of CM053502.1, read as the reverse complement.
TGTAATTCCCCTAGACACTCAGAGTTGGGTTTACTGACTGTTTTTACCTGGTGTAGCCTGTGAGACTCCCTGGCTTAACAAGACCAGAAGTGCATAATCCTCCTTTCTAAATTCTGCTTTAAGCTGTTATGAGGCCAAAATTCCTTGCACAGGTCTTGATGGTTCAATGGATGTGTAAATGTGGCTCATGTGCTGTTAAGGATCCTGGGGGGAGTCGCACCTGGATATCTTTGAGTGCTATCAGAACTTGCCTGTACTCTTTCTTGTGGTATCTTATTTTCACCTTTAAATAAAATGTGTTATGTGAGTAAGTTTTTGTGACACCTGGTGAGTCCTTTGAAATATCCAAACTTGAGAAATCTTTGTAATTTTTAATTCAATTTTTAAGGATCAGAACTAGGATGGGGCAGACCAAGAGCCTAGGGCACCAAGGTAAGGAGGCACTGATTTGTAAGAATCTGAGAGAACCACATTTAATTCTGTGCTGTGGATGGCTCATTTGCCCCATCCTAGTTTAAAACCTGCTCTCATTATAGTTTTAAATATCTTTCTAATTAAATACATAGGGCAACTGCTATTTAGATCTCTATTACCAACTTGTCTTTATTGTCTCTCCTGCCTCTCTTTTACTTCCAACAATATATTCTTTATGAATTTTTAGTTATATCTTCATTAAAATCTATTATATCTCTTAATTCTCTTAGCAGCCATTGCCATAAAAACAATTTATATAGTCTTTTGAAGTAAGCTATGCTAAAATTTTGGTGAGAAAATGAAAGAATGGATGAACCATTGCCATTAAAACAAGTTTAAATACTCATTTAAAATAAATTATGCTAAAATTTTAGTGAAGAAAAAAATGGATTATATCCTGCCTCATTGATTTTGTTATTTCTAGAAGCCTTACAGAAGTAGAGCATTGTATATTTGTTTCTAACCCAGAAGTCTGATGCTACTGGTGGCTATATCTTGCAAAGTCAAAGGATTAGGAGCACTTGAGTAAACAGTTTGGTGTAGAATTCCATACTTTAGAAAGTAGTTAAAGTTTCGAAGTACAAATAATTCTCTTCAATGTAAGAACATTAACATTTGGTCGGTAGCACTTGTTAAAAATGGACATAATATTTAGTTGGCAATTATTATGTATTAAAATATAAAATGTGATAAATTATAAAAGTTCTTAAAAGATGCCACATATTCAGAATATTGTAGACAATTTTAAGTTTGAAATACTCTTTGTAACCTTTTTGATATCCTTCTTGAGTTTGTCTCCACAAGGATTCATAAACCTAAAAGGTTCATTTTAATTGTGATGGCATTTTCCCACCATGAGCTACTCCATTAAAATCACATTGAGATTGCAGGTTAAGTGCTCAGCTGTTGGTTAATTCTCAAGCCAAGATAAAATCGTTTAACTCCAAATATCCTGCTATGATTCAGAATAACTGTCTAAAACACTAGTTGGTGAAATGTGAAACTGTTAAGTGCTTTTCTTGAGGCCTTGGCTTGATATTTAGCATGGCAATATATTTTCAATTTGAAAGAACATTCAGAATTAAATTCTAGGAAAACACATTTACTTTTTTTTGTTTGCAGTAATAAATGCATTCAGGAATAATGAATTTAATATTACAGTTTACTTCAACCTTTAATTTCCTAGTAAAAAAGGCAAGGACTTGAAAGTCTTATTTTTGTTTCCTAAATACTAATTTTCTAGGTAGTCCATCATTTATCAATGATAAAATTGTTCACGTTGATACAAATTCATGTAAATATGTCATGCTTGAGACCAATATTCATAATACATAGAATGGTGTTCTGATATCTGTATTAGTACATTTCTCATCCATGAAGAATTGTATACCCCAAAAGGACTCAATATTGATATAAAATTTTATTGTTAATTAATTGCACATTAATCAGTTTTATAAACATGCTGTTATACATTCATTCTTTATTTTTTTGTGGTTACGACGAACTACTATATAAAGCATAGAATAAAAACATGATTTTAGAAGCGGTAGTTTATTTACCAACTTCAATGTATATTTTCTTGGTGGACTTTGTCAAAAATTTTTTCTCTTTGAACACTGATTTTTTTCATCTAAAAATGAAAATACTCCTATCATATAGGAATATTTTAAGATTAGATTTTCTATTTTACAAACTATAAGATGTTATAATAATACAAGTGAAGCTCATGGAAGAAATTACGTACTGAAGTAAACAAAAGGGGAAAAATTTTCTAAATAGGCAAACTTTATTGAATCCTGTTATACATGGCTAATAGGCCATGTATATTTTACTATATACTTGGAAGTTTCTAAGAGAATAGATCTTAAAAGTCCTTGTCACAAGAAAAAAAAATGCAACTATGAGAAGTGATAGATGTTAACTAAACTTATTTTAATCATTTTGTAATATATACATATATCAAATCGTTTTGTTTTACACGTTAAACTTATACAATATATAAGTAATTTATATATTAATAAAATTTGGGCAGAAAAGAAAATTCCAAATGCCGATGAAAGAAATCAAAGAACAGCTAATTAAATGGGGTGGGGGGAGCTTTGTTGGTGGATTTAAAAAATTATTATTGTTAATATGTTAAACTCCCCCATATGATTTCTAGATCCCATGGAATTCTAATTATATCCCACCATAGTTTTTGGAATACTAACAATGATTCTAATATTTATATGGAAAGCCAAAGGACATTGAGTAGCTATAATCATTTTTCAAAAAGAAGAATGAATCCAAAAGACTCAGTATACTCAATTTTAAATCTTATCAGAAAGCTACTGAAATCAAGACAATATGCAGGACGTGCTAAGGGATTTTCCTTTATCTTCACAGTGAGAAGCTAGTGGGGATCCTCTGAAAGTCATGGAAATGCAGGGGAATACCTAAGACTAGCTCCCCAGGGATTTTAACTCAAGAAATTCCATACCGAGCTGCCAGCAGTTCTTCAATTACAGTGTAAGTGTGCCCGCATGTACTGATACCAGCGATGGCTTCTGTTCCAGGTAAGCTGTGATTCTCTGTGAATCTTTGTGTCTGCCTCTTTCTCTAGTTTTGGAGTCAGCAGCTTACCCTGTGACCTCATTTTTCTGAGGTATCTATGAAGAGTTGTTTTTCAGTTTGTTAGCTTTTTTTATTGTAAGAATGGGAGCGCTAACTTCCATACTATTTACATGTCAGAGTAGAAATATAGACCTTGATTTTTTAGGAACAATTTAGTCTAGAAGACTTAACATTTACAAATGTTATTCTAAAGATAATAATTTTCAGTGTATCTGACAAAAGCTAATAGTTGAATTAACCTTCTAATTAGCTTAATATTATATATATGTACATATATATGTATATATATATATATTAATCACATTTATACCTAAGAAAATTACATAATGTGAATAGTATTGCTTTAGTTTCTTGGCCACCTAGTAAATTGAATCTAATTTGCGGTTTATTTTAAATTTTTTAAACTATCTACTTCACACAAGTTCAAAAAGACTATTGATCTTGCGTTAAATTTTTCTTACGTGTAGACATGATCATCCCCAATCTTATCATCATCTTCCAATACTTTATATCTCTGCCTGTACATTTTTATTTACCCTCAAGGTATTCCATTGTAGTTTTTAATGTGTAAAAATGGTGTTAAAAAAAGTTCTTAGATGAGAACGAAGTCGAACATTCAATTCTTGTTTGGTAACATATCTTCAGCTACCCCAGTTTAAAGAAAACCATATTCATATCAGAAGAGAAAGCAATCTGAGATCTTCACAGATATTTAGGGTTTTCACAGTTTTCTGCTGAGGCAGAGACACCCATGCTGTCTGGATACCAGAACGACCTGCAACCATAGCAAGGCTGGTTGTAGTCTTTGAGGGATAGAATGCATCTGAAGATCCTGACTATTATAAACTTAAGAGAAAAAATCATGTAGCCAATCATGTAAAATATGGTTACATTTTTAAATTTATACATATATACATATATTCGTGTGCATATGTATGTTTTGTTTAGTACACTGGAAACAGAATATTCTGTCTCGTGATGCTATTTCAGTTATGAGCTTCTCTTAGTAATATCTTTAGCAATTAAAATTAGGTAATTGTCATAGAGAACTTGTTTTACCTTTGATAGTTTCTTGATATTCCAAATCAGGCTGTGCAATGCTGTCTGACTAACCATTCCAATATCTACAAATGGCCTGTGCTTGCTTCAGCAGCACATATATAATAAAATCCACAAATGGCCAGACCCACTCCCAAGATATCAAACTAAATTTTAGAATTCTTGGCCAGTATTCAGATCTGTTAATGATCTGATTTCTGCTATCTTCGAGTTTTATAAAATATTCTGCAGCCCCAATTCACCTACACCATAGTATACCCATTCTGAATGACAAGTTCTTCATTATACTTATTAGACTTATTTTGTAATAACCAATAAAACCTTATTGTTTTGGTCATATAGATACCAAACACTATTTTTACTGACATTTCTACGTATTTTGTGATTGGTGTTGCTGTTGAAATGGGGAATATTTTTCAGTTATATTTTTTTGGTTAATGTATAAATATATTTGCATATATTTATCTAATTTCTGGATACTTTAATACAATTTGTTATTTTGGAAGATTAGGTTGATTTTCTTTGGTTTTATAGATCAAAAATTATTATATCTCTGTCTCTATAGCTTTGGTTTCAGTTTCAGTCAAGGGAATTTAATCTAACCCAATTTAATGCAAAATTTTAAGAAAGGGAGTTGAACTTTACCCTCATTTTTTTTAGGTAGACCGTACTACCCTTAGGAATTCTACCTACCTATGACTTTTCAGAGAGACATCTTCACAGAATGGCTTTCTTAGCCTTTTATTCCAAAGTGATATATATAGTGCAAATAGTTTTAGAAATCATCCCAGGAGCACAGTGAGGGACTGGGGAGTGAGATAGTCTTTCAAGGATATGTTAATAGGTGATTTAGCACAATGACAAATAGGATTTTATCCCATTAGTGACTCTCTGAGAGACTTGTAGAAATCACTTCAGAGTTATCTCACCTAGAGTTAAAAAAGTTGTGGTATTTACCTATCACCTCCCATCTTTCATTATTTAAGGTCTGCTCCTGGGATTGTTAGTTCTCAGGCACTTACAGACTGCACAATTTTATGGATAGAGAATGTGTTTGGCTAGAGATACACACAGATACTTATGTACATCATTACATTTCTCCCCCTGAAATATTTTGATCCACTCTCTTTAATTACCGATTCACTGATTCTTATAGCTAGTTGCAGTTTTAAAAAGAGAACAATTGAAGAGATAGTTGACAAGTTATGGTTCCTTATATGCCTTTCATCCTGCGGCCATAGTTCATAGATATCATCTTTCTCTTCTACCTCTCATTCCAGATTTCCTACCTCAGTCAGAACTTCTGTTAATATAAGTAGTTTGCCCATTAATATAACCTTGACCTTTATCTCCAAGGTAATTGTATTGTTGTCAGTACATGGTTTCTATAATTCTGTCTTTATGATTTGCTCCACATATGGAAGCATAAACAAGAATACCAGCAAATTTCCCAAATTACAGTCATATTCTTCTTTGTCTTTACTTTATAGCAGCAACTCTTTTTAATTATGATAATTATCTATACCAATGTAAGAATAACTTTGTTTGCGTTCAGTTTTTTTTTGGTTTGGTTTGGTTTGTTTGTTTGTTTGTTTGTTTGTTTATTTTTGGCACAAACAGCCAAAGTGAGTAGGCAGCAGACATGGCATTAGGTTTAATTGAATGCTTCTTATAGCTCCAGGTAAAAAGGCCCTTCTCCAAGAATTCACGACTCCAATAAATCAAATCAAAAAGAATGTTTTAAACAGAGTCTGAAATTGTGGAGATATTTCCTTAATGTGTCACTGAGAGGGGCTGTTATAACTTACATTCTTTGGTTCCAGACCAGTGATGTTGAAGCAGTCTATATTTGGCTTACATCAACGTATTGAGCTAACTTAGCTATTAAATGGACCTAGTATTTTTTTCTCCTTTGATATCTTGTCTTGAGGAATTATCTGTAAAGAGTGAAGAATAAACATCAGTGCAACAGCAGTTGGTGACACCTATTTATGTAATATACTTTTGTCCTTTCTAAGCTGTACCCCAAAGACAGCATTTCTCTTTTATGATGAATTTATGTTGAGCCACTCAAACTTATTATCTATTATTTCAGAAAATATTCATTTAATGACGGACGTTTTCAGTCCCTTAGTCACCTAATGTCTCAAGTCTAATATCAGGGGTTTCAGAGACTATCACAGATATATGAGCTGTTTTCTGTTGAAGAATAATTCTTTGTTGCATATATAAATATTATTTGCATGTGTGTTCTAATCTATTTTGTAAGCTTTCTAAACTCACTTATTTTAAGAGGTTTATATTTTTGTTTTTGTTTTTTTTTTTGGTAGATTCCTTGGTATTTTCTATGTAGAAAAGTATGTCTTCAAATGAGGACAGTTTATCTCTTCCTTTCCAATCTGTATGATTTTTACTTATTTTCTCCCCTCATGGCATTGGCTTCTAGTATAGTGCTGAATAGGAATGGTGATCATGGACATCCTTGCTTTGTTTCTAACCTTAGGAGAATAGCAGACAGTCATTTATTATTGAGTATGTTATCACTAGAGTTTTTGTAGATGCTCGTTACTAGGTTGAGGATGTTTTCTTCCACTGCTGGATTGATGAGACTGTTTATCATAACTGAGTATTGAATTTTCTCAATACTTTTCCTGCATTAATTGATATAATATTGTCCTTTTAATTTTTTTTAAACTATTTTATTGAAAGATTTTCAAATATTGAAGCAAGTTGATTTCCTGAAATAAATCTCATTTGGTCATGGTTTATTATTCTTTTTATGTATTGTTTAATTTGATTTGCTAACATTCTCTTGGAAATCTTTACATCTATATTCATTAAAATTTTATTTTTGTTGTTATTTTAGTTTTTTGCTTTGTTGTTTTTTTTCTTTTGTTTTATTTTTGTGTGATTTTGGTATTGGAGTAATGCTTACCAAATAAAAAGCTTTACTTTTCTATTTTCTAGATGTGATTACTGTTGAATTGATACTCTCTTTTTTAACAATTTTGCAGAATTTATCACTGAAACTGTAACTGGCCAGATATTTGTTTTTCATTATATTTTAACTCAATTCAATTTCTTTAAGATATATATGAATATATGTATATTATCTGTTTCATCTTGGCTGTATTAGTGAGTTTGTGATTTTTAGAAGAATAGTTCAATTTAATCTAACTTGTTAAATTTATGAGCATGGTGCTGTTTATAATATGCCATTATCATGCTTTTATTGTCTATACAATCTAGTTATATTTCCTCTTTCATTCCTAATATTGATAATTTATGTTTTTTCTTTTGTTAAATATTTATCAATTCTTGGATCTTTGTAAAGAAACTGATTTTATTATCCTTTATTTTTTATATATTTCACTTTGGATTTTCATTACATCTCCTATTTACTTCTCACTTAATTTGACAGTTTTTTTTTTTTAAGCCTCAGGTAATAATAAAAGGTACATTTTTTGTTGTTCTCTTTTGCTATGTATATGTTTCTCTTTAGATCCTTGAGAAATGGGATGAATTGATAAAGGTAGGATTTTAACATGTTTGAGTCATCTGGCAAAATACCAATATAAAACACTATCATAATGAATTTTTCCATACTTACTTAATATATGTACCTTTATGTACATATCTTAAACAGTATGGAAGTAAGAGTCATGTTTCACATGACTGCGGTCAGTATTCCCCAACCTTGGCTGCATATTACAGTCATCTGAAGAACTTTAAGAAATTTTGAAAAGTAGTTTTATCAGCAATGATGAGTTTGGTCAGGATATTGGTGAGACCCTAGGATCATCATTACTTAAAGCTCTACAGGTGATTACAGTATGCAATACATTCTATACCATCAATGAAATAAGTATATATGTGCATTCATGAAACAAATTTTTAAATATGATGTGATTCTATAACTAAAAATAAAGTAAATGTATTTATATATCATCAATTAATTTTTGTTTCTGCTATAGTTTTTGATATGACAATAATTTTCTGACTTTAATAAGAACTTATTATTAACATATGTAAAACATAAGAGTATGGTGGCCCCATGCAACTAACCTGATATGATGACCTACTGCTTGGGGAAAAAACAATCCTAAAAGGATTTATTTCCATGCCTCTACCTCTACTCTAAGACTAATATGTGAAAAGCAAGGAGAATGAGAAACAGTAATAGTATCATTTGCAGTCAGTGGTTGTGCTGATATAAAGTATGTTATATAAGGTCACTGGATGTTAAAAAGAATAAAAAATACAAGGAGAAAAGAATTAAGCCTAAAAAAAGGAAAAGAAAATATGAGAATTTTTGAGGAGCTTTCTTCTTTGATTTATTTTCTTTTATGTGAGAACAAGGAAAAGGAGAAAAAATAATTGGCTGAAAGGAACTGAGAAAATGACCCAAGTCAAACTAGGACATTCTCAGGTTAACATCTTACTCTCGGTTGCAGTATGTCTTTTTTGCCTTAAAAAAAAAAAATCTGTGGTCTTTGAACATATTCTGTATCTGAGGTTCAGTTCTTATTATGTGGAGCCTCTCAGTTTCTTCCCTGGAATCCAGATATGAAGTTGGCAAAATGATTATAATTCTTCCTCTTCTCTTTTTGGCATCCTGAAAAACTTACCCAATAAATGTAGTATGTATTCACTGAAATCCTATAAAGACAAAGTTTTTGTTAAATATTGATAGAAAAAAAAAGTAAGTATAATCATCCTATTAGGAATCCAACCACCCTATATATAGAATCAAAACTTACACATGAGACCGTAAGTTGCATTATGGTTGATACAATGAGCGGAACAGTAAATGAACAAAGTGCATTGATGAAGGATACATGGATTCCACCCTATTATTAGATACTTCTAATTATTAGTTTTAAACATCAGTTAAAATGTATACTCTTTTAATTGAGAAATAGAGATTCACATTTTTCTATGTGCCATTTCAGCATCCTGTGCATATAAGAAATGTAACATAATATTATAATTATTTGTCTGTTTGTCTCCCTGTTTAGGCTAAAAAATGAAAGGAATTATGAATTGAAATTTTTTTCTATGAATTTGGTATTTTTCTCAGATAAATTATTAAATGTATTTCTTCAATAAATCTTGCCTTATAAAATGTTGGGGAAAATTATCTGTCTGATTTCCATAAAATATTTTGGGGATTCTAATGTGTACAATTTTTGAACTAATATTTAATCAATAATATTTTTGTATCTATTTAAAAAAATTAGTATACATTCAGCATTAGAAGAGACTGCATCGACCCCAGTGAAATCAAGTATTGATCTGAACATTTTGCTCTGAAATCATACAACTGAAAGGGGCCGTGTCCTTATGTCTCTGAGCTGGTGATCTCATTGATTTTTTCTGACACCTGAATCTATGTGCTATTCTGTTACATTTCATCTGCCTGTCTTAATTCTGGAGGATGTATGCTCTCTTCTTATATGAAAGACTGTCTCAGCCATTCCCATTCAGTAAAAAAGGATAAGTTCAATATCACATTTAATAAAACTAGCCAGCAGGTGTTCTGTTTTGAAATTGTTACCAATTTATCTTTTGGGTGCTGACAATAAATTTGGTTTATATGGTGAAAATTATAAATAGGGTATGTAGGAAATAACAACATGAGTATTTCAAGAGAAGACAGAAGATAAACTAGATGGAGTTTAGGACTGAAGAGATAAAAAAGGAGCCAGCTGTACCTGGAGGAGAGACCTTGTGGTTAACTGATGCATGTAAAGCTACAGATATAAGCAGGTCTTCAGAGAAGAAATGATGTGCTATGACATTAGAGAAAAGAAGCCACAACATCTGATGGTTGATTTTATATGCAGCTAAAGAAGTGGAAAGGGCAAAGGTAACTGTTTCTTAGTTCCTGCTGTTGGTTTTCTTTCCTTAGTCTATTCCTGAAGATTGGATTGGTACCCCAGGAATCTGTTTCTGACTCACGTCTCTTCTTTCTCAGCATATTATCAGTGGGCAACTCCATGTGCCCTTTTGTTTTTTTCTACTACCTATGTCTACATAGTATTTCTAGCTGACATATTGAGTGTTAATCAATTAAAGCTAAACAATCAGTGGTATTCTGTATTGAGATTTTTATCAGGAATTCTAATTCAACACAAAAAGAAGTTCATAACTTACCTTTCAAATGTAGTATTCCTTCTACATTGCTTTTTCAGCATGAATCAATAGTATTTATTCAGGACGAGAGAAGATTTTTGTCATACTGATCAAGATAATTTACTTTTTTATATGTTTGCATGTTTTGTATACATGTCAAGTTTTGAAGTTACTATAAATCAACCATGAAAATTATCCCTTATGTTGAACAAAATAAGGGGCTAAATATTAAAGTAACATAGTGAAGATTGAAGTGGTTGAAGAACAGCAAATAATTCATATAATACTGTACATACATATTTGATCACTTATCATACTTTTGACAGAATTGATTCAGAATTTTAAGAGTGAAATTACTGATCCAAATAATTATATCAATTCTTATAAATAATAATCTTATATATCAACTCTAATATTGGTTCAGACATTCTCGGTTGTCAGTATGTTGATATTTTACCCAAGACTAAATATTTTATTAAAAATAAAAATATCACAACATTTTAAAGCTTTTCTTGTTCATTCTCTTTTCAATGTAGTTTAAACATATTAGGTCATTATCTTTGAAGATTCAGCTATCACATTGTGATCTCACTACAAGAAGAAAGAGTGTTTGTTATATTGACAGTTAATTAGCAGCTTTAGGATTGAAGTGGTCTAGAGATATTAAAAGAAAAAAAAAAAGAAAAACAAGCATGTGGAAATTTGCTTTTAAAAGAAATCACAGAAAATTCACTATAATTTAAATGTTCCTACAGACAGTCTTATATTACATATGAAGTCAAACACTGTTCTATTTACTATGCCATCACGGCTGATGATGTAATGTTTTATAGTGTAATTTCTGAAAACTGCAAACTACGCAGTTATTTATTGTAGTCGAATCGATATATGATAAGACATGATTTAATCTTGACTTTGTGTATGTGAAATTGAGCAGTCTTACTGATTTTTTATCAGAACATATTTTAAGGTATCTCATAGAAAATTATGATAATAATGTAGGAAAAAAAGATAGTTCCAACAGCGATAAGGTAATCCTGAATCTGTCTGTGACTATTTAAATAAGACAATTTTTAAAAGTCTTAAAGTTTCAAATTTGTTTAAAAGATTCTCAATAGTCTCAAAGTCTGTGCTATTATTTATGTAAATCAAAGGTTATGAGGACAGAAAATATTATATATTAGGAGAAAAAGCCACCAGTTGTATTCCACACATAATTTGATGTAACTACATCATTTATTTTTAATTGATCAGATTTTGCTGTCAAATTGGATGCTTTATTGACATTCAGAATAAAAAATAATGTTCAGGTTATTAGAAATATATATGAAATTATTTCAAGTTTATCTTTTATTTATTGAAAGCTATCCTAGTATGTGACTTTACCCCATTACCCTGTGAACCAAATTCAATGTATTCATAAAGCAGACAGAAATCAAAGTTTGTTACAATGGGTATTGCTATTTTTAGTGTGAGTTCTACTAAAATCCAACTAAAATCCAAGCATGCCAACTTTCATGCTTGGCACAACTTTCATTTCAACTAGTTTACCTACTTCTTTTTTACTCCAATACTTTAGATAAAATTACAAAGAAAGTTCATTAATGATATGCCAGGCCTTTTAAACAGATGTCTATTCTTAAAGGCCTATTCTAAAATTCTTCCATAACTTTGGTCACTACTCCTATTACAGTTCCATTGTTATAGTCTTCAAATTTAAGCTAGGTCCCCTCTTTATAAGATTATTCTAACTCTCCCATTAAGGAATGCCCTTACAGTTTCTTCGAGATTGTTCACCCCATCTCTTATCCTGGCCATTTAAAACATCAACTAGGTACTGGCCTGGATGCAGCATCTGTTTAAGGAATACCATTGTTGTAATGAGTTTCATCTCATGCTATTTTATTGTTGTTGTTTTTGGGTTCCATCTCAGGGCTGCTGGTTTCTCCTTTAGAGAGGTTCGATGTTCCAGATTATTAGGGAGAGTATAATTTTTTCTACCTACTACAGCTTATGCATTAGACTAATACTGAAACTGAGAGCTAAGAGAGATATTTCAGCTACTGGTAATGAGCATTTACACTTTATTTCTGAGACATTTACAAAAATTATTATACTTTATGGCATTATTTGAAACATCCAAAAAAAGAAATATACGTGTTTTTGTTAGTGTCTTATTTTACACTTACTCTTATTGAAAAGACAAGTATTTTTTTCTTTAGAAAAGAATGGCCATATGTTTTAAAATGTTAAGCTCTAAGCATTTTATTTTGAAGTCTCAGCACAGATAAATATTCATGTATTATTAATGTTGGATATGATTCTTTAGATATATATACACATGCATGCACACGTGTGTGCACACACATGCACACACATACATATATTCTTATATATGAACTAGTTAATGACAATTCAAGTCAATGACAGCCAAAGTCAATGGCAGCCAATGTTTAGAGGGACTAATTTTCTCTTTCCGAAGCTATAAATTTGTTCATGCTTAAGGAAATATAGCATATTTTCTATGTTGCGACCTTTAAAATATTCACTATAATGAAATTATTTTATTACACTTTCTTACTGTCATTAAAATTTATCATAGTTACTGTTCGTGTAGAAACAGAGATGACTTTTAATGAGACTTATCAGTAATTCTGGAATGTTACAATGACATTTCACTGCAGGCTGTTATCTAGTTGTGAATCTTTTTCTATTCTAGGAAGGTTTATACCCAAAAAAGAGATTTCTCAGAAATGGCAGCAAAGCCTCCCCTGACAGATTGGATATCGCGTGTTCGGCCGAATCTCTTTGTCTTGATACCTAGCTTTAGAAAAGCCAAATGTGTCTAAAATGTTAAAAGAGAAGTCTCTAAGAGGGCACTTTAAAGAAACTTCAAGTCTTTTGAAGGTCTAACACTTAAAATGTTTATCACAAAAATTTGTCAGACACCCTACAACTTTTTCATTTTTCTATACTCACAGAATAGTTAAGACAGTAGTGATGGAATATATATATATATATATATATATATATATATATATATATATATATATATATATATATAAAATAAAACTGAAACGTAGTAAAATTAAAAAAGAAAATAAGTCCAAACACAACAAGGCTTACTTTTAAAATGAACATTTCCCATACATAGTAATATTTTCAAGTTTTAAAAATCAGTTTCAACCTAAAATAAACCTTAATCTCAGTCATAAATGTCATGAATTTGTCTTAATCCAGACCCAGACCCACAGTGGAGGAAAATTTCCTATAATTTTCATGGGCAATCATTTTGAAATCCCTTATATATCTTCAGGGAAATTGTGTTCCAATCAACATATCCCTCAAAAATATTTTCTATTTTTCTTTTGGTTTATTCTAATCAGTGTTCAAACATATACAATTATCTTTTCTTAAAACTCAAATTTTAAATTATAATGTTAAATTTTTAAGTCACATAGAAATATATAGAAAAAAATGAAAAATGTCATAAAGAAGTGTACCTGCTATCCAAGTCTATCAAATATTATTTCCCGTTATTACAATAGTTACAATTAAATAACTGATGTAGTTTATTTAATGTCAAGATCAATAGATAGCTCTCCTTGATACCATTCCCACCCTTCCTCCATCAGAGACAATCTGTACCTGAATTAGGTAGTTTTTAGAAGCCATGTTCATTCTATATACCCATAAAAAATTATTTGATATTTCAAAAAAAGAATTTGATGTTTCTTAATATACTTTCAAACTTGATATTAAAATGATGGTACAGTGTAACTTCCAGCTCAACATTATTTTTTGAGAATTATTTTGATATAACAATCCCTTGTTAATTTATTTTAACTGTAGTTTAGGATTCCACTTAAGATGTTATTTATCTATAAATTTCTTCTCATTGCACATGATTTTATGTTAATATTTGTTTTTAAAAATAGTTCTATAACAAATATTGAATATGAGCCCATCTAGGTGTATCTAGAGTTTCTAAAAGACATACATCTCAGAGTAGAATGAGTTTGTAAATTTATCAAATAATGATAAATTGTTTTCCAAGGAAGTTGTAAAAATTGCCATCCCACAGCAATGTATAATTCCCACTTCACCACATTTTTAAACACCTTGGTATTGAACTTCTGTCAGTTACCATAGAATCTCAAAAGATAAAATAAATACTCCAATACCTACCTGGTACTTTGATCACCACAGTGACTCAAATTGTGATATTCCTATAGCTATCTTTGAGTAATGCTGACTTTAAATACATATTAGGAATTTTTTTAAGTTAATCAGGGGAATACCAGATATTCACAATGACAAAAATGTAAAACTATTAAATTTTCTATGTATTTGTTAGCTTTGTATTTTCTAGGCCACTCTATTTTAAATTAAAAACATGTGTTTTACTTTGTTATTATCGATAATCCATAGTACTAGAATGCCTTGTTCAAACACGTAAACAGCACTCATGAAGCATGAAGCTTCATTCTTCAATTTACAGTGTCTTAGAAATATACCAGTGGAATAAATTCTTATTATAATAAACACAGTTACTTAGATGTTTATATACACCATATTTTACTGATTACATTCCAAAGGCAATCAGTGTTACTTGGTACAAAAAAACTATTGAATCACCAAGTATACCACAAAATTAATAATTTCCTATTAGAGGACTGAAGTTTCTATTGTAAAACTTTTGGGGAAAATCATTTGTCTGACATACAAATTTGACTCAATGTGAAATCTTCCTAATAATTAGCAATGGTTTTCCCTCTATAAATGAGATTACCTATAATGAAAGGTTAATTGTCACTGAAATAACATTTTCTTTCCATGTGAAGTATTTGACAGATTTGAAAAGCATCTTTTTGCACTCTATGAGAGTTTTGCACATGGCAAGAATCATCTTCTGAGCAATAGAAGCTCAGCAAATGGCTCATAATATGCAAAGTTTTTCTAAAAAGATGCTTTTTCACTTTATTCTTGTCAGTCTAGGAAGGAGATTTTAATTATGCATTATATTGGATATGACTCATTCCACTTAGAATTTCACAAAAACTGTAAGTGATCGACATGGGAGGAAGAAATATGTGCATGTGTTCCACTGAGATATATATAATACTCTTGCCAACATCATAACACTTGCAACTTTTGTCTTATTAGAATGATATAATACACTTCATATTTAAAATGGTTAGATAACAAATATTAATAAAATTGTTTTGGGGGTTATAGTATTTTGAAATCAACATCTAAGCATAGTTTTAAATGGACTAATGATTTTAATCTTCATAGGGTATAGTTGAAAAGAGAGATTATATCACACTCTATTTAAGATATCATTCAAATACATGTCAAGGACAGAAATTATACCAGTTTTTTTAACAGAAAAGTAAAATAAAATAAAAATTGTTTAGTAAATATGGAAGCATCAAATAAGAAAAATAAATAAATAAATAAAAACACTAACAAAATAGCACAAATGTAGGAAAAGGCTACCAAAGCAAATGGAAGAGGCTGAAATGACTAAAACAGAGAAACTTGCCAGAGAACACTATAGAGCTTAAATTCAGATTTTTGAGAAGAGGGTGCTGCTGTGCTGCTGCTGGTGTCTCTAAAATCAAAGGTCCCCATGGAGCTGGGTCAAGACTTCTAAGAAGTGGGCACTGGCCAACTGGTATTGAGGTCTTTAAGGAGCAGAATAAGTCAGGTTCTAAAGGTATAGAAAATTGCAACATGTATTCAGTTGCTCTTGCGGGAACAGCCTGCCACCTCCAGAATGAAGAAGTATTGCCAGAGTGATGCTCATAGAAACAAGAAGCAAAAGAGAAACAGAAAGAAAACTATAAGGCACAAAGCACTGCTTTCTCAAGTTTGCCAATTTCCTTCTATTAGTAGAAACTAATTGAGAGTGGCTGGAAAAACAAATTGGTTTGGAGAGTCTCAATCCCAGTGACATGAAGTTATGTGTAGAAAGGTAGATTTGAGGCTGAGAGAGACAACAGTTTAGTAGTCAGCAAAATAAGAAAGAGGTTTAAGAATTTAGGGGATTTTTTTTCCTGAAGTATGTATGTATGGATGGCTACCAACACACATACACAAACACATGTTTTATGTATGTATACATACCTTATATATATGTGTGCGTGTGTATATATGTGTGTATATAATATACACCCTTATATATTACATACATACTTATTAATATAATATATACAACTTTAGAAAAGTCTGTGTACATAGTATATATAGATATATAATTATGTGTATATGTATATAAATCTATAGCTATATGACATAAATTTAATGTCAAATTCAAGAAATTTATGCTTTCTAATTAATATGCTCTGCCTGTAAGTCATCTCTTGAGATGTTAAGATGGCAGCTGAAGACTCAACAGAGAGAAAAACAATAACAATACAGTCTCTATCAATTTTAGAAAATGCAGAAAAAACTAAAGAAAACCTAAAGAAACCTAATTTAATATAGTGATACAACATGATTATGAATAAGAAATTCAACTTAATATTGTTAAGATGTCACTCCTTTCAAAATCAATTCTACAGTTTATTTGGCAGAAACTGATAAGTTGAATGTAAACTCTACATGGACATTCAAAGGTTGTAGAATAGGCAATAAATCTTGAAGAAGCATAAACTCTTAAAACAAGCTTACCATAAAGCTACACTAATTAGAGAGAAGTTACTAGAGTAAGATTGGAAAACTAAATCAAAAGAGTAGAATAAAATGTCCATAAATAATTTTTTGCACATATAATTAGTTGTTCTTCCAAAAGTTTAGAGGACAAAAAATTTATTTTACTATTTTAATCACTAGATATCTATATGACCAAATAAATAGATAAACAGATAAACTTCTACTTTACACAATATAGAAAAATCAACTTGAGAAGTATTATTTATCTAAGGTACAAGCTAAAATTATAAAGCTTCAAGAAAATAAATATAATATATTAATGACTGCAGTAGTCAACAGTTTCTAAGTCAGAAAAAAAAATAGGCTTTCTCACTTGAAAGAAAATATTTACAGGAAATCTAAAGATGAGAAACTTACCTAATGATGAGAACTTAAATCTTTCCTAATAAGATTAGATATAGGAAAGGAGGTCCTCTATTATAACTTTTCAGCATTGTGCTTGAAGTTCTAGCTAATGCAAAAATATAAGAAAATAAAAGCCATACAGATTGGGAAGCAAGAAATAAAATTCTCTTTGTTTTGTAAATGACATGAAATCCCTCTCCCGCAAAAAAAAAACTTCGTAGCACTAATAAACCAGATTGTAGGATACAAGGTTAATATACAAAGTCAATTGCTTTCTTATATACCAACAATGAACAAATGGAATTTGAAATTAGAAACACAATACCTTTCATATTAGCACTTAAAGAAATGAAATAGCTAGGCATAAATCTAGTAAAATATGTGCAAGATCTTTAAGAAGAAAACTACAAAACTGGTGAACAAAGTCAAAATCTCAATAAATAGAAAGATATTCCACATTCATGGAAATGAAAACACAATATTGTCAAGATGTCAGTTCTTACCAACTTGATCTATAGACTGAATGTAATTCCAATCAAAATCCCAGAAAGTTATTTTGTGGTTATTGACAATGTTTATAAAGTTTATCTTCTAGCAGTTTTATAGTTTTGTTTTTTGCATTTTGGTCTGTAATTCATTTTTAGTTAATTTTTGTGAAGGGTGTAAGGTCTGTGTCTAAGTTCATTTATTTGCATGTGTATGTCCAGTTGTTCCAGTACTATTTGTTGAAGAGACTATCTTTGCTCCATTGTATTGCATTTGCTTCTTTGTCAAAAATCAGTTTACTATTTATATGAGTCTATTTCTGAACTATTATGTCTATTGGTCTGTCTACTCATTCATCAATACCAAAATGTATTGATTATTATAGCTTTAAGATAAGTATTAAATTCAGGTAGTATCAGTCCTTTACCCTGTTCTCCATCGAAGTAATATATATTTAAAGAGTAGCTACCATTCCATACTGACTAGAGTTGCTAAAATTAAAACAACAAATAGCAACAAATAGCAAGAATATAGAGCAACTGGAAAACCTTACATTTATTTGGTGAGATTATAAACTAGTACAACCATTTGAGAAAGTATTTGGTTGTGTTTTTGTAAATTTAACATAACCTATGAATCAACTATTCTACTACTAGATATACCCAAAAGAACTAAGTATCTTTATTTACACACACAAAAAATTCTAGCAGCTTTATTAATAATAATCAAAAATGAAAGGAAAAAAGCATATATACAGAAACTTAAGAACCAATTTAAAAAACAACACACTTATAACAAATAAAATGTTAATAAGTCCTAAGGAGGCTTAAAATAGTCATTGTGGACAATGGTAGAGTAAATTGAACACACAAATTCATGATATCTCTATGCCCCGTTGTTAGGGCATATTCGAAATTGGTGATCCGCTGTACCATTTTTTTGTAATTCTATTATTCCTGAGTCCTTAAACGAGTTATAGAGAAAGTAAACATTAAGATTCACCAGAAGTTGAAGTTTTCCTAGACAAATGCAATGAGAGTTAGAGGAACAAAAGAGTTTAGGATACTGGTGAAGAGGTATTATTGAAATGATAGATCATGGGTTATCTAATTAGATTGGAGGGAAGCAAAAAAAAAAAAAAAAAAATAGAGTGATTTATTGGGAGGAAATAAAAGAGTCAGTAATTTTGTGATTGTGACCTAAATTTTGACTGTGGACATGGGTTACTAAAGTGGAGAAAAAGAAGTCAATTGAAATGAGATTGTGAAAAGAGGTTGACAGGGAAGGCTTTGGAATTTGCAATCCAATTAGCTTTTGGAGTCCCTTAAAATAGTGGTAGAGTTTGAGATGAAGAAGAAAATGAGCCAGGGTTTAATAGATGTGGTGGACAGGTGTATATGGCAAGGAAGAAGGGAGAAAGCAATGTGGAATAGAAAGCGGTGGTAGCTGAAGGACTAAGAACTCAGAACCAATTTTAGTATTTATATTAGTTTGGTGAAGTAATGGGATCAAGAGGAGCAAGTACAGTTCTTAACCCTGAGGTGTCACATGAATCTAAGAACTCACCATCTAAGGAGATTACATGGAAGCAATTTCCCAGGAAAGATTCAGACTTCATTTCCTGCAGGAAAGAAAAGGAAGCCTTTGACATAGAGAAGTCTTCTGGTTTGGGAAAGCAGTTTCAGAGAGTACAATAAAGAGATAAGAGATGAGGAAGGAGACTAAGGGGTTGTGAACCAGTTGGATAAATTAGGATGATTATTGCTGTGATTGGTAGGTGTGGAGGAATTGCTAACTGACTGGGAGGTGGGACTTGATGTATTCATCTCTACAATACTTTAATTTATGACTATTCTGAATAAAAACTTAAGGTAGGATTAAACTTTTAATTACCAAACATATTTTCATTATTCAGAAGATCCTAGAGAAAGCCTAAAGTTTTTGTTTGTATGAATTTCTTTTGGTTTCAGCAATGTTCTGTACTGATTTTTCTTTTTGGTAATCCTATTCAATAAAGGTTACTTTTGGCTGAATGTTTTTTCTCTAGGAATCTTTGGTTTTACTTCTTTCAGCTACTTCTTTTGAAGGCAAAGAGAAAAGACAGTGTGTCTCGACATAGGCAGGGGGTTTTCTTTTCATTATCCTGAAAATATAAACAGATATCAAGCTGTGAATAAACACAATGTAGTAACAGCAAGGTCACAGAGAAGGGATTCTTAAGAAAAGTTTTCAATATTTTTAAACTTCAGAAATAAATTCATTTACCTTTACACGGCATCTATACTTAAACATAGAGCCTCTTCTTTTACTGTCACTCTCATCTTTTTTCCCCACTTGTCAGTCTTGTTTTGATTTTTCAGCTGCAAAGAATGCCTTTTCTTTCCAACTACTATCTTTTTTTATATCTCTGGTCCCTGAAGAGGCAATTTATGAAGTACCTAGGTTTCAGCCATCTAGTTCTCATCTTGATCTCTTACAACCCACTTTCAGACCTGTATCCTCATTTAAGACTACTTTTATAAGGTAGCTACTGCCCTTATGAAATTTATTGCTCCATGTTTTCTATACATTTCTAAACTTTGAATCTCCTTACATATACCTACTTATGATCTTTCTAATTGTCACTATATTGTTACCTCATCATGTCTTTAATTCTTCATACTTGAAAACCTGATAAATCTTCTTACTCTATTTAAAAAATATTTTTGTCACAAATCTGCTCCCAGTAAAACAATTTTATTTTCCTTTCCAATTATATCAGCAATTTTCACAATGTTTCTAAGTTTAACTCGCTCTACAGAACGAATATATTTACAGTTTATTACCCTTTCTTGTTCTCATCCTTTTTTCCCCAATGGTCTTTATCTTTTCCCATGTCTTAAATTACCATCCAATCAATTCCAATTCCATTGGTCTCTCTACCCATGACATGTTCTGCTTTATTCAATTCCCTATCTATACCTTTACCTGTGACATCTTCCTGTATGTTCCATTGCCATTCAAACCTTAATGTGTCAAGCTCAGACTCTTGAAATTGCCTGCTAAGCACCCTTCCACTCTTCTTAACTCAATTACTCTCTCAATTTTACCAGGGTGAATCTTGAGCATTAACTTTAATACCTTTTTAATCTTTCCCTCAAGGCCTTATTAACTGTTTTGTCCTATATGATCTCAATAAAGATACTTCCTTATCCCTAGATTAAAACTCTTCCAAATGTCCTGATTTTAATGATTTGATTCTGTGTATTGGTTTTTCCTGATATTTCAGTTTCTCATTTATTACACTATTTTATCCTAATACACTCACATATTTCATTATTGAAGTCAATGTTGTTTTCCAGAGTATTATTTATTATTTTTAATAGTTTTCTAAAAGAAAGAATAAAAAGATGTATCTTTATTTCTTTAGTTTTGCATCTATTTATATACATTCTTACTCCTATTAACATTTTCTAATACAGTCTTTAGTTCATGGCCCCTTCATATATTTATATATACATGATCCACAATATATCAGTTTTTTTTCTCTTAGTGACATCTCATTTAACCAAAAATAATCCATGAGATTTATTTATATGTAATAAACATACAGTCTGAAAATAGTTATTCTATTGCAGGACTTTAAATGTTTCTAAGAAGAGTGAATTTTCACTAAAGTTTCCAACTTCGATTAATGACAGTAGATATTAAAATGGATCTATTTGAGATTTTGTGAAGGGGTGCTTTCTTTACATATTAAATCCTTTTCGGACTTCCCTTTTTTAATTCTATAATTCTACTGTCATTTTTGCAAATTATTTTGAGCCTCAGTTCTATTGTTTTATAACTTTACTACTAGAATTGTTGCATATAATCATAGTTAAAAAACCAATCAAATAATTTAAGTTTAAATAATAGTTCTCAACAATATTTCCAGGCAGTGTCATCTGATTTTTTAAAATTTAAGTAATATGTTGAACTTCACTTGAGGAAAAGTTTGAATTTTATTTTTCTGGATTGTGTTTAAATATCTAAACAATTTTATGCTAGGGTACCATAAATAGGTTAAATGTTTAAACTTTGTAAAAAAGGAAAGTATTTATGACATTGCTGATAGATAAAATGGAAAATTTATGTAAAAATTATTTCTAGGTCTTAGTATATTAATAAGGTTTAATTTTGATTACCACAAGCACACTCACAGACTTCAATATTAAACAGATGGTTTTAGAACACCTAATATGTGATAGGAATATGTCAGTATATTTCATGTTAGTATTTATGTTTTATGTGGAGGTACAGGATTGTGTGTGTATGTGTTACATAATTATTTATAGGTAGCTGGCAATAGTGTAGTATAGTTAGATCCCTGTAGAAAAGATATAAAGCCATGTTCTGTGTAGCAATATAAAAAAGTAAATTATTTCCTTGCCCATGTGCTGCTGGGCATAAATAAAACTATAATTTGCAAATACTAAATACCTTTTAATGCCTGAATTGTTTAAAATTTATCTGGAATTAAATTTTGAACTATCTGATATAAAAAAGTACCAAAATTAACACCTATGCTAGGTGTCATAATTGAGAAAATAGTGTATGATATTCTATTATATTAAATGAGTTCTTTCTTTTTTTAAATAATTACACCAAAAGACTGGAATATTATTAATGTATCTCTGCTTCTACCTTCCCCTTCATAGAAAATAAAGCTTTTCTTTTTTAAAATAAAATCTCGGAGAAGAAAACATTGGTCAAATTTCAGAAATTTTGCTAAGTAGCTGAGTATCTGGTATATAGTAACATTTACTAGACAACTATTATATAAATTAAATGTATGAGACCTCTGACTACTTCTAGTATATATATTTACATCTCATATATATATTATTAGAAACTATATTATTAGAAACAAATGCAATATTCAGATCAACCTCCATAGCATATTTCCTTTTATATATATATATATATATATACACACACACACACACACACACACACACACACACACACACACCGAGGTATTTTTTATATATATATACATTGAGTATATATATATTTTATATATATATGCATTGTGTATATATATATATGCATTGTGTATATATATATATATATATATATGCATTGCGTATGTGTGTGTGTGTATATATATATATATATATATATATATATATATATATATATAAACTCAGTCACTTCAAAGCATTAACTTGTTTATATTTTCCAAATATAATTTGAGATATTTTTATTTTATTATACAAACTGTCAGGTCAACATATTTATATAAATCTTTGTTATTGTTATAAGACCAATTTTCTGTAAAAGACTATATATGTTTTATAATTTCCAAAACTTAGAGATTACATTTTCATTCTTCATTCTCTTTTTTTCAAACATAAATTGAACATATTTTTCACCCTGGTTTATAAAATGAATTTTAAATATAGTGAAAGCTAGACACGCCTTGTCCATTATTTTGTGTCTTATTCCTAAGGCTTAGAAAACTTACCCTCCTTTATGCTTTTAGGCACTAGTAGAGAAATTTCAAATGGTTTGCATTTTTCCAAGCTTTACAAAATAAAGTTTTTAAATTAGAGGACTTGGTTTAAGAGATTTCAAACAGATGATGAAGTAAAAGACCACAGCTTATAAAAATATCATTTGCTTAGAAAAATTTATTTAAAAATGTTGGTCATATTCACTGTTATTTATTTGTGATTGTGTATAAATATAAAGGTTGGTTGTATAATCACTGTGTAACTCAAGGATAACATGAATTTGGCTGTTACTTATTTTACTCTCACTCATTCTTTTAACTCACCGTAAACATTACATCATGAAGGATATTTTTTCTGACCTTAAAACTAGCTCCGCTCCCTCAACTGTTTTTAAGCTGCCACAGCACTCCATACTTGCCAGTTGTTATTCACCATCCTTGAAGTTTTTTACTAAAACACAAAATTCATATTTCTCACATTCACTTCTTATCTATAATCTGGGATCAGGACAAGATTTATAAGGAGAGGTATGAATATTTAGAACAATGGTATAATCTATCACCCTTGGCAATATCCTTCAAAATAAAAATTTTAATCATTTTGACTTAGAAAATAAACCTATGGACTCACTCATAAAATTATGATAAATGCATGTACAAAGATGTTTGTTTCATCGCCACTCAAAAAAAAAAAAAAGAACCTAAATACCCATTCTCATTTTTAAAAATAATAAGATTAACAATTAAGTTTTTATATAAAATTGTCTCTAAACTATATTATTAGAAACAAACACAATGTTCAAATCAATCTCCATAGCATATTTCCTTTTATGAAAATAAATTGGCAACTAGTTTATTTTTTAGAGACATATACCTCAGAAACAATTTTACAGAAATATAATTTTAGAAAAGTGAGAGAGAAGAGACTTACTTTTAAGATATCTAACATCATTCTATTATATTTGAATTTTCTTACACTATGCACTTTGCACATCTTTTATGTAAATGTCAACATGGGTTATATGAGTAGTGATAATATGAGCCATTTTCTTTGTCTTCCCTCTTCTTTTAAGAATTAAAATCCAAGAACCTGATATAAGTAATCAGATAAACAAGCATTTAAAACAGACACTCTATATGTCCTATTTCACTAATTTATACTAAAACTATTTTAATTTAAAACACTTGATAGAGTCTTCAAAATGTGCCGGAGCCAGCCGGGCAGAGTCGAACAGTCCTGAGTGGGGGAGCTAGGATTAGGAAAAAAAGACAGAGAAGAGAGAAAGATGTCGGGAGGGCATACAGTCAAAGCTGCAGCCTCGAGTTTATTTAGCACCGTATACTTATACAGCTTGAGTAGTGACAAACTGCTCATAACAAAGTAACAAACTGCTCAAAACAAAACCACAAGTATCCAGAAACAATAGCTGCGATTAACATGAATTAACATAAGGCCAAGAGAAAAACTCCTCCCTTGGAATTTCAGGAACTGATGCTTATCCTCCCTTGGGGGTTTCAGGAACTGATATTTCCTTACAAAGGGCTCCCAACATCTCCGGCTCCCAACAAAAATGGTCCACATCAGAAAGAAAATATATTCTCAAAGTTCAAAAGAAATTTAGAAACATTAGAAAATAGTAATATAGGTAATATAGATTGTAAAAAGGATGTCAATGTATTTTACCTTGGAACTAACATAAACTCAATTTCTTTATTTTTAAACAATAATATATATTTTTGTTAAAAAGACAATATTAATGATTTTAAAAAGCTTCTTTTTATAATCTTTTAAACCATAATTCTATAGAAAATCTTGGTCTTTCCTGTGAGCTTAATGGTTTTGACATATTAAAATACTGATAACCAGACTAGTTTATTGCAATAATGCTTTCTAAAATCTTTCAAAAATCAACTTGTTCATAGCTGAAGATAAAAACAGCAAACTGGAAGATTTTTTAAAATCAGTTAATAATTTTCAGTTTTTGCATATATATATATATATATATATATATATATATATATATACTTGTATTTTTTGATGTTCTATTACATATCTTTTTATTACCTAGAATTATATTTTTTCATTTAATAATAAATAGAATAAAATGCTTTAAACTTTTATATGTATATGTTGACTACTCAATTATTCTTTATTTACTCTGTTCATTGCTTGTTCAGAAAATAGTATTTGAAAATTATTTATTTACTGCAAATTATACGTTCTTGGAGACCTTGAAAACATGATTCCTTTTTGGAATTATTAAGACTAATCTTTCCCTGCTACAAATCTCAAGTAAACAATATTTTCAATCCTTTAATAGTGTTCAGAAAGTATCACAATTGACAAACCGTTCATCTCTAATTATGAGAAACTTGGATATCTTGAAGGGAAAATTATGCAAATAAGCTACAATAGCATACTTATAACAGTCATTTTTATTTGCTTGTTTGAAATAAAAGTTTTGTTAATGCGTTTTTAACCAACACAATTTGGTTAGTTTGGTTCAGTCAGGCAGGTTTCTAGGTGCTTTTGAATGAAAAGAAATGATCAAAGACTAAATGTATAAGAAATCTTTAAATAGATTGTAAAATCCCAACATGCATAAAATCACTAAGGAAGAGCATAGAGCGAGAATAGGTGTGCATCTAAAATCCAATGTTCATAACAGCATTATTCACAGTGACTAGGACATGTAAGCAACTGAAGTGCCTTACAATAAATGATTGGTACATATATACAATGGAATATTGTGCAGCCATAAGAAGAGATGAAACACTGTCATTTGCAACAACGTGAATGGACTTTGAGATAATCATGCTAAGCAAAATAAGCCAGACAGAAAAAGTTGCAAACCACATGATATCACTTATATGTGGGATATAAACCTAAAAGCAACAAACAGGACAGAGACTCATGGACATGAACAATAGACTGGTAGGTACCAGAGGGCATGGGGGAGAGGGTGAGGTAGATGGGGTAAAAGCAGTCAAATATGTAGTGACAGAAAGAAATCTAACTATGAATGGTGAACAGACAATGCATTTGACATACCAAGTTGAATATTTACTTTGACTTATTTTCTGACACTGTAGAATTTTCCTAAAGATTTACAGACATTATTTCAATGTTTTGTTGTGGTTGTTGTTTGATAATCATGGACATGAAATGTTTTTTTGTATAAGTAATAACAATATTAATTTTATTTTAATTCACCCAGATCTATTCTAATAATGTTTTCTTTTAATTTATACTATTTTATTTTAGCAGGTAGATGCTAAATAGTAAAAAATGAAATAAGAAACAAATTAATTCATTAAATAATAAGAAAATTAAATAATAAATAAGCAATTGTTTAGATGATTGTCAGTTTTTACTGGTTATGCGCAATATGCAAAATCCCAGAGGAATATAGATTAAATCAATACAGAAAAAAATGTGTAACCATAACCAGAAATGCAATTTATGTGTAGTCTGTAGCTCAGGGAGAGGCTGAGATTATAGCATATCAAAACAACACATCAGTATAAAAATCTCTTTTTGTTGTGAATACAATTCCTTGGGCCTTAAAAGTACAAATTTAACAAGTTTCAAATTAACATTGAGAAGAAAACTGGAACCAAGGAAAAATATTTTTAAACCAATGCTTTGAATGATTTTAAATTAATTTTAAAATAATGACTTACTTTAGTATTTACCAGTTGAAGAGATTAGAGGAAAAAGATCATTAAATTCAAATATTGTTTATTATCTCCCTCTAAAAAGTGTTAATCTTATTCTTAACAGACAAATAAATAAACCACTCAAAACAAAATCAAACGAATATGTGGGCTAACTCAGGGATAAATTGATGATATATTTTGACTTTGACTCTTTTCTATATAATATAGATGTAGATATTTGGGAGTTCAAATCTATAGAGTTTTAAAGATATAGCATTCTTAATGAAAACCACCACTGGCAAGTCTGCTTTTTATTTTCAAAAGAACTAAAACTATGTAGATTTTAAATTAGGAGAGAATAAACTTCTCTATACTTTCTAAGTTTATAGATATTCACTAATTCTACAATTTAGGCAGGTCTCTGTATATATAAGATCAAAGAGTCCAAATGTCAAATGAGTTTCAGTATATTCTATTTGACAAAATATTACACATGCCATTGCCACCCCTATTCAGTAACATTTTTCTTCCCCTCCTAGCTGCTCCCATCCCCTCCATTCAAACATAGAATGAATACTTTCCAATAGAAAAACATTATATATACACTATTTATTTGATTCTTTCTGGCTTGGAAAACCTTTATAAAATCTGTCATGTCTCTTAGCATTGGTTGAGTATAGTGTGAGTTACTAATGGTAAGGAAGTCTTTGTTTATACACACATGCATGTTCACACACATACACAAAGGTACAATAACACCTATCTTTTTTTAACAATGAAAAAGTGGCTGTGACATTTTCTAATGAAGATAAAGAGAAATTTACTTAAATATTATTTTCTAGTGCAACCTTGTCCCTTATTAAGGCCTTTAAATTAAACTATCAAAAAATATAGAAATTATTTTAGAAATATGTAATATTATTAGATAAAGTCAAGAGTATATTTTGGACTCTTATCAGCAAAAGAGTGGGATATGTACTTGGTTCCTTTCCTTACTCAAATTTATTTTTTGAATATTTATTGAAGGTAAATAACTTTACTTACATGTTTTTTAGTAAAAGTTCAGCTGATTAAATCATAAATCAAAATCTTGACTTCGTAGTCTAGACTTCAGCTTTGATACATATGACTTTAACAAATTACTTAACTACCTTAGAATGTATACTTTACATATCACGTAAGGTTTTTTCTTGGATCTGCAAATCATTGTTATCCTTAAATTGCTAATTTTCTATTACTCAACAGTCATATTACTTGATATTACCTTATGTAAAAGTTCCCGTAGAAAAACTGACAGTCTTCTTAAAGTTAACCTAATTTAGAAAAATTACAATGGAAAGAGCATGAACATTTATTTTTGTCATCATATTAAATGGTCAATAGAAGAGACTGAGAAGTAAAATGTATTTTTAAGGACTTGAAGTATCAAAATAAGGTAATGCTCACTTAGTTTGGCAACTTTTCTTTCCAGATGAAAACACTGTTAAAAATAAGACCACAGGCCACAAATGGATTCGTTTATGCTAAGCCCCACATCATCAACCTGAGATTTAACTTAATTACAGTTTCAGGTCTCCCAGAAATGGAATCTTAAACCAGTCAATTAAGAATCATCTGATCAGCACTACTTACTCTCTGATATATCCCTGTCATCCCTTAAAGGAAAGTAACTTTGCAATAACAAACCTGCTTTTTTGCCTAGTATAACTTTCTTGTTCCTGCTCTCTTCTACCTATGGAAATCTCTAATTTTCTAGAGTTCGTTGGAGGTCCCCAGGAGCAGCGCCCCACTAGGCAAAGATATCCATTGAGTCTCATGAGCTTACTGCTTTCTCACTGCCTCTGGAGGTCATGGGTAAAACCTCTCAGATCCTAGCTCTGCAGCTTTTGCATTAAGAACTTTCAGAATTTATTTGAGTATTTCTTTTTCCAAACTGGATTCAGAAACCAGATAGAGTCGGACTATATCCAATTTGGAAATCAGACATACCCTGGGGTTGGACTGGGTCCAACATAAGCTAGAGTAGATCCAGTGTGAAGCCTCAGGTGAATACATTTTTGTTTTAAGCCTCAATAAACAGTTTAAATTTACTAAAGATAATCTTGAAAGATAATCTTAAAATACAGTGATCACAGTAGAGAACTTTTAACTTAGATAAGCGTATCTATTTTTGAAGTATCCCAGAAAGAGGTCTCAGCCAAGCACGTACCATAAAGGGTAGATAGAAATTTATTTTTTCTCCTCTAAAGTTTCTGGTGACTGAGATGATATCCACTGAGACTCTTCACTCACTGCAGATCCTGCAGATGGGCCTTGGGAAAACTGGCAGAAAGTGGCAAAGGGTGGCATTTCTTACCAAAGTCAGCTCTCCTAAATCTTGATCTGTGGTATTTGGTCAAGAGAAGGTTAAAATTTTACATTGGCCCTGTTTTTCCCCCAAAAATTCAGATTGATAGGCAAAAAAAAAAAAAAAAAAAATTATAACAATTAAATCTATGAATTGTGGTTCATGAATTTGCTTTTAGGTACCTATTGGTTTTGATCCTTTCTCTCCCAAGAACAGCCATTGCTTTCTTGTTTTATTTTGTGTCCTGAAAACTTAACATAGCAACTGTTAAGTTGAGGATCTCAAATATGCTCAGACGAAATGTGGGTTTTACCACATTTGCAGCTAGTTATAGCTGGATAGAGATGTGGGCTATGTTATAGAGCAAGTTTCCCAGTGAGCACTGACACAGAAGCCAGATAGCCGAATCAAAAAAAACTTTATTACAGATCCGAATCTGGGCTCAAACCTCCACTGTCGCAGCAGTGATAGAGGCAAGAGCCCCGAACCTAGTTTTTGTTACCCTTATATACCCCCTTATCCTCCCCGGTTGCCCGCCCCCTTCTCGATTACCCACAGGTCCCCCCTCCCCGATTCTCACAGGTACAAAGGCTGTTTGTCTAAGCGGAAGTTTCTCATGGACTGGCTGCCTTTGCAATCTATCTATTTAACAATGTTAAGCAGGATGCAGTTAACCTGTTCTGGGAACTGGCCTATGCAGCTGGGTCTCAGGTCTATATGCTCTATAAATGCTTTTACTTTATTGTTTGCACTGAAAATTGATTATTACAGGCTATACTCCATTTGTGGCTAGGGCCCTATGCATTCTTGTCAACTCTCAAGGACATTGTCTAACTCTTTTCTTTTTTTTTTTTTTTGGCTATCTTTGGGAGTGGCTCTGGATTTGGGGAAGTAGTATCTTTTGTGACCTCTTCGGGGGTGCCTCTTGCATTCAAGGAGGTTTTTTTCTTTTTTTCTTTTTTTTTAATATGTCAGGATTATTTACTTTTTATCCTGGCTGAAATCTGAAAAGATACTGAGAGAGAGAGGGAGTGTATGCATGTGTGTTTTGAATAACTCTATGGTCAGAAGTTGGCCAAAGTGGGTGCTAATAGTCAGAGCCTGATAGAGACATTTTTAGGCTTCTCTGCTAAGCTAAAATGAAACTGTATGCAGAGGGAAGGAAAAACATTCTGAAGCCTTGGTGGAACTACTTACTGAAACATTCCAAAGAAACACAGTTCTAAATCTAGAACACAGGAATGTTTTGGTTTCCATCTTAAATGAAGATTTTTTTTCCTGATCTAAACAAACAAACTGAGAATAATGCAGTTGGATGTATGGGTCAGACTTTTGATTTCATTTAGACTACAACACAATTCTTTGAGGAATTAAAAGCAACTGTCTTTATCTTACAATTATTTGCAAGCCCCGAAATGCAGCTACCTATCTTTACCATCACCAAAACATGTTCCATTCATCTCAAAATACTTGACTATATTATAAAAAAAATTAGGAATTTGGAAACAGAACTTTCCTATTTTTAAGAAAATGAAAGAAAAATTTAGGTAGTAATTAACCTTGACTTCTGATAATAGATAAATGTACTCCAAAACTCCTAGGAGAAAATATGTATTCTTTCTCTGTCTCAAGAAGATTCAAGTCTTACCATGTCTTTGAAATATAAACACCCCAGGAGATAACTAGAATACTGCCCACAATAACCTAAGATGGAAGAAAAAAAGTCGGGGGGAGACTTTTAAAATACAACCTGTTGTAAGAGCTCCCTTTGCTGGAACCCGCCGGACGGAGTCAAACAGTCCTGAGTGGGGGAGCTAGGGTTAGGAAAAAAGACAGAGAAGAGAAAAAGATTTCGGGAGGGCATACAGTCAAAGATGCTGCACCGAGTTTATTTAGCAGAGTTTATTTAGCAGAGTTTATTTAGCACCGTATACTTATATAGCTTGAGTACATGACAAACTGCTAGTAACAAACTACTCGAAACAAAACCACAAGTATCCAGAAACAATAGCTGCGATTAACATGCGATTAACATAAGGCTGAGAGAAACCTCCTCCCTTGGAATTTCAGGAACTGATATTTATCCTCCCTTCGGGGTTCCAGGAACTGATAATTCCTTACGAGGGCTCCTAACATCCCTTGTCCAAAAGTCTACAACCTTCCTCACATTACTTGTCAAGGATAAATGCAAACCTTAAATATCCCTTCCACAAATGTTAGTAAATAACCTTTAACCATTTACCGTCTGTGCAAGTAAACTGATTTTTTCTGCCAGAATCACAATTTTGACCCAACTGTTCTTTCAGAAACTAGTAAGTTTTACATTATTGTACCTGTCTCATAGCTAGAATTTTAAAATGAAAGCTGTAAGTTTTCTGTTTGCATCATTCTATATGTTTATGTATACCTATGTATGTTGGTTATAAATGTGTGATATTTTTTCTACTTCTGGATGATATTGTCAAAATTAATTTGTAAAGAGCTCTATTTCATTGGCTTAAAGATAGAAAGCATTTATATAAGTCAACTATATTCTCAGAAATATATAAACTAACCCAAATATTTTTTCCAGTTTACATGATTACGGTAATCTTTGATAAATAAAAGTTAGTTTAAATTTACTGGTTTAATTAAGACAGGCATGTCTTTAGGATTATTAGCATTAAATATGATACTTTTTTTTACTTAGGTTTACTAAAAGGCAAATGAGCTTATATTATTTCTGTTATATAATTTGTCAGTAAGAAAGATAACTTAAGATGATGGTTTTCTGTTTAACGTCTTGTGAAATTTTCATGACTAATCTAAGCATAACTGTTAAGAACAAGTGACTTATATACATATTAGAAAGATAAAACTTTATAGATGAACTTTTCAAATAATAATTATGCTATATGGCATGTCTACTTAAAAGTAATTCCCAAAAATCTTTTTGGTAACTTAAAATCTTAAACCAAGAAAAGTTAAATGATCAAATTTTATTGAATATCTAGGTCATTTTCAAAAAAGATGAAATACTGAAACAATTACTGAACACAGGTTTATTCACTTTGGCTTCTTTTCATATAGGAACTATAGATATTTGGATCTATTAGTAAACATGTTTTGTTCCACATTGGAAAATTTTCTATTAAGAAGAGTATACATTTTTTTTATCTGCTGAAAGGACAAGATTTCCTTGGACCATGATCTACTCTTGATAAGAGATTGTGATTTTTTTTCTTTACCTTTAAATAATGCAATTGAAATCAAAGATTTTGTGCCTTACATGTGCTTCATGTTGCCTTTACTATGTCTTTGCTTACTTTAAAAAAAAAAGTCTTTTCAATTTTAAGAGAGCTAAGTTTTGTTTACTATTATGTCACCTTGTGTATTTGTCTTTAACATCTATTTTCACCTCAGTTAAATAATTAAGTATTATTTTATAATGACATATGGCCCTAC
This sequence comes from Eidolon dupreanum, assembly GCA_028627145.1. Classification (NCBI taxonomy): domain Eukaryota; kingdom Metazoa; phylum Chordata; class Mammalia; order Chiroptera; family Pteropodidae; genus Eidolon; species Eidolon dupreanum. The sequence goes on along the minus strand of CM053502.1, from coordinate 132,174,745 downwards.
TTAATCAAATGTTCAAATCTGACATTTTCTCAAACTCAAATCCTAAATGGAGTCTTTGGAACATCAAACTAACTTTGAGATTTCCTAGAGGGTTCCTGGAAAAATCTCAAAGGTTTTGTCTCTCACCTTGTAAAAGAGAAACTAATTAGGTTTATTTAATATGTTAAATAACATGAGAAACATTGTCCAATAACTGATGATAAATCTCCTTAGGTTATATTGTATGGATGAGTGTTTTTAATATGTGCTTTAGAAATTGTATGAAATTCCTAGATATTTGATGTGTCCTGTTGTAATATTATCACTCATAATTCCAGTTATATATTTTTAAATGCAATATGCCACAGAAATAACTGCATCTTCTTTTAAAATGAGAACTCTTATAAGATCTTTAACCCTGGGTATATTTAAAGTCTTTTGTAATTTACAGTTATTGTTTTACTATGACACTTCCACAAAATTGAGATTCATGGAAACAATATAAGTCTTTATTTCCTCATGAAGGCTCTCATTTCACGTAAAACTTGTATTAACTAAATTCATATGCTTTTATCTTATTAATTTGCATTTTGTTACAGCACTTCATCCAAGAACTGAGAAAGTAGAAGGAGAAGATTTTTTACTCCTTCACTGCATTGTAGAAGAAATAAGGGAAATGGAAAATTACTATGAGAACCTCATAGTAATAACTGTTATAGGCAAGATTCATTGATGAATGACAAAATTAATGGACTAACTTTAAAGAAAAAGTAACTATTTGCATATCTTGATATGGCTCCCCAGAAATTTCCTAATTATTCTAATGGTTTTAAAAAATAATTATAAATTCTGTATTACTTCTCTGTCAAGAGAAAAAGAGTTTGGGGCAGTTGTCTTGCAAGGAAGGAGCCTCTTCATTGACTTTAAACAAAAAGGGAGTGCTAGCTCTCAATAGGGAAGGCTGGATGGCTTCTGCAGACTTAGGACTTGCACATATATCTGAGGATTCAATATTTGGGAGCCATGTGTCAAGTTAGGGTTCTATACTTCACCAACAATAGCGTTGACTTTGACATAATAAAAATGATTTTGTTGAGTTTTTAACCTTTTCTGGACCTCAGCCATTTGGACTATTAAATCCTTCTCCTGACCGCAGCTTTTCATGCCCTCCAGCTGCAGGATGAAAATCACTTTACATAGTGCTAAGAGGGGCCTCTGGTTTTCACACTTGCTTTTTATTATGTATTAATCTCCTGCAGCTTTTCCTTTTACTAGGGTATTAATGGTGCTTAGCAATAGTTATTTCATCTCATTGTCTTTATGTTTACTATTTCCCTTATGGCTTTTCAGATGTCTGATAAGTTGTACCAACTTACACATCCTTTTTTACCGTGATACTCTGCCAATTCATTACCCGTGTGACTTTTAACAAATTGACTGCCACCTTGTATCCGGGCCTGCCTGTGATACACTCGTCACCAATGAAGGGTTCAGTTTCTCATCACTAACAGGGAATCTGGCAAGAGATCCAGTTACGAATGTTGTCACCTTCTTTTTGGCATCACTCCAAAGAATTACTGTCTGTAGTTTGTTTCTGAGCAAGCAGAAGCTGAGACAGAGCTTATTACTCTGAGTATTAATCAAGAATCAACACCTGTAGAAATGTAAAGGAGGAAGAAGCACTGGACAGAGGGAGAGGTCAAACTAATGCACACAGGCCTGGCAAAGTTGGCCAGTCTCATGAGGACCTCTGGAATGACTATGTTCTTTCAGAATTGTCCTACATTGAGATCACCTGTGTTGATCCATCATTGGATATGGGCCACACAGGAAAAAAATGGCCTTGGGAGAAATAGTTTCTGTAGCTGACTCAACCCCTAATAAAGATGCCAGTTGGGGTGACAAGTTCTTTGCAGAGGAAGGTGGGTAGTGTACTGTAATTATATACACATATCTAACATGAGGTAGTGTTAAAAATAGAATACTAATTTCTAATTTTCAGTCCAATACTTTATTTCACATATTATTCAGGTAAGGAAATAAAGCAATAATTGCCTACAATTGACAACTAGATAAAAATGGGTTAAATGTTTTTCTGTACTTTTTTTCATGCTAAATTATAAGGTAATCTAGACAGAAGAATAAATTGAAAATCACACTTATATTTTTTCCCTGTGATAAAAATAAAGTATATTCATTTTCATAATTTGGAAAATAGATAAAATATACTTTTAGAAGTAGCAGGTCCATTCTTTAAAAATGACAACTCTGTTTCTTAGGTATCATTGGATTTGTTTGTTTACTTAACGTCATTTCTATTTTTTCTTATTCTTTATACTATATTTTTGATTTGAACAAGTTGACAGTGCAGTTTTTTGATGAAAAATCATTTTACAGAACATATAGCTGCAGACAGTAAGATATTTAGAGATCGAAGAGTTAAGATATAAAATACCATTATCAAAAATATAAACTTTGGTTTTGTAGAAAACAATGCAAAAAACTAGTTTTCTTGCCATTTCTAATCATAGCATACCCAAAGAAAAATAAAATATATGGGATGTATGTAAATTTAGATAAAAACAGATAAGTGAAATATTTTTTACTTGGCTGTACTTATCACTGTAAGTGTCCTTAAATGCAATTCATTCAAAAATATTTCATTATTTCTTGTTTTACAGCCTCTATAATGTCAATTTTATGCATGTAGTAAATTTTTCTTCAAGTTGAATAATATCTCTATATATGTGTAGCAGATGCTTTCTTACACCAAATGATTCTTTGTCCTCATCAAATATCTAAAGTCATTTTGAAATTGCATGCATGCAAATGAGAATTACATGCATGTAAATTTGCATTTAAAATGACTAAATTCTCTTTCCATTTTCATTTTTTATTCTCAATAACAAATTATTTTTCATATCTTATAATAATATATTGTTTCTAAGCTCAGGATATTTATGACATTAAAGCCAAAACAGATGTTTACATCCAAGTAATAGGATCAAACCATTTGTTGTTATAACAACCTAGTTGGCATTTAAACTTAAAAACATTTTAGAACAAAAGACACACAACTCCATAAGTCAAATTTTTATTTGGCATTTTAATCATATCTACATAAGTATTTGATTAATGTATTTTTAATAAAATGATGTTTTTTATAATATTGTGAAAGGCAGAAAATTCAAAGGCCCATAAAAATTACCAAGAAATATATCACTAATGTTAGAAATTAGTTGAAATTATGCTCTTATTTTTAAAGAAAAAATTTTCAATTAAGTGCTTTAGATTAAGACAGTAGCTTACATGAAATTACCCAGTGCCCTATGATGTCTTAAGATTTTTATGTCTTGTGAATGTTAAAAATAAATAATGGGAATTATCACAAGGAGGTGATCCAAAGTTATAGAACTCTTCAATTGTTTTATGACTGTTTATGATATGCATATTGAAATTCAGTATGACAATGAAAACAAATCCATAGCTATGGATATAGATTTACAGATAAAGCATTAATATAGTGCTTACTAGAGTTAAACTTTTAGAAACAGTAAAAAGACCTTTGAGGTAGAAGTAGATTAGGAATCTAGAAGGCTTAAGAATTAAAACTGACTAAAACCTGAACACAAACCGAAAGACAGCGCTATTAATTAAATACAAGGGTCAAACTAAAGATGTTACATAAAAGTAAAGCATGAAAGACTTTGAAAATACATGTCTGCAGGTTCCTAGCATGATCTTTGAATCTAATTTAGAGTTTCATACATTTTGAATATGGATTTCTAATTATTTCAGTACCATTTGTTGAGAAGATGATAATTTCTCCACAAAATTGCCTTTACATCCTTTTCAAATATCAGTTGTTCATATAAGTATGGGTCTATTTCTAGACTGTATTTTCTTCTGTTGGTGTTATCTATTTATCTTAATTCCAATACCATATTGATTTTATTATTGTAGCTTTATAATCAGACTTGAAATCAGGTAGTGTTAACCCAACTTGCTTTTTCTAAACAGGTTTGTCTGTTCTAGATTTCATTTTCATGTGAATTTTCAGTAAACATCTGAAAACAACCTAATGAGGGAGCTTTCTGGTAAAACCTTCCCCATTTCAGTCTTGCAATGAGTGTAGTCCTACCTATTACCATGATTGTAGTCTCTGAGAGACCCTAAAAATACTGACTACAAAAACTGTAAGCCAGGGACTTTGAGTTTCTGGTTTGGCATGTAAGAAGCTTGGAAATTGCTAGTTCATCCAACAACAAGTAAAAAGCTGGACAGATGGAAAAATCAACAATTCTTTTTAGATCCTTAAGAGAGGGGAAGACACAGGGCAAACCTTTGCCTCAATGCTGTAGTCAGACAGGCTAATATAGGCAGTTAGAGCTTATCAGGACAGACAGAGGTTCTCTACCAAAAACTACCGTAAGAACCAGAGCTCTGGCAGGAAAACCTGAACAGTTATTGATGAATTGCAGAGGTTGAGTGTGGAAAGGTCTGAGAGTAATATCCATAGGTGGACCCAGTCTTAGGGAGGCCCCTACAATAGACTGAGATACACTTACAAGATTTTGACTAGGTTCCCATGGTAAATATTGGAGAAAAATCCCCTCTGGCTTTTGCCAGAGTACACTGTTCTATTTCCTCATAAAGCCTGCTTTTTGGGAAACTAGTTAAACAGATCCTAACCTCCTAGGGTATTATCAGATCCTTACTGATCTAGGGAATGAGAAGTACCTAATTCCAGCCCACTCCAGCCATCCCGTCTCGTCTATTATGTATTTTGCCTTCTCAGGCATCATTGTCTGTGGGAGAAAAACGTAAGAAATGCTTGTAAAGGTCATAGTCCAGAGGCATAGACTCACAAAAAGACTGAGTTCTACTAATTATAAAACTATAGAATGTTTTTTTTTCTCCCACATACCTCACCACCACATTACCAAGGACCTATTTACAGAAATTCCTTTTACCCAGTACATCATTGTCCAGCTCTCAATGAAAAAAATAAAAATTGCAAGGCATAGCAATGGCAGAAAATCCAAATTGAAGAGACAGAACAAACATCAGAACCAGACATGGTAAGAATGTTGAAATTATCAGACCAGGAATTCAGAACAACTGTGATCAATAATCTAAGGGCTCTGAAAGATAAAGTAGGCAGCATGCAAGAACAGAAGAACAATGTAAGCAGACAAACAGAGATCCTAAGAGAGCACCAAAGAGAAATGCTAGAATGCCTTTGATGAGCTTACCAGTGTAGAGTGGACACAATTGAGAAAAGAATCTCTGAGGTAGAACATATGTGAATAATAAATAAGATCCTCAAAAATGGAAAAGCAAAGAGAAAGGCTACAAAAAAAACAATGTCCAAGGAGTATTGGACATCTATAAAATCTGTAAAAGGGTATAACATATGCATAACAGAGATACTAGAAAAAAGAATGAAAAAAAAATTGAAATAATAGTGACTGAAAATTTCTCCAAATTAATGTCTGACACCAAATCGCAGACCCAGGAAGCCCAAAGAACATCAAGCAGAATAAATGTTGACAAAAGTACAGCTCTGCATGTCGTTTTGAAATCAGAGAAAATCAAAAATAAAAAATCCAGGAAGAAGCCTAAAGAACAGGGGAACACCTACATATAGAAGAATAAAGATAAGAATACATCCAACTTCTCTTTAGAAACTATGCAGGCATGAAAAACAGTGAAACATTTCCTGTCTGTGTACTATGGCCTAAAAACTATCTCAAGGACATAAACTGTATTACGGGAAAAACTAACATCACATATTTCGCCTTCTCAAGCATCATTGTCTTCTATCATCTGATGCCCACTACCTTAAAAAACAATTGTTTCATATATGTTGTTGTTTATTGTACTGTTATAATTTTCAATAGAAATATCTATATACATAGTAGTCAGTGATACTATCTCTTGAAGTCCTTTGTTAGCCAAATGCGAACAAGCTTTGGAACAGAACTTTTTTTTTTTTTTAATTTCTAAAGCTATTATATTACCTACTTTAGTTTAAAATATTTGTGCAAACTTAAGTGCTTCCCAGGATAGTGGAGAATCAGAATCTTCCATATATAGATATAAAATTGACCACACAATCTCTAAAACTTATTTCTACCAGTTAATATTGTTTAAAACAATTTTTAAACATTAGTGTGTACTTGTATTTTCAAAGAAAGGCAATCTTACTTTTAATTGCAACCATTACTGTTGGTTTTATTATTATGACATAAACCTTTTTACCATCTGCATGCATAAATTGTTCAAAATTTGAAGATACAAATGCATGCTGAGTGATTGTTACTGTAGAAGCTAAATTGAGCTCGATAATCACATTGATAATGACATGAAGCAGTACAGAGGCTGAGGAGCCTAAAGTAGAGGGAAACAGGAAACATAAATGTTAGTAAACCCTGACAAGACATAGAAACACCTTAGTTAATGAAACTAAGGTCATGAAGCAATGTCAAATGGATATGTATAGATGGAGAGCTTGTAAGTAATTTATTTATGTAGGCATAAAGTCCAATATTTTACAGCACCCATATGAAACTTGTGCAGTTTGTACTGACATTACAATGAAGACATTCTACTTATTTACTAAACCATAGGAGAAACAACATGGCAATAACCTATTGATTATTGTAGAAGAAAATAAACAGATTTTGTTAAATTTTACGCTAATCTATAAATTCTTAAATTTTTAACCTTTTAAACAAAGCCACAATCACAAATAGCAACTTGAAAATCAAATATAACCAATGACCAAATGGCAAGAAATGAGTTTTTCCAGAGATGTAAATGTTATTTTTAGGATACATATATTAATAAAATGTAAAGCTAGTGATACCTTAAGTATAATATTCCTTTGTATCATCATACTTGTCACTAACTTATATAGCACGTTCAAAATTGACAGGTTTTTCATGCACAGTCTAAAGCCCCTTATTTTCATGCAGTTTTAGTAAAATTTTAAAAATTTACATTGCATTTTCAGTTCTAAAAAGTTTTTATGTTTTAAAATATATAATTCTAACTCAAAGAAATAGAAAAGTCAAAAGCTGCTGAGATGATACATGCAAAGATAAAATGAAATTTAAAATTTAGAATAGAAAATGAGTAATAGAAACATTCTTGAATGTTTACTTAGAACTCAACATATCTTTTTTCCCTCGTGTAACCATTTATTTGATATGAGCCTAATTCATTGTATATTTTATTATTTTTATTTTTCTCAATCTGTCAATCACTGGATTAATATTTATAAAGTGTGCTTCACAAATATTTATTGATAACCTATAAACTTCATATTAATTGTTATGGAAAAGCTATCGGTGAGAAGACAGTCTATCTTTGACTTTAGAATCTTTTAGAAAGAACCATCATATACACTTATTTATTCAGCAAATACCTATTGTGTTTTTGTTGTGTGCCTGCTTAGTTTAAGCATTCTTCTTGTCAATAATAAAAAAAAAAGGACAATAATACAATTGACACTTCAACAACACTAGTTTGAACTACATGGATTGACTTACACATGATTTTTTTTTCTCAATAAATATATTGGAAAAGTTGGGAGATTTTCTTACTACTATGAAGCAATTATATATTGATTACACTAGACTACCATAAAGCAATCATATAGCTGCTGCTTCATTATTAATGCATGAATATTTATACCTGTAAATAAATATGAATTTCTTATTCATGTTATCTTTTCATTTTTGAATTCCAGTGCTAGGAATATGTATAGCATCCACAATGTTTTGTATCAGATAGGACAGTATTGATGTATGTACTGACAGATTAATGATTCATCTTGTAAACAGACAACGTAAACTTATAGTATCAATAAATACAGTGCAGTACTGTAGATGTATTTTCTCTTCCTTATGATTTCCTTAATAACATTTACTTTTCTCTAGCTTACTTTTTATAAGAATACTGTAGATGATACATACAACTTACAAAATATATGTTAATTGCTGTTGATGTTATCTGTGAGGCTTCCTGTCAACAGTAGGTCATTAGGAGTTAAGTTTTGGGAGAGTCAAAAGTTAGATACAGATTTCTGACTGTGCAGAGATCAGCACTCCTAACCCTTGCATTATTTAAAGGTCAGTTGTAAGTATAATTGTTTACTATCTGAGAAGCATTTTACATATATTAGCTCATTTAACCTTTGCAGCAATCCTGTGAGATAGGTACTATTATTATCTCTGTGTGTTCAATATTTCTATTTTTAATTTTGAAAAATGTTTCATTTACAGTTCACATACTGTATTATTTAGTTTCAGGTATACAACATAATGATTAGACATTTATATAACTTACAAAGTGATCACCCCAATAAATCTAGTATATACCTGACACCATACATAGTTATTGCAATATTATTGACTGTATTTCCAATGCTATACATTACATATCAATGACTTTCTTGTAACTAGTAATTTGTACTTCCTTATCCCTTTAATTTTTTCACCCATTCCCCCAATTCTGCTTTCCTCTGGCAACCATCAAAAAGTTCTCTGCATCTGTGAGCTTGTTTCTGTTTTGTTTTTTAGATTCCACATCTAAATTAAATCATATGATGTTTGTCTTTCTCTATCTGACATATTACACTTAGCATAATATCCTCTAGGTCTCTTCATATTGTTGCAGATGGCAAGGTTTCATTCTTTTTTATGACTAATATTCCACTGTATTTATGTACACTTCTTTATCCATTTATCTATTGATGGACACTTAGATTGCTTCTTTTTCTTGGCAATTGTCAATGATGCTGCAATGAACATATGGATGCATATATATGTCTTTTCAAAATAGTATTTTAGGTTTCTTCAGATAAATACTTAGAAGTGGAATTACTGAGTCCTTCTTTCTCTCGTTATAGTATTTGTTTCAAAGTCTATTTTGTCTGGTATAAGCATCGCTACCTGAGCTTTTTTTCTTTCATTTCATTTCCATTAAATATTTTTTCCATCCCTTTACTTTCAGTCTGTATGTGTCTTTTGATCTGAAATGCGTCTCTTGTAGGCAGCATATGTAAGGATCTTATTTTCTTCTCCATTGAGCCACTCTGTCTTTTGATTGGGGCATTTAATCCATTTTCATTTAAAGTAATTGTTGATAAATATGTAGTTATTGCCATTTTATTACTCATAATTCATATTTTTTATCTTTTTTTCCCTCTTAAAAATGTCTCTTTAACATTTCTTATAACACTAGTTTGATGGTAATGAGCTCCTTTAGCTTTTTCTTGTCTGGAAAGTACATACCTTTAGAATTAGTGAAACCTTATCATTGAGACCAACAATATGCATTTCTCTTGCATTTAATTCTATTTTGTAATTGCTTTGTTAACTTTGGGTGTGTTTTAGAATTCTGATGACTTATGACCAGTAAGATAAAAGAAATTACAAAAAGCACATACCACTCAGACATTTGTAATATTCACATTTGAGAATATTAATCAAAAAGCAAATGCTCCATATAGTCGGCATATAAATGATTATGGAAAAATTTTAGGTGAAATGATAGTGTATCACTTTGATAGTTAAAAATAAGCATACAAATGTACAAATGTACATTAATATACAAATGTATATTAATCTTTCAATTACAAGTGTTCAGAATGTAGTAGAGCATTTTGAAAGTAATAGTCTAAGCAGAATTTTCTAATGTAGAGCTTGGAAACAATCTTTTACGTGCAAAGAAGATTATAAAGCTAATAATCTAGCAAATGAAGCAGTAAACCTTCAAAAACTTAATGATTTTCTTTGACTAACTGCCAATGTTCACAAGAATCCCTTTATTTATTTTCATAACTTATTTTAACTTTAGGAATATTAAAAAGAAGAGTTTAACTACTTTCAAGCTTATTGAATTTAAAATATTATTTGTTACTTTGAAAATCCTACCTTACCAATGATGTGAAAACTCCAAAAGTACATGGGATTTTAAAGATTTCTGATGCAGGAAAAGGTTTCTTAAGCTTTTCTGAAGCAACCAAGCAAACACTGAAATTCTGAAATAAACCCAGGGCATCATATAGCTCATTTATAATTCCCTTCTCATAATAGGCAGGACAAAAATCTTCCTTCAAGTATTTGATTAGATTCAGTACTTGTACCTTACAGCACAGGCTTGTCTTCTCTGTTGGTTGAAGGAGGATGTGCAAATAACAGATAATCATGACTGTTTAAAAAATAAACAAGTTAATTATACTTACTTTATCATACAATTGGAGTATATTTTCCTCCTTTTTTCAATATACTCAATTCAAAGATTTACTAAAACCCTACCTTGAATAAAATATAGCATTAGGCATTATGAGTCACAAAAATAAACATCTATTCTCAAATAACTGATATTTTTTCAAATAACCTGCTAATTAAAATATAATTCTTTCAGTACAAAACAGTAAAAGTGTTATGGACTTTGACAATGACAGTGAATGTTTCTAGTTGCTGTAGGAACAAGAAAGACCTTAAACAATGGTTGTTTAGGATGGTTCTTGAAAGAAATGTAGAATTTTACCTTAAATCATTGATGACTTGTTCTTTCTTTAGAGATTTTGTTAAAGTCTCATGAGAATTCAATGACTCAGGAGCACATATAATTCTGATACCTAAAGCTAACATAGCTTCCAGGATCAAGCTGCCTCGTTGAGATGTGAACAAACCATGTTATTAGTATTTGTTTAAAGAGTGTATCACTAACTTATATACAAACCTCAAACATCCTTTATCCCCAAATATTCTCTTATAGAGTTTATTATTTGAATCATGTGACAAAAATAAAATAATCAAATGCAACAGTGTGAAATGACAATGCAACAGGCATAAATGATGGAAATTATGATTTATTATTTGTTTTAATAATAGTACAGTCTCAAACCAAGATATCTAGTAATATAATTGTCTGCAATCACATTCCATATTTGTTACATAATATTGGTGTTGTCTTTGGCAAATTACTTCCTTTCTGTGTGTTTATTCCCTCAACTGTAATAGCAGCCATATCAATGGGCCATCTATTAACTAAATATTTGTTAAGCACTTAGTACATACTGTTCAAGGCATCAGTGAACAAAATAGGAAGGGAAACAACTGCATTTGTTGAACTTACATTCTAGTATAATGGACAATAAACAATATTGTAAATAAATGAAATAGGTAGTGTGCTAGAAGTACTAAGTAATGGAAATAAAACAGTCTAAAGGGATTTAGAAAGGTTCAAGGAAGTTTTAAAATTTTGCTAGTATCATCCAAGTGGAATTTATTGAGAAAATTAAATTTTATCTAAGCCTCAAAAGATGTGAGGGTTTGAGCAATTCTATATCAGAGAAAAGAATATTTCAGGCTGAGGGAGCATGACTGGCATGTTTGAAGAACAGCAAGGAGACAGCATATCTTGGAAAGAGAGAGAGTGTACAAAAAGAAAAAGAAGTGAGGTTAGGTGTCACTCCTTAGAGACTTGTTGGCCGTTTTTAAGAATTTGATTTCTATTATGAGATAGAGAGTTACCAAAGGGTTTTGAAAATAATTTGACTTATATTTAATAGGACTCAGGCTCTTGAGTAAGAATAGACTAGGTAGTAGAGTAAATATGAAATGTTTTACATATGAGATAGTAAGAGGCTTAAACTGATGTGGAAGTAACACAGCTGGTGGGTAGTGATCTATGAGGTAGAGTCAATGAGATTCCTTGACAGATTGATTATAGAGCATGAAGGAATAAGAGGAGAAGAATGGATCCAAGAATTGGGACCAGAGGAAATGGGTTTGAAATTGAGATGGGAAATGTCATTGGTGGAGTAGGTTTGAAAGAGATGTTCAGAAGTTTTCTTGGGCAAATATTCAGTTTGAATGTCATGTAAAGGTAGTAAGTAGATGTGAAGTTGGATGTATGTATCTGAAACTCAGAGGAGAGGATGTAATTCCAATGGGAGATATAAATTTGGAAGTTGTGATGTGAATAAAGAGCTATTATTTGAAGCTATAAGACTGGGTGAATTCATTAAATTAATAAGTGTAAGTAGAGGATAAAAGTTTAAGGATTTAGTCTTGAGACCCTCCAGTGATTGGAGAGTTTGGAATAAAGAAGAAAACAAACAAAGGAGTCTAAAAGAAGTAGTAAAAGAAAATTTAGTAAAAGAAAAAAAAAAACAGAGCATGAAATCTTAGAAGCCAGGTGATGAAACTATAACCAAAAAAAGAATTTACTTGCAAATAGGAGTGACAAACTACATCAAATGCTGCTGACAGCTAAAATAAGATGAGGATTAAGATTTCACCTTTTAATTTAACAATATATAGGAGATCGGTGACTTTGACTAGGTAGTTTCAGTGGAATGATGGGAACAAAATGCTGAGTAGGGTCAGTTTAAGAAATAAGGGAAAGAGGAATTGCAGACATTATATATTAAAATTTATTTTTAGGAAACATGCTATGAAGTGCAACAAAGAAATGAGGTAGCAGGTGGAGAGTAAATAACTGGTCAAGGAAGGATTTTTTTTTTTTAAATGGGGTTGATACAGCATATCTATACAATGATAGAAATGCTTAGAACAGAGTGGTGTTGAGGTTCTGAGAGAAAAGGGGCAAGCTCTGTCTAAGCTCTTGAGTGAGGAAGATTGGAATTTAATGCACAGTCAGAAGGGCTGTTATAGATAGATGTAAAAACATTTCGACAGTACAGATGGCACTGAATTGAGAAGTAGATATTACAGAGGGGAATTTTTTTGTGATATTTCTCTTATTACTTTCATTTTCTCATAGAAATGCAAAGTAATATCATCTGCTGAGAGTGAGAATAGAGATTGATGTGTCAAGAGTTTAAAGACAGATTATAAAAAATCCTCTTATAAAAAATGGAAAAGTGGACTAAGGAAACTGTTTTTCAGGCCACATGAGGTGATGACTTGAAGTTTATGGTCATTAATTTAAAATGAGAACAACCTCTATGGTATATTTATTTCTCTAGCCTTAATCAGCTACAAAGATGTAGAATAGACAGAAAGTTCATTTTAATTAAAATTATAATTTTGATAAGCTAGTTTGTGGAAGTAAAAGAGTACCAAAGAGCAAGAGATGTACACAAATGTTTGATGATACAATTTTAGCTGGATGAAATAATAAGATAGGCTATTAGGGGTGTGTAAGAAAGTAGAAACATAGTAGGAAAATCAACTTTATTGTGTATGAAGAAAATTATGTCTATTTTATAAATCAGCCTTATTCCTCACAAACACAATTTATATACTAATCAGGTTAATTCTCATTTATGTCACCACCAGTATATTTCACAACTTTACACAGGTTGAGTTTTAACAATTTCTAAGAAAGGGCAAGTTTTTATCAATAACTTTCCAAAATGTGCATCATTTTCTTTATTTTAAAATTTTGAATGAGAATCAAAAAGATTAAGAAATATGCCAAAGCCCATACTTGTATGTAGTAGAGCAGAAAATAAAATGCAGATTGATTTTACACAGTGTGTTATTTTCATTTCACCAGATTGCCCATTCATGGTGTCAACCTATGGTATTTGGTGTCAATTCAACACCTACAGGAATTCTCCATTTGGGATACAGCAAAGGTGGAATTTTTTTTTCAGTGAAAACAAGTCAATTGTGAAACAGTACAGCCATGAGAACAACATGGCTGTGAAACAGCTCTATTATGAAGCATGAGGTGGCTCTCAGACAAGGTAGCATGGGGGCAAGGCAGCTCTGGGGCAAAACCTCTCTTCAGATAAATAGTTCTGCTTCACTCTGCCATGCTCCATTCTGCTCACTCTGCTCTGCTGTGGTCCAGGAAGATGTCTTTGGTGTTTCATCTTTGGTGTTTCAGGTCCTGCTGGAGAAACTCAGTCTTTAGTCTTCAATTCAAAGAGAAAATGCTCTCCCAGAGCCAGAGGGGAGCTGACTTATACAGACAGAAGTCCCTGCTTTGGCCCCTGATTGGTCTGTTCTCAAGCACATGAGGACTCTAAATCTTCACAGTTTTGTTGATCCAAAAAGCACTGTCCTGATTGGTTGGAATGGAACCATTCTGATTGGTTGGTGAAGATGCTGATGGGGATAAATATGCACAGCTCTGATTGAACATGGAAAACTTTAATCTATTGATTGAAATATAATTCCAGGTACTCTTTTATTGGGGCTGGCTCAGATGGTAGGAACACAATGCAGTCAGGCAGTTCAGTGCAGAGACAAGTAACTCAGCACAAGCTTCTCCTTTAAGTGCAGCTTGTGTGAGAGGACCCTATGTAACTGTGTAGAAATGGCTGCTAGGCTGTGTTTTTTTGTTTTGTTTTGTTTTGTTTTGCTTTGTTTTGTTTGGAGCCCAATTAGCCACCAGCCACCAGGCACCTTTTGTGGTAGGTATCTTCTTTCTCAGGATCCACAAGTGTAATTCATTGTTCTCAAGATACAGCATGTTGAAAAAAAGAAAAGTACACGGAATTAGTATGTGAAATAGCAACTCAAAGCTATTTCGTATGGTGTGAAAGCAAAGAATTACTTTAACCTATGACTAATAATAATGTCTAACATTTGTATATTATTTACTAGTTTAATAAATTGTTTGAAAGGCATTCTTATTCTAACAACTCGATAAGATGAGTTATATTATTTCTATAGTAAAGATTCTGAAACTGAATGCTTAGTATAAAGAACTTGTACAAATACATATAACAAAGAAACAGTCCTTTTGACTTTATATCCTTAGATTGCTCCAGTATACCAAAATGCCTTCCAAGTAAATTAATACATGCAAAAAATGTCATCAGGTATATTTAGTATCATGAAATTAATAGCCCCCTCAAAAAATTTAAAAAGTTTATTAGCTTAGAAATGTGTAGTTACATATCCATTAAATGAAGGCATATATGAGTTTAAGAAAAATAAATGATATAAATAATAAATCATTTAGAATACTTTAAGTTAATCATTCTTGCCACTTTAATAGTTTTTTAGGTTCACAAATTTATTTATAATTGATCAAAATTACAAAAAGTAACATATGCAAAAAAGGTCCAATTATGTTAATTTACAAAATGTATAAGAAAAATGTGTGAAAATCCTGGAAGCATTTAAGCAAAAAAAGCACTAACATTAAAATAAGTTGTATCTTTATATATACAGGGGCTATTTATTATATCTTTTTAATTTGTCAATTTCTTCACTCATCAGAAATGAAAGTTAAATCCTAGATTGTTTCTTCATTTATTTTATTTTAAATAGCACATGTCGAATTATATAATATATAAGAAAGCAAAGAATTACCCTATATGTTATAAAATGCTACATATGTTGTGATTATTATTTATATGTCATATATCACTATAACAAAGCAGCATCTATTTTGTTGATGAGAACACTGAGATTGAATGTTTTATTGGAAAAAATCTTTATTGCATAAATATTTTTTTAAAAATAAAATAAAATATTATTGGCTTTCTTTACCCACACCTCTAATATCTATTTTTCACATTTCTGTTACTTCCAAGAATTATGACTCTTGAGAAGTTTTAGTTTTACTTAATATATTTTACCTGAAAACCTCTGAAATTGATTTAACTGTGCCATAAAGACAAGCTGTAGTCATTTATAAATAAGTTTTGTATGAGGAAAAGCCATAATTTCCAAAATATGTTTAGATTGTTAAACATTTTAAGTTTATATTTTGTGATTTTATGTTTAGCTGTATACTAAAAGTGTAAACTCTTCTAAAGTTGCTGTTTCTTAAAAAAAAATAATTGGTTTGTAATTAGTTCCCAATATGTCTTTAACACAAATTACAAATTTACCCAACTCAAATTGGCTTAGGCAGGAAAAATGGAATTTATCATGCTATATATTCTAAATCAAAATCAAGAGTTGCCATGACAACTTTTGTTACTTTCGTTATAGAAATTTGGAAATGTTTTCTGATTTTTATCTTATCTATAATAACAATTATATGACAAACATAACACAATAATAAATATTCCTATTACTTCCACCAATACTGTATCAATAATAATAACTACTCAATCTATTGGTGTTACACAAACTTCTCAAGTGCAAAATGTTGTCCCATAGGACCATATTTTCTCATGATACGTACAACTGGAAAGATTTCTTCTGAAAGTCTTTTTGACAATAAACAGAGAATAAGGAATTCTCAAGACATTTTTTTTCAGTTCTTAAAATAAGATTCTTGAGAACATTGTTAGATCACTCAGAAAATAGCTATAATGTTGATAGTTTCTAAAAGTCTTAAAAGTGCTTTATGAAAAGAGAAAAGTATTATTATTTTCAGTGAATGTGTTATTTCATATAAGATTTTAAATATATGTAAAAATATTAATATATTACATACTGTAAATACATGGTCAATTTTTTTGAAATAAGTGAAAATTGCATTAACACTCAAAATGTTCATGATTCATATATCCTAATGCCTGAAGAATACTCCATTTGTGTATATAATATCTATGCCAAATTTTATGTATCTAAAACTGAATTGATGATTCACAGAAAGTATCTCCATTTGAAGACATCTTCATCTTAGTTTATGAAAGCAGTATCTTCCCAGGTGTTTGGTCTAAAATTCCTTAATTCATCTTTGACACATAGTCTTCCTTTCCTTTCCTTTCCTTTCCCTTCCTCTCACCTTTCTTCCCTCTCTCTCTTTAAAATCAACCAAGGAGAAAACTCTGTGTATCCTACCTGCATAATATTTTCTGGATCTGCTTCTCACACTTTTTATCTTTATTTCCCATAGCATATATCAACTGCTAATATCAGATATATTATTTATTGGTAATTTTAGTGTTTACATTTTTATGCTCAAATATAAGCCGTAAGAAGGAAAGATTCTTTGATAGATCTATTCACTGATATATTGAAAATGTCTAAAACAGAAGTCAATGAATACAATCTCGAGTGAATTAATAGAGCTGTTATTTATATTATGTTGTCACTGTTTAGTCTGTGTTGAATACAAGGTTTGGAGTATAACAGTGGCCTGGAGTATTTATGAAATAATGAGTGAATGAATACAATGAATTATGTGAGCATTCTGAACTGCACTTCTTTTGAGTACAATGTATGTAGCTACACAAACCACTTATGACGTATGTTTTCTGGTATCACAAAGCTTAGTATTCTTTTTTTCTGACTTGATTAAAACTATCTTTATTCATATCCTAAATCATATACTCTTTTCTCCTTTGTCCTTTTTCTCTTAGTGTTTAGGTTTCTCTTCTACTCCATTTCATTTATTTAAGCAGTTATCAATTGTGGAATGATATAGACACTTGGACAGACATTATCTTGCCAGGCCTCACATTCCCAAGCACAATAATAGTCAGCTCCTTCTTACAGACTACTTATGCTTATCTGCTGATTATGACACAATGGAAAGAAAAAATTAATTAATATTGCTATGCCCATCAAACTGAGGGTTTTTTTTTTAATTTTAGAAAGAAATAAACATATACATATGTGTATATATACATATATATATTACATATATATATGTATATATATAATTATATATATATATCTTTCACTTACATACACTAATGTGCTAAGAAACTGTATACTCTGGGTCCCTAGTGCCATTTCAATATAATTTACAAGAGAAATAATTCTTTCACATTGAAATGAAGAATGTCATCTTTACTTAATTTAACTTATTTCTGAAACTTATTTATTTTAATTATAAAGAGCTTAATTGATATTTCCTTTATTGGGTATGAGTAGCATAAACCATTAGTCAAAATAATGTAAGAACTTTTATTTCTAAAAATCTGCTCATTAAAAAGTATCCAATATCTATCATCTGTCTGTCTGTCTGTCTGTCTGCCTCTCATCTATCTATCATCTATCACCTATCGTCTACTTACTTATAAAACTGTATTGTTTTCCCTGAAATATTACTTTGAAATTTCCTGACAAAGAAATACAATTATCCCTCTTTAAGCTATTTTTCTAATAAATTTTTAGTCAGAATTTAATACATGCTGTGAAAGTCCAATGATTTTAGTGCTTTAATGTTTTGAAAATAAAGATGAAGAAGCATATTTGAAATTTATGAAAACTTGAATGTTATTCTTGAAGACTAACTTTTCAAATTGAAAGAATCACAAAAAATAGGAAACTATCAGTCAGTATAGAGGCATATAAAATGTTTACTGATTTTTTCTATATTTTTAATGAGTTACATTTTAAGACAAAATTCCATTATTATACTGAAGGCTTTTGTCTATGAGTAAAATATCTAGGTCTAATGAATGACAATATACTTGTTAGAAACAGACCACATCACTGTATGCTAGACCAGATATCATGGTAACACCTGGTTAGTGAAAGTTGAAGACATATTTTGTAGTTTTGCATTTGTTAGAGCTGCTGGACTGTAACAGATATGTATTAATTGGAAGTAGATGTGACAGCTTGCAGAGATTACTAAGATAGGAAGCAAACCATCAGCACCTGTCAAGACTAACGACTGAGAAAAGATGAATCAAATGCTGTGATGTGTGACTTCAAACACAGTGTCACTTTTGTGTACTCATCATTTGTAAAAAGTATGGGGAAATGTGAGAGTTTGTTAATATATAAATATTTCCATCAGTGTCTTAAAAATATGAAAAAGAATCATCACCTGTCAAGTTAAAAAAGGGGTAAATTATAAATTAAAAAAAAAACCATAAAAGTTTGACAGTTCTGATCATGTAACATCACCATGATTTCACAGTGTAAGATGCATGGATGCATAAAATGTATTTCAAATAGGGATTGGCAGTTTTAGTACAAAAACAACATTGCCACTCTTCTGACAGGTTAAATATGATTAGATAGTTATAGATAACAAAGCTCTCCAAAATTAAAATCATGTTTCCATGCCATTGAATGATAGAAAACTAATGTTATCAATAAGGTAACTTTTTCAATAGGCTAAAGAACATGATACTGTTTCCTTTCTTTTGCCAGTGCATGTTCTACAAGTGTGTCTAACAATTTACTAATAATTAAGTATAGAGAACTATTATAGTTAGAAGGAAATATATAAATTCATTCTTTTATATTTGCTTGCTATCAAGTTCACTTCCAATGTATTTTTACTCTGATAATGTAATAACTTTCTATTTGATCGAATCATACCATTAAAAATTTCAATATCAGAGAATAGTTTTTAAAAGTAGGAAAGGAGATGATGGGGCAGAATTGTCTCATCATTCTTCAAACTTATTTAACCAAATGAAATTTGAGGGGATTATTAATATGTAACTGCTAACATTTTTAGATTTATTTAGATATTCTCTTCAGATTCGGTCTTCATAGGTTCTATGCTCATAAAAATGTATCCATTTCTCCTAGATTATCTAATTTGTTGATGCATAACTGTTCATAGTAATCTTATGTTCCTTTATGTTTGTGTAGCATCATTTATAATGTCTCCTCTTTCTTATTTTATTTGAGTCCTCTGTCTTATTTTCTTCGTTAATCTAGCCAAAGGTTTGTTAATTTGATTTATCTTTTCAAAGAAAAAACTCATAGTTTTATTTATCTTTTCCATTGTTTTTCTGATCTATATTTAATTTCCTTCCACTCTGATCTTTGTTATTTTCTTCCCTCTAATAACTTTGTTGATAGTTTTTTTCTAGTTCCTTGAGGTGCAAAGTTAAGCGCCTTTTTTTATTATTTATGATTTTTTTGAGGTAGGCATTGATTGCTATAATTTTCCCTTAGCATTGCTTTTTTTGCATTCCATAAATTTTGATATATTGTGTTTTTTAATTTTTAATCAAAATTATTGGGGTGACATTGGTTAATAAATCAAATAGATTTCAATTTTTTATTTTTTTCAATATGTATTTTGATTTCCTTTTTGATTGCTTCTTTGGTCCATTGGTTGTTTAGGAGAATGTTGTTTAATCTCCACATATTTGTGACTATTTCAGTTTTTCTTTTCTAATTGACTTCTAGTTTCTTATTATTGTGGTTGGAAAAAGTTCTCAATATGATTTCAATCTTCTTAAGATTAAGACACGTTTTGTGATCTAACATAATATCTATCCTGAAGAATGTTTCATATGCACTGGGGAAGAAAGTGTATGCTGCTGTTAGGTAGAATGTCCTGTATATGTCTGTAAGGGTCCAAGGATCTAATGTGTAATTTAATTCCATTATTTCCTTATTTATTATCTCTCTAGATAATCTATTTATTGTTGAAAGTGCAGTATTAAAAAAGTAATTGCATTGCTATCTGCTTTTCCCTTAAGATCTGTTAATATTTGCTTAATATATTTAGGTGCTCTGATGTTGGGTGCATGTATATTTATACTTGTTAAACCTTCCTGATGGATCAACTTCTTTATCATTAAATAATGACTTTCTTTGTCTCTTGTTACTGTTTTTTACTTAAAATCTATTTTAAGTAAATAGCTAGTCCTGCTCTTTCTTGTTTCCATTACCTGTAATATCTTTTTTCATTGCTTTACTTTCAGATTTTGTGTTTTTAAAGCTGCATTGCATCTCTTGTAGGCAGCATATAATTGTTTTTTTTTTAACTACATTCTTATTTTATTTATTAATTTTATTTGTTCTTAGTTCTTTTTATCCATTCCTGTTTTTTATCCAGTCTATTCATTTTTAATTTTTTGATTGAATAATTTAATCCATAGACAGTTAAAATATTATTGATAGGTAAGAAGTTACTATTGCCATTTTGCTAATTCCCTTTCTGGCTGCTTTGTAATCTCTTTGTTTCTTTCACTTCTCTTGCTGTTTCCTTTGTGATTTGGTTATTTTCCAAAGTGATATATTTCAATTACCTTCTTTTGTCTTTTGATTCTGCTTTAGCTCTTTACTTTGTGGTTACCATGAGGCTTACATAAAACATCTTATAATAGTCTATTTTAAGCTAATAATAACTTATTTGATCACATACAAAAATTCTACCTTTTACTTCCTCAACCGTTTATATTTTTTTATCACAATTTACATTTTTTATATTGTGTATCCTTTAACAAATTATTGAAGCTGTAATTTTTTGGAATATTTTTGTCATTTAATCTGTATACTAAAGTTAAAAGTAAATTTCACACAACTGTTACAGTATTAGAATATTCTTAATTTGTGCACTTACCTTTACCAGTCAATTTTATACTTTTATATATTTTCATATTGCTCATTAGAATCCTTTCATTGAAGCTTGAAAAAAAAATCCCTTTATGATTTCTAACAAGAAAGATCTAGTGGTTATTAACTCCCTCAGCTTTTGTTTGTTTATGAATGCCTTTGTATTTCCTTCATTTCTGGAGAACAGTTTTAACAGGTAAAATATTCACTTTTGGCAATTTTCCTTTTTTTTCATTTAGCACTTTTAATATATCTTCATACTCTCTCCTGATATGAAAGGTTTCTGCTAAGAAATCTGTTTATAACTTTATGAGGGCTCCTTTGTATGAAGTTTTTTTTTTCTTTCAAAATCTTTGTCTTTGATTTTTGACAGTTCTGTTATAGTGTGTCTTGGTGAAGTCCTCTTTGGATTGAATCTGTATGGGAACTTATAAGATTTATGTACTTGGATGTCTATACATCTCCCTAGATTTGAGATGTTTTCAGCTATTATTTCTTTAAATAAGCTTTCTACTCCTGTCTTTTTCTTCTTCTTCTAGGACTTCAATAATACAAATATCATTTCTGTTAATAGTGTCCCATACTTGATGTTGGCTTTCTTCACTCTTTCTCATTCTTTTTGTTTTAACCATTTTCTCATTTAGAAAAAAAAGTGCAGCTCACTGCCAACATTAATTTAATTATACATAAAAAAGCTCTTTGAAGCTGAAGCAAATATGACTGATTTTCAATGTGATAATAAAATATAAAAAATTCTTGGAGTTATTTCTAAACAGAACTTGTTTCTAATCCTAATGTAACAGAAATTTGTATGATGGTATTTATTTAATAATTTTTTTATGTGTGTGGTAAATTTCAAAGCATGAAACAACATAAAATGGAACATCTAGGATTTAACACTTTTAGCGATTGTGAATTACTATATTTTGTAAATGGAAATACCACTATTAAAAACAGAATGTTATAAATAGAAAGATGTAATTTGTTTCCAAAGACTATCAATATACTAAAGCAATGCAAAAATAATAATAAAAGTGAGATATTTCTTGGCAAACTTAGTAGCTAAGGTTAGAACTGTAATCTGCGATTATCTTGGGGTAAACGCTGTAGCTGCAAGTGCCACTGATGAATATTCTTGGGGCAAAAGGAAATAGGTTAAGTTATTTTTTCTTCTCTGACTTGATCATTTCAAAGGATCTATCTTCAAATTGATATATTTTATCTTATTTTATCAAGTCCGTTGTTGTTGTACTTAATTGCACTTTTTATTCCATTCATTGTCTTCTTTAGCTCCAGAATTTCTGTTTGATTCTTTTTTTATGGTATCTGTCTCTTTGTTGAACTTCTCATTTTGTCTGTATATTATTTTTCTAAATTCGTTGAATTATCTATTTGTATTCCCTGGTTTTTCACAGAGAAGGGCCAGCAGTGTAGTTGTCATGCAGCTTTGTCAGCTGAGGTCAGCATCTATTAAGATTGCAGAGGTCCTCCATGGCCATGGGTATCTGCAGTTGTAGCAAGAGACATTAGGGTGTTTGGTGGTAGTGGCTGCTTGGGAGTTCCTGATCTCTTTCTCTCACAGGAGACTGTCATGGCTGAGAGATTCTTTCTCAGTGCCAGATCTGGCTCTTTGGTACTCTCATGATGGTAAATTGCACTGGTGTCTGATGTATGGAATGCTGTGGAGAAGCCATGGAGCCAGGATCTGGATTGCAGAAACTCCTGGAGCAATATCAGCACCAGGTTCTAGGGCACTGGCTAACTTGCTGAGGTGGTGGTTCCAGCTCCTGAAGTGCAGGCATAGAATAGACAGATCCAAGGTCTGTATCACAGGTGTTTGTAAGAAACTAAAAGTAAAATATTTGAAATCTTTTTTCTTTGTTTCTCTTTCTCCATCATAAAAGAGCTATTGTTAAGAGTTTAATAGGTATTCATCCCTATGAGTAGATATGTCTTTGTTTTGTGTATATATAATTTTAAAAAAAACATTGCTTTGTGACTTTATTCAACTTAAGCACATGTCCAGAAATATTTTTCTGTGAATATATATTTTTCTTCCTCCTTTGTTATATTTAGACTTTACACTATTGCACATTATAAATTATGCATTTGACTACTCCCCTTAACATGGACATTTTTAATAGTATGTCTAAATTTTTGCTATCATAAATAAATTGCAATGAACATTTGACTATATATAGCTTTACACAAGTGCAATTTTTTGCATAAGATAGATT